>OZ017739.1:350201218-350206218 GCA_963969285.1 Odontomyia ornata | reverse complement strand
CAGCATCAACATTTATGTTTGCGCATTTTCGGGTTCCTTTGGTTTTGATGTTTCTGCTTCTCCGCCCTCTGCACCTTTTTCCGCATCTGAGGGCTCATCTAAATCCAGATGCACGCCTTCCGATTCAATCGCGTCACGCCAGCGTGCAATCAATGTGGCCTCTGTACCTTGCGTAGCCAGATTTTGCCGTTCCAACTCTTCCTTAAGCTCCGAAATGGCCAATTCATTAATTTTTAAATTTAGGCTTCGTGGCAAGTCCAACGTGATTCCATGTGGTCGCAGAAAATCCATTCCGAGAATGCAGTCATCCATAATGTTTGCGACCAGAAAATTATGTCGGAACACAAGGTCTCCGAACTGTATCTGGAGGTTGACCTCTCCATGAACAGGTGCAGTTTCTCCCGTAGCTGTCCGTAGTGAGAAAATTCTGCCCTTGTGAAGTTGTTGCTGTCTAACTAGATCTGGTCGGATAATCGATCGGGTTGCACCAGTGCCGATTGTTATGGTGCAGTGTTCTCCGTCAATTTGACCCGGAAGGCATAAGTCTGCTTCTCCACGATGTAGTCTTGACACGGTGATGGTGGTGCTGGGGACGTCGATCCTCCTAGCCAACCTCTGCCCCACGAAGTTGGCTCTTACATGTTTCCCGACCCCTCTGTTTGAAGGGCTTCCCTTCTGGGCTCCTGACTCGGTCTGGATCTCCTCCTAGCTGCACACCCTGGACAATAGCTCGGTTTTCTTCGCTTCTTGCAGTCTCTTTGCAAGTGCCCCTTCTCTCCGCAATTCCAGCATCTAGGCGCACCATTTACATGCGGGTCTCGCTCAATTTCCACGCGTTCACACCTGCACTCGTCTGTCACTACTTCACGAGCCCGGGCAGTGGTACGAGTCACATTTTTCGCTGCCTCAAAGTTCAGACTGTAAGCCAATGCGTCCTTAACCGTTTGCTTTTGAGCTAAACGCACGGCTTGTTGCAATTCCGGGTCCTTTAGTGCGCTGATGAATGCCTCTGTCGCTGCATCATCTCGATGTTCTGGGTCTTAGGCTGGGTAAGCCAAAAGTGCTAGTCGCTCAATGTCTTGGGCTAACTGTTGTAGGGTCTCACCAGACTTCTGCACCCGATGCCTTAGCTGTGACCGATAAATCTGCTTTAGATGATCGTCTCCATAACGCATGTCGAGCGCATTCATTATAGCATTCGGGTTTGAGTGCAATTCATCGGGGATGGTCTGCAAAAGCTCGGCAGCTGGGCCTCTTAGAGCAAGAATCAGCGCAGTTGCTCGTTCCTGGTCATTCCAGCGATTCGCCCTTGCGGCAGCTTCAAACTGGGTCTTGTAAATACTCCAGACCGTTTGCCCATCGAATATTGGTGCTTGGACATTTCTGGATGTGCTTTGCGCTGCGGCTATAAGCGAGGCTGGTGAAGAGGTTACTACTGCCTTTGCTGCTTCCAATTCCTTTTTCATGTTTCCCATCTCATGATTGATTCTCTCCTCTACCTGGCTGATATCATGGTTTATTCTCCCCTCGACCAGGCTGATCTCATGGTTAATTCTCTCCTCGACCTGGTAAACCTTTTCCTTGACCTGGTCAACCTTTTCCTCGACGCCTTTAATTTGTTTGTTCAGATGGCCGAGCTCCGCTTTTATTTCGGTTGACTGTTTCTCCAGCTTCTGTGTGATGTCTGCCTTGATTTCGATCGCTTGTTCGTCCAGCTTCGCTGATTGTTCATTTAACTTCGCTGTTAAATTCGATGACTGTTCATTGAGCTTCGCAGTTAAATTGGATGACTGTTCATCTAGCTTCGCAGTCAGACTGGATGACATTAGCATCAACATTTGCATCAGCGCATTTTCTGGCTCCTTTGATTTCGGTGTGTCCACTTCTCCACCTTCTGCGCCTTTTTCCGCATCTGAGAGCTCACCCGAATCCAGATTCACGCCTTCCGACTCGATCGCGTCACGCAAGCGTGCAATCAGTATGGCCTTTGTACCTTGTGTCGCCAGATTCCGCTGTTGCAACTCCTCCTTGAGCTCCGATATGGTCAATTCATTAATTTTTAAGTTTAAGTTTCGTGGCATTTTTAATGTTTCTTTAAATTTTACTATTGTGCACTATAAAAATGTTCAAATTTTCACTTTCAAAATTTTTTTCGCACTTCTTGACACCACTGTGGCGTGTTATTGGTTCGCGGCCTATAATTTTAACGTTCCGGGAAAGTGAAAACGCAATGTCTTTTAATTTAAGTTAAAGAGAGTTTATTTAATTCAAGAAAATTCACAATAATCAGTTTAACACTTTCACTAATTTTAATTTTCACTATTAAAATAAAATCTAACACTTGTCCATAAATTTCTTATCGCAATTGTCTTCTAAATCACTTCACTATTACGAAACACACTTCCCACACAATTTCGCAGTTCTTATCGCGGTCGAATGAATGATTCCCCCATTCATTCAGCTCGCCTTTATATAGGGTCTCTAAGTATTCACCCATTTCTCGCATATTGGCGAACGTTCTACCGAGAGGTACCTGGTAGGTTCGAGCAAATTAATGAATGGAGTGACGTCGCTTGCAGATGTTGATTATGCGTGTTGAATTTACTCGTGGGTTCGAGTAAATTCATTTGTTGACGTTCTTAATGATGATGAAAATAATTGCGACAGTAGCTCGCAGAATTATTTGTACATGTAATTATTTGTACATGTAACAATATATATATATATATATATATATATATATATATATATGCATACATATATACATCAAGGGTGATTCATTATGAGGTTCGATTTGCAATTGGCTTCTTGTGACAGATCACGAGTAACTCCTGTCCAATGGTTACGTAATTTTCATTCAGTATTGTTTGCCAAATCATCATGGAAAGACTTACACGGCAACAACCTATCCAAATTTTTCAGGTGTATTACGACAATCAGCGTTCTGTGAGAAATTCGTGCTCTTAGAGCAACTTATGGTGTGCATCTTTGACCTTCCTAAACCACTATAGCCAATACCATCTGCAAATTTGAAACTCAGCTTACGTGTACATTATTGTAAAATACTTGACCAATTAGACCAGATCTAGCTCGTACAGAAGAAAATATAGCGGCTGTAGGTGAGGGTGTGGCTAAAGACCGTGACGAATCGAACACGTCGTCCGAAATTGGACTCTCAGGATGGACCATTTACGGCGTAGTTACGGTCAACATTTAAAAAAGATTATCTTTAAAAAGTAAATTTTTCTTTCGACTTATAATAAAATTTTTAGTACAGAATTCAACTTTATGACTTCTATTTGTGATTAAAAGCCAAACTTTTCAATCAATCACTCAATATATATATATAAATACATATATATATATATATATATATATATATATATATATATATATATATATATATATATATATATATATATATGTATATATATATATATATATATATATATATATATACATGTATATATGTATGCATATATATACATATATATATATATATATATATATATATATATATATATATATATATATATATATATATATATATATATATTTATATATATATATATATATATATATATATATATATACACATGTATATATATATATATATATATATATATATATATATATATATGAACATATATATATATATATATATATATATATATATATATATATATATATATATATATATATATATAGGGGTTTCCAGTAAGAGATGTCATTTTGATGTTAAAAGAAAAATGCCATTTTTTAATACAAATAATCGGATGTTTATTTCATTATAAAGGGAAAGATATAGTGGAAAATAACATCAGGCAAATGACTACTATGATACGCTTACAGGACCATATCCTGGCTGGACCATTGCAAAGCCTAAATGGCATCACCACAAATCGCCACAATTCGGTCCGAAACGAAAATCCGGTCTTCTCTTGGTCCTTCTGGTTAACTTCTGCTTGCCAGTAGCCACTCTTGAGATCGAGTGTAGAGAACCATTTTGCGTTGGCTAAAGTGTCCATGATGTCATCGATGCATGGAAGTGGGTAACTATCTTTCTTGGTGACATCACTAAGCTGCCTTTAGCCAACACAAAACGAGTGCTACCATCCTTTTTTTTACTAGAACTACTGGCGCGGCCCATGGACTGACAGAAGGCTCGATAACACATTTTTTTCCATGTCTGAGATCAGTACACTCTCTTCTCCTTGTTTGGCTATAGGAAGACGTCTTGGTGCTTGTCGAATCGGCTTGGCTCCCTGTGTATCTATGACGTGAGTTGCCATACTCGTTCGGTCTTGGTCATCTGGGCTTATTGAAAAGATGTCACTGTACTCGGTGACCAGATCAGAGGCTCACTTGAATGGCGGCACTGGCAATTTGGTCTGCTTCAATATTGCAGACGTGGATTCCTGGGCTTTATCTTTGTCTTGCCTCCTTTTATAATGATGGTCGTGAGTAGATTTCAATGGCGTGATGGTGGAAACGAGCTTGCAGCTGCCGATGACTTCTCCCGCTTTGATGATCATGGTTGAGTCTACGGTGTTAAGGCCTCTAACTGGCACCTATCCGTTGCTTAGGCACGTCCTACAATCAAACTGCGCAATGTGGATGTCTTCGTTGGCTCTATCAGATAAGATTGGTAGTCTCCAGAATCACCATCAAGCCTGGGTCATACAAGCTCTCGGAAGATTTTGGTACATCAGTATCGGTACATACTACCACATACATCTTGAGAACTCAGATGCTGTGACCCGCCATCAATATTTCAACATTCCGCCATTTCAATATCCGTTTGCCCAAATCCAACGTGATTTCATGTGGTCGCAGAAAATCCGTCCCGAGGATGCAGTCATCCATAATGTTCGCGACCAGAAAATTATGTCAGAACACAAGGTCTCCCAACTGTATCTGGTGCAGTGTCTCCCGTAGCTCTCCATAGTGAGTGAATCTTGCCCTTGTGAAGGAGTTGTTGCCTCACATGGTCTGGTCAG
>OZ017739.1:350126218-350196218 GCA_963969285.1 Odontomyia ornata | reverse complement strand
ATATATATATATATATATATATATATATATATATATATCTATATATATAGTATACATATGTATATATACTCGTATATATATGTATATATATACATATAGTTACATGTCGCGTGTACATTTCTGTGAGCTACTTTCGCAATTGTTATCGCAACTATTAAGAACATCATGATCAATATACGAATGTACTCGAAAGCACAAGAATCGACCAAACATGATCAATATCTGAAAGTGACGTCACTGCGGGGTATTCAGAATTGCTCGAATATTCCAGGTAGTTATCGGTAGCACGTTTGCCAATATACGAGAAATGGATTGAATGTCTAGAGACCCTATATAAATCCGACCTGAATGAATGGGGAGGAATAGTAAAGCTGCGATAGAGTGGAGTGCGAAGTAAAGGCGATATGTATTGATAGTGGAGTAACTTTCTGATGCAGACAGTTGTTATATGAATTGATATACAAGTGAAAAGTAAAATTGTAAAATAGTGCTATTAATGATTGTGCATTCTTAGGAAATAAACTGTTTTAACTTAATTTAAAAGACAGTGCGTTTTCAGTTTCGCGGAAACTTAAAATTATCGGCCGCGAACCATAACGCGCGACGGTGGTGTCGAGAAGTGAGAAAGAAAACTTTGAAAGTGAAAACTTTTAAACGCTTTTTAAAAGCACAATGGTGAAATTTAACGAGGAAACTGGTGGAAAAAAATCGAAAAACATAAAAATGCCACGAAGCCTAAATTTAAAAATTAATGAATTGGCCATTTCGGAGCTTAAGGAAGAGTTGGAACGGCAAAATCTGGCTACGCAAGGTACAGAGGCCACATTGATTGCACGCTGGCGTGACGCGATTGAATCGGAAGGCGTGCATCTGGATTTAGATGAGCCCTCAGATGCGGAAAAAGGTGCAGAGGGCGGAGAAGCAGAAACATCAAAACCAAAGGAACCCGAAAATGCGCAAACATAAATGTTGATGCTGATGCAGCGACAACAGTCTTCAAGTTTAACTGCGAAGCTAAATGAACAGTTACCTAGTTTAACAGCCAAGCTAAATGAACAACTCACGAAACTGGACCAACAAGCGATCGAAATCAAGGCAAATTTTCAAAAACAGTCAACCGAAATAAAAGCGGACCTCGGTAGTCTGAACAATCAAATTAAAGGCGTCGAGCAAAAGGTTTACCAGGGCGAGGAGAAGGTCAGCCAGGTCAAGAAGAGAATCAATCATGAGATGGAAAAAGTGAAAAAGGAATTGGAAGCAGTGAAGGGAGCAGTAACCACCTCACCAGCCCCACTTATAACCGCAGCGCAAAGCTCATTCAGAAATGTGATAGTACCAATATTTGATGGGCAAACGATCCGCACCATTTACAAAACCCAGTTTGAAGCCGCCGCTAGGACAAATCACTGGAATGAGCAGGAACGAGCAACTGCATTAATTCTTGCTCTAAGAGGCGCAGCTGCCGAGCTTTTACAGACTATTCCCGTCGAGTTGCCCTCAAACCCGGCTGTTATAGTGAATGCGCTCAACATGCGTTGTGGAGACGATCATCTGAAGCAGATTTATCGGTCACAGCAGATGCAGAAGTCTGGTGAAAACCTACACCAGCTAGCCCAAGACATTGAGTGACTGGTACTCTTGGCTTACCCAGTTTATAACCCAGAAAATCGAAACAACGCAGCAACAGAAGCATTCATCAGTGCAACAAACCCTACGTTTAGCTCAAAAGCACACGGTAAAGGACGCATTCGCTTATAGTCTGAACTTTGAGGCAGCGAAAAATGTGACTCGTACCATTGCCCGAGTTCGCGAGGTAGTGGCAGATGAATGCAGGCGTGAGCGCGTGGAAATTGAGCGAGATCCGCATGTAAATGGTGCGCCTAGATGCTGGATCTGCGGTGGGAAGGGGTACCTGCAAAGAGACTGCAGCAAGCTAAGAAAACCGAGCTATTGTCTTGGGAGTGTAGCTAGGAGGAGGTCCAGACCGAGTCAGTAGCTCAGAATGGAAGCCATTCAAACAGACCGGTCGGGAAACATTTAAGAGCCAACATTGCGGGACAAAGGTTGGCTAGGAGTTTTGACATCCCCAGCACCACCATCACCGTATCAAGACTAAATTGTGGAGAAGCAGACTTATGCCTCCCGGGTAAAGTTGACGGAGAACATTGCAATCGACACTGGTGCAACCCGATCGATTATCCGACCAGACCATGTGAGGCAACAACTCCTTCACAAGGGCAAGATTCACTCACTGCGGACAACTACGGGAGACACTGCACCAGATACAGTTGGAAGACCTTGCGTTCCGACATAATTTTCTGGTCGCGAACATTATGGATGGCTGCATCCTCAGGATGCATTTTCTGCGACCACATGAAATCACGTTGAATTTGGGCAAACGGATATTGAAATGGCGGAATGTTGAAATATTGATGGCGGATCACAGCATCTGAATTCTAAAGATCGATGTGGTAGTATGTACCGATACTGATGTACCAAAATCTTCCGAGGGCTTGTATGACCCAGGCTTGATGGTGATTCTGGAGACTACCGATCTTATCTGATAGAGCCAACGAAGACATCCACATTGCGCAGTTTGATTGTAGGACGTGCCTAAGGAATGGATAGGTGCCGGTTAGAGTCCTTAACACCGTAGACTCAACCATGATCATCAAAGCGGGAGAAGTCATCGGCAGCTGCCAGCTCGTTTCCACCATCACGCCATTGAAATCTACTCACGACCATCATTATAAAAGGAGACAAGACAAAGATAAAGCCCAGGAATCCACGTCTGCAATATTGAAGCAGACCAAATTGCCAGTGTGGCCATTCAAGCTAGCCTCTGATCTGGTCACCGAGTACAGTGACATCTTTTCAATAAGCCCAGATGACCAAGGCCGAACGAGTATGGTAACTCACGTCATGGATACACAGGGAGCCAAGCCGATTCGAAAAGCACCGTGACGTCTTCCTATAGCCAAACAAGGAGAAGAGAGTGTACTGATCTCAGACATGGAAAAAAAGGTGTTATCGAGCCTTCTGTCAGTCCATGGGCCACGCCAGTAGTTCTAGTAAAAAAAGGATGGTAGCACTCGTTTTGTGTTGGCTAAAGGCAGCTTAGTGATGTCACCAAGAAAGATAGTTACCCACTTCCATGCATCGATGACATCATGGACACTTTAGCCAACGCAAAATCGTTCTCTACACTCGATCTCAAGAGTGGCTACTGGCAAGTAGAAGTTAACCAGAAGGACCAAGAGAAGACTGGATTTTCGTTTCGGACCGAATTTTGGCGATTTTTGGTGATGCCATTTAGGCTTTGCAATGGTCTAGCCACTCTCGAACGCCTGATGGAATACATGCAACGAGGTCTAACCTCGAAAACTTCCTTGGTGTACCTAGATGACATCATTGCTATTGGAAGAACGTTCGAAGAGCATATGCGGAACTTAGAAGAGGTTTTCTCCCAATTGTGACTGCCGAATCTGAAACTTTGTCCCAATAAGTGTACTCTTTTTGTAGCTGAAGTAAAATAAATTGAAGCCATGAAAAGCTGGCCAGCATCAAACAACAAGCGCCAGCTACGGAGGATTCTGGGTCTGGCGACCTACTATCGAAGTCTCTCCATCAGCTAACCAAGAAAAATCGACCTTGAAGGAGAAGCTAGGTGAATCACCCGTGCTGGCATATTCAAAACCCGGAGAAATTTTTGTAGTTGGCACTGATTCGAGCAACGGCGGGATCGGAGCTGTACTCTCGCCGCAGATCGATATCGAAGAAAGAGTCTTTTCGTATTACAATCAAGTTCTCTCAAAAAGTGTAGGAACTACTGCATGACCAGGAAGGAGCTAGTCTTTAATCGAGGCCACAAAGCACTTCCACAAGTACCTACATGGCCAGAAATTTGTTCTCCAAATAGACCATGCATTGCTGAGATGGCTGCTTAGCTTCAAAAACTGCGAGGGACAAGTTGCAAGATGGATCGAAAGATTGCAGTCATATGAATAGAAAATTGTTCATCAGAAGGGTGGAGTCCATGGAAATGCTGACGCCCTATCTCGTCGTCCATGTCCAGCTAACTGCAAACATTTCCGAGGGATTGAGAAAAAGACCAGCCGTTGATCTGCGATTGATAACGGCTGAATTCGATGAAGGTTGGTCATTGGAGGAGATTCAAAACGCCCAGCTAGCCGATGAAGATATTGGACCATTGCTCATATGGAAGGAGACAACTTGGCGATGTGAGTGAAAGGATCTTTCGATGTATGGCGCAACCCTGAAAAGCTATTGGGCACAATGGTGGAGGGTGGCGTACTCAAGTTGAAATGGGAAACGGCGGATGGCAGCTCCTATAGGATGCAAACCATACTTCCCGAAAGCTGAATCCACGATGTGGTTAAGGAACTGCAAGAAGGACCCTTGGGAGGCTACCTTGGTATTAACAAGACCTTAGCAAAATTTTGGGAAAGGTTTAACTGGCTCCACGCGCGAGAAGATGTAGATGACTGGTGTCGTAGATGCACGATTTGCGCTTCCGTCAAAGGTCAGAAGCGACGACTTAGAGGACAAATGCAAACCTATAACATGGGGATACTATTTGAAAGGATTGCTGTTGACATCGCAGGATCCTTTCCTAAATCCCAATGGGGAAATCGATATACGCTGGTTGTGGCCGATTATTCCAGCAAGCGGCCCGACTTCTACCCCATTTCTGACCAGGAAGCAACTACTTTAGCCAAACAGCTAGTGTTAAATTGGGTCAGTATGTACGGCGTACCTTTTGAACTACAATCGGATCAAGGCCGATACTTTGAGTCACTAGTTTGTGGTGAAATGTGCGAGCTACGAGGAATACGGAAAACGAGGCAACACCACTTCTTCCCCAATCCGATTGAATGGCCGAACGTTTTAGCGGCACACTCAGTTAATACCTGGCCAAAGTGGTTGACGAGAACCAAAGGGACTGGGACCGCCACATCCCATTATTTTTGATGGCGAACCGAGCTGCCGAACATGCATCGACGATCGAAGCCCCAGCCAAAGTCATTTTTGGAAAGGCTATTCGTCTGCCGGCTGATATAAAGTTGAGAAACCCCAAACGATCTCGGAGTACGCAAGTGAGCTAAGGCAACAATTGTACCAGATACATTGGACAGTGCGTAAACACCTCGAATTGGCTGCTGACCGCACAGAGGCCAGGTATGATCTAAAGGCAAATTCTATTGGCTTCCAGCAAGATGACTTGGTGTGGCTTTATAACCCACAACGGCGGAAGGGTAGGTCTCCGAAGTTGCAGCATAATTGGGAGGGACTACACCGAGTTACAAAGTGAATAAATGACGTCGTATGTCGCATACAGGAACACCGTAAGCTGAGAGCCAAAATAAAAATCGTGCACCTGGACCATCTTGCCCCATATTACAACCAGGGAGACTAAACGAACTCCTCCGGCCTCGATACACTGTTTTGCGCAATCCAAAAGCTTTGCGAAAGAGTGTTTCAGATCATTGACCGGAATGTCCTTCAGGATATTGGCACAAGCCTTTTGGAAGCCCTCTATGGATGCAAAGTGTTTTCCTTTTTACGGCCAAATGCAATTTTCCGAATAGTTAGAAGCCACAAGGAGCATATCAAGGGAATACGGTGAATGATAGGTGGTCAAAACGCAATTTCTAGCCAAAAATCAGTCACAAAAAATGATTTTTATGACGATTCGCGCACAATTTCGATGAAGTTTTCGGTGATCACTGATTTTGGGCAGCCCGTATGTTCATCGTTATTAACGTCCTCACGACCATCTCTTGAATGAGTAAACCACTCGTGAACTCTGCCACGAGATAGACAATCATCGCCATATACTTTTTTCATTAATTCAAATGTTTCGGTAAATGTTTTACCGATTTTAAAACAAAATTTGATATTATTTCTTTGTTCGAAACTCATTTGTGTACAACATACTGTCACTTTAGACGCAATAACTTCACTTCCACTGAACCGAATGTCACCAAACTTTCAATAGAAGTCAGGAAGGGATGTATCGCACTATCTCATTCACCGATGACCCCACCAAAGAGAATTTAAGACAAAAGTCTCGTTTATTTTGGAAGGCAGCTTATATATATATATATATATATATATATATATATATATATATATATATAATATATATATATATATATATATATATATATATATATATATATTGTATATATATATAAATATATATATATATATATATTATATATATATATATATATATATATATATATATATATATATATATATATATATATATATATATATATATATATATGCACGATTTTATATATTGTAATAATCGCCTACCCCGTGGGGTGATATCCGACAGAGATCTGGCACTCCTACACAATTGCGTTCAGCTGGTAAGTGTTTGATGATAGATATCTGCCACTGAACCGCCACCTGACGTCGGTCGAGGGGTACAGTCTGAATTTCTAGGTTGGGTTTGCTCATTTGCACGAAATGTCAACGTTATTTTGGTGCCTTGTGGGTCAACTGGAGTAAGGGGAGCGCGTTTCAAGGAAAATCAATTCGAATTCGATGGATAAATCATTTACGGTTCGTTTGAATTCAGTCGGGATAATGCTTTCCACCAGGTCCGCGAGTACTGAGAAAGTGATCGGGATTCCGGGGACTCCTCTTTAAAGACGCCATTTTTGATAATTCTTGACCAAAGGTGTGTAACTTCGTTGTTACAAATCATAAGGAGTCGATTTGCTCGAATGAATATTTAATTTAAACTCTGCAGGCGAACGCATTGTAATTAGACCGAAAACATACTGTTTGGTAAATGTGTACGGAATCGATAGGCAGGGCTGATGATTTCGGATAAATATATCCAGAGGCAAAGCTTCGTATGTATATCATTCAACCAATCGGCATCAGGTGATCGCAACATCTCAAAGATTTCTAGATTCGCAAAGATAATCACCCACTTTTCAAGGTGAACAACATTGGTAACAAATAAAGGTTTGATATTACCTGCCCTACCGGCGCGCTCCTCCGAGCGGTGGTGATAGTTGTTGGCTTTAGCCTTAAGTCGAGGCAATTCCGCGTCCAGCCAAGTTGAATGCAAAAATGTTTAATCCATCATGATAGGTGATTTGACTGGGAATCCATCTGATCCCTGTCAAATCACCAGTCACGACCGATTGGTTATATCAACAGGAATTTGTAGGGAACAAGCTAGGATCAAGCAACAGGTTATGAAGCAGCGAGCGGAGCAAGCGAACACGATGGTAGAGCAACCAAAGACCAAAGCCGCCCGCAAGGAAATGCCTTCGGACATGATGGATGCGGACGATACAACAGCAAAGAATTCAAGCTTCAACGAAGATATTAACCTTATTAACTGTAAGGTAGATGAATTTATAGTAGCAAAGGGTAAATTAGTTACCAAACGTCAAACCCCGATTCCTATACCAATCCCACCCACACCTAGCACTAGCCCTTTCAACGCACTGGCAAACGATAATAATAACTCAAACGCGGCTAACAGTCGAATAAAGAAGTTATGGTTCCCACCAATATTCATTGAAAATTTAAAAGCAACGGTACTTAAAGGTATCATGGACAGATATACCCTTACAGATGGTACCCGTCTAGAGTACCGAGTCACTAAATTGTCAAACTCCCGACTTAAAGTCATAGTGGGCAGACTCGAGGCGCATGGCTACATTATGATCCTACTTAAAAACACGGAAGCAGTAGGATGCTCATTCACCCCCCTAAGAAAAGAAAAAATGTGACGTTATTCTAAGGGGTATTAGTTCAGAATTCGGAGCGGAGGCTGTTCGAGAGGTCAAAGCCAGACAAATCCCGAATTTAGGCCTCCAGACTGTCAGTCCACTTACCAGTGCATGGTTGAGAGCGAATAAAATCGACCTAGATTTATTTAGGATTACAGTGGGATCGCAAGCTGATAAGAACGAGATGATAAAGCTGCGCTACATTTTGAACCAGAGAGCCGTATGGGAACGCCCCAAAAGGAGTGATCTGGTGCAATGCTATCGGTGTCAAAGATTCGGGCACGAATCCACCAATTGTGGATTCCACATGAGATGTGTAGCATGTGGGGAGGAGCATAATTCCGAAAGCTGCCCCAGGAAAAATATGGGGAAGCCGGAAACCGCGCCATTCTGCACCATGTGCAAGACCCATGGGCATCCAGCCAATTTTTCCGGCTGTCCCGAACGGAAAAGATTGTTAGACAGGGCAATCGAAAATAAAGCCAAACGGACGGCACCTCAGAACAGATTCTCACCGCTCCTAAGCTATCCAAATACTACACCAACCCCTACAACCCCACACCACTTTGCCCCTCCCTCCAATCGGACCTCATATTCAGAGGTTTTAAGGTGTGGAACTTCGACCCATAATTTTATTTCACCAACTCCTAATCCCATCGAACGCCTACAACAAATAACCGTGGAGTGGCTGGGAGTCTCTCCCAGTGAACTCCTATCCAAGGTCAGGGCTTCCCTCCAATACTTTGACACCACTCCTAACCAAGAGAGGCCAATGGCGCTCCTCGATTTCTATTTCAACCTTTATGGTTGCAAATAGACTAACCATTATATCCCTTAATATAAACTCCCTAATCTCACATGATAAGAGGCTCTACAATGCTGATTTGGTCAAATCCTCCCAACCCGACATCCTTCTTCTGAACGAAACAGTTCTTAACCATCACCACAAAGTCCGTTTGGAGAACTACCATGTGCTTCGGAATGACAGTGGCAGAGGCACTGCGATATTGTTTCGGGATGATTTAGATATCCATCAAATCCCTTTTGAACAAAATAATTCCTCATGTACATTAGCAATGCTCAACACCAAGCGACCCAATGGAAACCCAGCCAAAATCTTTATTGGCTCCCTATACCTCCCGTGCAATCTAGGTCCCCAGATCCCATTTACACTTAACCAAATCCTCGCAATAGCCTCATCCCACGACTCATATATACTAGGAGGAGACCTTAATGCCAGACAACAACACTGGGGGGACTCCACAAGAAATACCAACGGGAACTATCTATTTGAATGGCTCCATATGGACGCCTTCCTCTCAGCATCCATAGCAAATGCTGGGGTCCCAACATTTCCCTGAGAGAACTCATTTTTAGATATCTTCATAATATACTCTGACCTCAACGATCCCACAATTCCCTTCACTTGCTCCACATTTACCTCATTATCAGACCATCATGGCCTCCATCTCAATATAACCCTTAGATCACACATACCTGTTCCTACTTGCCCACCTCACTATAGACCGTTTAATTTCATAGACTGGCCAAACTTCAGAAAAGACCTCAAAGACCTACTTCCGAGTCTCCCACCCGAAAATATCATTCTCTCAAACGCAGAAAAAGACTCTCATATATCAGCACTAACATCTGCCATTATAGATAGTCTAGACTAGCATGCTCCTTTCCAGAAACCACGCAGCCCGCTTTATAGACGTCTAACTCAGGAGACTCTTCAATTAATAAAAACTCGGAAGCATATGCTCCAACGGCTTAAGCGTATTTACCATCGAAGCTTTAACCGGTACAATGAGGAGTATTTGGAACTTAAAACGCAAATAACGAGCATTTCCCGTCAAATCCAAAAACGCATCAGATCGGAAGTCAACAACTTCTATAAAAGCAGACTGATATCACTGCGACCATCTTCAGATGTTTTTAAAACGATAAATCAATTCACGAGCCGTAAAAATTCCAAATTCAACATTGAGAAAGACCCTATAAAGCGAGCGAACGAAGTCTTCACTGCACAATCTGAAAAGATCGTTGCATGTGAGGAATACTTCAAACAACTAAGTCGTCGCCGTGAGTCATTCAACATAGCTTTGAACAACAACGTTAAAGCAGAGGTTCTACTAACGACGGAAGGGTACGAGGGATATTATTTAACTATATTCTCTAGTTATAATAAAGCATCCTCTCCACAACATCCAATCTTTGCCGGATTTTTCACCTCGAAAACGGAAATAGAAGACCTCCTAGTGTCTTAAATAGCAAGCTATCTCACGGCCTTGATGGTATCTCGAGCAGAATATTCAAGAAGTGCAGAACGACCATCTCCTCCTTCTTGACGATATTATACAATAATTGTATTAATAATGGATACTTTCCAAAACCTTGGAAAGTTTGCAAACTAATACCAATACCAAAACCAGGCTGCGAAGGTAGCATTAATAATTTCGGGCCAATTTCCCTTTTGCCTTACATGGGTAAACCCCTTGAAAAAGTTATTCTGCGAAACTTGAACGAATTTACTAGTCCCCTGATCCCCGATTTTCAGTTTGGATTTGAACGTGAACGATCCACAGAGCATGCAATAATGCTATTGCACAATAGAGTCACCCGCAATCTTCGGCGAAAAGAGTGCACAGTGGCCTGTGCTCTAGACCTGAAAAAAGCGTTCGACTCAGTTTGTATCAACGGGCTCAAAAACAAATCGAAAGTGGCATCCTGTCCGGTCGCAATCCTCAGAATTCTATACAGCTTCCTTTCGGATAGAACATCCCAAATTAAACTGGGGAACCTCATTTCAAATCCTATCCCTATCAAATCGGGAGTCCCACAAGGCTCTATCCTCGGTCCCGCCCTGTTCAACTTTTTCCTTCATGATATCCTACGTCCAAACTGCTCGACTATCGATATAGCAATGTATGCAGATGATATCCTCCTCACGGTCACCCATAGCCTCCCACAGATGGCCCAAATAAAGCTGCAGCGCTCTGTCCTCAACATCTTTCAATATCTAAAGTACTGAGGGCTCGAAATAAATGCCAGCAAATCGGAACTGATCTGCTTCAGAAATGCCAGCGGGAGAGGGCACCGCCTTGCCGTGTCTCAAAGTAGGAATGTGCAAGCACATATTGCTGGTGAAATCATCCCTCTCAAGGAAAATATCAAATACCTTGGAGTCCATTTTAACAATCGACTTAAGGTGAATAGACACGTAAGGAAAATTCTCAATAAAGCGAAAGCAGCGTCCGCAATTATTTCGTCTCTCTTTTCTTCAAAATCAGTCTGCCCAAAAGTTAAGGTGTTAATGTACAAAACTCTTATTAGGCCGATCATTACCTACGCATTTCCGGCATGGCTAGCAATCTCGCCTACTGTGGCCGAAGAAATCCAAATCTTCGAGAGGAAGATCCTTAGGAAATGCCTATCCAAATACAGACGGCCTAATAAGAAGTACTACAGGAACTCTATCCTTTACGAAGATACGAAAATAGAACTGATTCTCCATTAAATGTTTTCAATGTCTAAAAAACGCCTAGAGAAGTGGCGGGAGCACCCCCTCCAATGTATTCGCGCACTTTTCGAGCCTACCACCGCAAATAATAATCCCTACTACCTATGTCCCTTTAAAATCCTTGAACAATACCACCACGATCCCATTGATTCCGTAACTACCAATAAACCGGTGTTTTACGTTTCATCTGGACCAAACACATACCGTGGTTAAACAAAATATTTGTAAATTTAGTTAGTGCATAAGTGTAATAAAATAAAACCACAAGATAAATATGCATAAATGTAAGTGAATTCGAGTGCTGTACTAAACAGCTTATAGTTTTAGGTTAGATGTAGGAATAGATTTAATTTATATTAGGGTTAGATTTAGATTAAGTTTTAACGTATTTATTTGTCAAACTACTCAAGTCGTAAGCCATATGAGCAAATGGCAAAGTCTATATATCTAAAAAACACTGATGTAAAATAAGTATACATATTTTCTAACCGTCAAAATTTATTTGATATCCATATACTGTCAAATGTCACATAGTCATTAAGCATACTCTGTAACGTCAAGTTATGAAAAACTCAATAAAGTTACTTACTTTAAGCAAGCAAAATCTATACTTTCTTAGATTGTTTACAGTTCGATTTCAAATTCACAGTTTGTGTCAAAACTAATGCATTGCGGGTGCTATTTAGGGAAGTATATTCCGTGAAAATGCAACAACAAATAGGAGTATGTAGAAAAAGAGTGTAAAAGTCAATCTATAGCCTACTAAGTGGACGCTGCTCCCCTTTCCATTCTGAGCATAAATAATTAATTATAAATTGGAAAATACTCTATTGAAGGTAAATCTGCCGACAGTTTATAGAAAGATATGTATCTACTTAAAAAGACCTAAAATTAGAAAAATTGTGTGCGTACATTGTCAACGTTATCTTGAAACAACACACATATATATAATACATTTACATTATTGATTATGCCTTGCTAGCTTGTGTAAAACTCCTAACCAAAGCCCCTGGATTAAATGAAATATGAATTCTTTCCTATTTCTGATGATACTTGTATAAGAAATTCACAACTTTAATACTCGTATCTTAAATTAAGTTATCACTCCGATAATGATAAATTGCAAGAACATTTTCCAAGACTCGCTTGTTAATTCTTATGATGCACTAAACAGACCCTTTACATTCGGGTGGATTTAAACATGCTTAAGGAATAAAATACTGACCATAAAAAGATGTTACGAGTATTAAGTACAACCGCTTATTGATTTTTATCATAATTAAAGGCACCGTTATTGTTAATTATTTCACGTTTATCACAAATAAAATAAATATGAATTGCTGAGTTAACATAGTCTTTCCTTTCCAGCAAATCCCTTCTTTCTTCAGAGGGAAGCGACGGCGAAGGTGAGTATACCACCGAGAGAGTAGGGTTTATTTAATCCACGAAAGGTCGATTTCAGGTTTCGGTCGGGAGCGTGTGTTTTTGGTTTCAGGTTTAGTATTGTTCTTTTTCTAGAATCGAAGGAATAAGGAGACAGAAGTAAAGTAAATTACAGTCGAGTTGGTGAAGGTTGTTTTAAATTGGGCATTTGAATCGGTGGCCGATTCTTGTATTTAGACAAAGTCTGCTCACGGAAGAATTCGATCAAGGTGAGAATGCATCGCAGGCTCTTGCAAAAGTTGTGGTGTCTGCGGTCAAGATACTTTATCAAAAGCCACAGCCAATAGATGGTTCGCTCGCAATCGTTCTGGAAATTTTTATGTCAAAGATGCACCTCACTCAACACATAAGCAGCCATGAAATCCATCCATCATCAAACAGTTTTGAACCATTTGCGTAGGGCTGGATACACAAAAACGACGTTTGGGTGCTGCATGAATTATCACAAAAAAATTGATCGACCGAATTTCTATTTGTGAAATCCTAATAAAAGCCTTTTTGAAGCAAATCATTACGGTCTATGAAAAATGGGTAAGATATGAGAATATCGTTTGAAAAAGATCAT
The DNA here is from genome assembly GCA_963969285.1 of Odontomyia ornata. Taxonomy (NCBI): domain Eukaryota; kingdom Metazoa; phylum Arthropoda; class Insecta; order Diptera; family Stratiomyidae; genus Odontomyia; species Odontomyia ornata. Next base: position 350,182,900 of record OZ017739.1, on the reverse strand, counting down.
GGTCAAAAAAATGTGAATCATCGCAAACAACTCCAAAGCCAAGATTGACACCAAATAAGGTTATGCTGTGTGTATGGTGGGATTGGAAGGGAATTGTTTATCATGAGGTGCTAGAACCCGGGCAAATAAAAATTTGGCACTGTACTATCAGGAACTAACCAGATTGCAACAAGCGATTCAAAAAAACTTGCCAGAATTGATCAATAGAAAGGGCGTTGTCTTCCATAATGACAATGCCACACCACACATACCTTTGATGATCCACCGTATAGTCCATACCTTGTACCATCAGACTACCATTTATTTCGGTCTCTGCAGAACTTCCTTAATGAAAAGAAATTCACTTCAAAAAGGGACTGTGAAAATCACTTGGCCAAGTTTTTCGCCGATAAACCACAGAAGCTCTTCACAGATGGAATAATGGCTCTACCCAAAAAATGGCAAAAGGTTATGATAATAATGGACAAAATGTTCCTAAATAAAATCTGTTTTAAACAAAAGAAATATTCAATTGAAGAATGACAAAAAAGGCTCAATACTTTTTAGACTTACATATATGTATACGAGTATGTGTATATTTAGGACTCTCCGAAATAGGTAACTTTCTTGCGAGAAATTGACCTAAAAGGTATGGGCAAACTACAGGGTGGAGACCAGTAGAAAAACAGAAAAAGCTGGTCAAAGTCAAAAGCGCTTTATTTACTACTAATCGTTATAAATTTTGAAAGAATATAAAGCAAAATCCAAACAATAATAATAAAAAAACTTAATGGCCCAAATGGCTCTCTAAATTTGTACGTTATCATTAAACACATTTAAAAAAAAAAACTATAGCAAATTCAAATCAATGAAGATTATTACATATTTTTACAATTCAATTGGAAAAAGGAGAAAAAACCAACCAACACTATTCTAAAAATTATTTATCATCTTAACACTACAGTGAACTTTGATCCTACACCTAATATGTTTTAACTTAATTCTAATAAATGCAATCAAAAACTTTATCTTATACTATAAAAATCTATAACAATGTTCTTAACCTAAGCGTCAAACCTTATCTCTAACCTAATATAATAAACATAATATAAACCTAACCTATACCTTATTTTTAACACAAATAAACAACACTAAATGTAGCAATAATGAGCTGAAACTCAAAAACTAAATAACGAAAAACACCAAAACTGAAAATAAACACGAATAATTTAGACATTGTCATTCAGCCACCAATACCTAGACTGCCCCGTCTCAACTCGATCAGCCTCAACGAATCTAGCAAATGAGTATCTCCATTGGAACTGTTGGTCTCGTGAACTCAAATTCGGAGGATATTTTATCTTCTTATCGGTGGCCCGTCGATATATGTGAAATATGACCGGGACGCCGTCAGAATCAAAAACATATCGATTCATGTCCAAATACACGAATGCTTCTGGAGGAATGAAGCCAGTAGCGAGGCAAGTCGCTATATACCCGTCTGTAGGGTGGAACGGCTGTGAAATCCAAGGGTTTTCACTCACAGTCACAGATCTTGCGATATGATTCCGAAGAAGTTTCAATACGAAAATATCGACTCTAGTCACTTCAGCAGTTTGATAAATTTTTCTATTCGATATATAATGTTTCTGTACAAACCAGTATATGCACGAAGACATTTCCTTTCGAAAACTCTTAATTTTTCTATAGTACTAGCACTCTGGTTGTACCAGATCTGACATCCATATGTCAAAACTGGTCTAACCAGTGTCTTGTAACAGATAATTTTGACCTTTTGATCAATGTATCTGGAATGAGAGAGCTTTCGAAGGGCCATGACTACTTTAAGTGCCTTACTGAGCATGATTTTCACATGTTCAGTATAGTACAGATACTGATCGAGATAAACACCGAGGTATCGAACACAGGATTTGTGTGGAACCCGTTCAAGACTACCCTCACCAGCCATGATGTGGAAATCTTTCCAATTACGTTTCAGGTCTTCACTGACCCCCTGCAGCGTTGTCCGAAACAAGATTGTTTCACACTTTTGCGCATTGATTTTCATTCGCCAATTGTCAGTGTACAGCTGTACATCATAGAACATTTTTTCAAGATTGCTCTGAACTATTGTAGCTTTTCGGTCTGCCGTATAGATGATCAGATCATCAGCAAACGCTACCAATGATCGCGTTGGCGAGACGTTAAAATCAAAGCCGTTCAATAGCTTGCGAATGAAGATTGAGAAGAGCAGAGGCGCAGTAACTGTTCCCTGCTGTAGACCATTCAAGACCTTGAACTCGCGCATTGTTGTCAGATTTCCATCAGTTACAACAAACGATTTCCCGTATAACATATTACACATCATGGCGACAAGGTGTCTGGGGAACTTGTCCTGAAGTAGTTTAAAAATTAGTCCATCTAACCATACCGTATCAAAGGCTTTCTCTACATCAATGAGACATGCTCCAACACATTGTCTGTCATTTAGTTTCCAACAGATGTCTGAGGTTACTTTGGTTATTGCAAGTGTGGTCAAATGCCTGGCACGAAAACCAAATTGGCAATTCGGCATCAACTCGTTTTCCTCAATGTGGGCGCTTAATGCTCTGTTGAGTATCACTTCAAACACCTTGCTGATGTTAGGCAGCAAGCTGATTGGGCGATAGCTTTTGGGGCATGAAGATTTCCTTTCTTCAAGATCGGAAATACCTTAACTTTTTTCCCCTCATTTGGGAAATATGAATTGCTCAACATGTTGTTGAACAATATGCAATAGTTCCTAATAGGAACCTCAGGCAAATGTCGGAGAACTACATTTGGAATACCATCAGTACCGCATGATTTCTTGTTGTTTATCTTGCGAAATATGAAACACAAGTCTTCATAGTTGACAAAATAATCAATAAGATTCAAGCTCGGTATGAGGTCAGATGTTAATGTTTCATTGAAATGAAGAATTGATTGGCCGTTCAGGCTTGATTTGAAGTCGGAAACCTTTGCTACAACGACCTCTGAAAAAATTTGGTTCCCTCTCTCAGGGTTTGGTAGATGAACCAATTCAAAATGTGTTCCAATCAGGGCAAGCTTCTGCAATCCATCACATATAATCCTGTTTCCATTTCTATCCGGAGTCGTACTATCAATTCCGATACCAGCCCTATCGAGAAGATTTATCTCATCACTAGCGACTTCAAGATTCGATACCTTCACTCGAGACTTCCTGCGGAATAAGCTATTCACTTTCGCGAAAACGCCATCTGGGTCCTGTGGGCTAATACTCCTCAGTTTTTCCGCCCATTGATAGCTGACCTCACTCCTGAAGTATGACCGGATTAAGTTCCGGACACTCTTCAGGTGTAATTTCAACCAAGACAACAAGGGATGGTTGTAGTCCGAAAATCGTCGATAAATATTGTTGACGCGTGTGAGAAGGAGGCTTTTCAATCTTTTCAACCTTGCGATGGTTGGTGTTTCGTATCCTTCCATATTGTTTCGATGTTTAATCTTGGGAACTACTTTCTCAATCGTTTCCAACGTCAGCTTCTCTAACTTCGACAAATAGACATATATTTCATCGTTAGTTAGATTCCTGTCATTAGGAACCATTGAGCAAGAGTTGCCACCATCATAATGGGGACATTGCTTCTGGTACTCGCGATTGAACTTCTTTTAAAACTTTCCCCAGTCTGTTTTTTTGAAATTCAACCGATGATTTTCGTGTTGAACTGGAATGAGGAAGAAATCATCCTTTTGATGATTGATTTCCATTACGATTGCGTTATGGTCGCTATCATAAGGAAGCACCTGCAGTTTCCGTTGAGGACTATTAAACCTGAATTCAAGTCTTGCGTCAGCAATGCAAAGGTCCAAATATGAATTTGTCCTAGGGTATGTTGGGAGCTCCGACCCATATAGATTGCACCTGTATTCAATTTGGTTCTCTGTTATCCACGATTTCAGGAATACACCTCTTGGATTACTAGCGGCGTTCAGCCATGATGTATGCTTGGCGTTCAGGGCACCAGGAAGAATATAATAGTTATGCAGCCTGTTCAATTCGAGTATTTCGAACAAGGAATTGAGCTCCTCCTTGAGCTTGAGAACAGTTCCACCAGTTGCATAGGCAGAGATAACGAAGAGGTTATCCCCACCTGGCAGTGAGATTTCGATAACGGACACTTCAAGAGATTCAAAGCTTTTGAATTCGACTTTTTCAATATTTTGGAAACGATAGGGTCTTCGAACCAATATCCCGGTGCCACCTCCCCCATCAGCTGTCACCCTATCGTTTCTTACGAACTCAAAATCCTTGAATCTCATGGAATGCCATGAACTGAGGTGGGTTTCGGTGAGAAGCACGATGTCAGGCTTTTGTCTGGCAATGAATTCAAGGAGAAAATCACGCCGATGTAAAGTAACAATGGAGTTGATGTTGATCGAGATGAGACGAATCCCATCCGTGGGAATGTGGCTGGATGACAATTTATTTTGAGGCATTTGAAAGCCCTAAACGCTGATAAACAATGTTAATTTTCGAATCTTGTTTATGGATTCGCTCCGATAAGGAATTTAGTTGCTGATAAATTTTAAGGAGCAGCTCATTATTGCCGCTTACATTATTTATTTTATTTACATTGTCTGCTGGTCCTCTCGCAGCAAGTGCAAATGACACCCCAGGCTTTGTTTCGGAGTGACTTTAATGTTTGCATCTTGATACCGGGGGCATCCTCGATATGATGCTGGATGACCAAAGGCACCGCAGTTCACACAATATAGTTTTTCTTTTGGCTCCGCCTGAGCCAATTTGCACTCGCCGGGAGCATGAATGTCTTTGCATTTCACACACCTATATTTCATGGCGCAATTGGCAGCCGAATGCCCGAATCTTTGACTCCTGTAGCACTGGTTGACCTCACTTTTCTGGAGGCGTTCCCACCTCACCACGCGGAAGTTCAAGTACCGTATTTTCTGCAGGGCACTCGAACTACTTTTGCTGGAAATTTGGACTAAGTAGTGAGGCAAGTTTTTGTGCTCCACAATCGATCTTCTCGTTGCAAAGTTTTTGACTGTAATAAATTGTATTTCTGGTGCAGCTTCTTGGAGCACCTGAAGGAGATCGACTGTGTCCTCACCACAGTCCAGACCCTTCAATAAAAAGGTTTGGTTCTTTTCGCTTTTCGGGGTGTACGTGAAATGCGAAACATCTCCAGAATTTAAGGCACTTTTTGTTGCCTGGAAATCAACCAGCGACTTAGTCCTTATTGTCAATCTTTTTATCTGAAAATCTTTTAGTTTATTCTCGGCTGCCAAAAGCCGAACCATATCTTTGCCCGTTTGCCCAAACACATTGATTGGTGGGACTTTTTCTTTTTTTTCTTTTTTTTCATCAATCTTAACGGACGGACCAGCAGATGGACCAACAGACAAACCTTTTGGTTTTTTCTCCCGATTTTTAATTTTAAGATATTCAATGAAATCATTATCGAATTTTGACGTTTTACCTGTATCCTTTTCAATGTTCATCGTTTCTTCAAGACCAGCTAGCGCTGCATAATAATTTCTGCTGTCGTTTGCGCCTCCTGCGCTAAGGACATCCTCTTGATTAGCTTCTTCCTGTGGCTTTTTAATTTTCTTGTCTTCAGTTTTTGAGTTTGCTTGTCGGCCTTTCTCGGTTTCATTATCCTTGTTGAACGTTAACGTTCCAACAAGTGCTTCTAACGATTTAACTCGAAGCTTGAGTTCTTCATTTTCTTTTTCGAATTTTTCAGCTTTCTCTTTTTCTTGGATCAGCTGTTCGCCCGTCGTCATTGGCGATGGGCATGATCCCTCCGATTGATGGCTGAAGCCATCGGGCTCCTCCATCTCGTTGCTTTCGCAGCGAGACTAGAGGGAATGTTCTCAGACCGGGACTTCCCTTGAACGTATTTCCACTTTTGATATTTCTTCAGGAAATGAATTTCAGGTATTCGATAAATGCTCGAATAATTCGGCGATGATGGTTTTCCCAATAAAATCAAAATTTGCTTTTGACTGGCTCGTAAAAAAATATTGCAATTGTTTGAAACTGACTTTTGCGAAAAATTAATTAATTTTTAAAATTAATGACAGGAGCGATTAAAAACACGTCTGCACGCAACGAGTGCTAGACGTAGAATCAGAAAAAGCTGGTTTGACTTGGTCGACGAAGGCCGTTCATCGCTGTTCAGATTTCAAAATTAGGCGACGCCGTCAATGGACCCAGATAGTTGGAGGCGCTTGTTGCAAGAAGCGAAGGCTTGATGGGGGGTGTAGTGCTATAAAGAAGAAGAATAAGAAAAATATCAGCTTTGTTTTTTTCACCTTCAAAGCGGCGTTTCAAAAAGTGCAACAATTTCAGTTTAGGCTATTTTACAAATAAGTTCGCGACAAATAAAAATATGGAAATGTTGATTAAATATTGATATTTCTGGTATAAGTACGCAAATTAAAAAAAAATTATACTAAGGAATCTAGGAGTAAAGATAATTAAAATTACCTTGGGTAAAACCATGCAAATTCTCGTAAACTTATCAAAAATTTATATAAAATTTCTACTTTTCCCGATTATTTCAAAAAGCGTTTAACCGATTTCAATTTGGTCACCCTCTAATTAACAGTTTTTTTGGTGCTTAATAGAACTAAAACTTTTTATATCTCCATCGGTAAAGGTCTCTGAACTTAAAAAAAAAAAAAATTTAATTTTTTACCCATTTTTAAAGATTGGTGAAATAAATTTTAGAAAGACCTACTAGTTTCACGTCCTGTCCATCCGTTTGTCCTTGCGTTGCAACAAGTTTCCACAGAAACTATAGCAGCTACGAAAATCCAACTTTGTAAAAAGATTAGAAGTGATGGCTTCTTAAAAACTTAGGTCTTATCAATCATTTAAACTTTTTTTTAAAGGAGGTCCCCCTATGTTGAAGTAGTGCTTAAAAATTCTTTTTAATCAAATGTAGCTAAGTGGGGTATCAAATAAAAAAATCAAGAAGGTACGCCTTTATAAGAGCAACAAGTGCCTCGGAAATAAAAATTCATTCAACTTAGCGAATAATAGTAAGATTTTTCAATTAATCTATCAAAACGGTACCCTTATGCTGCTTAAAACTTTACAGTTGTGTATATTAATATAAGTTCTGCTTCTACAATAGCGAACATAAAAAATGGTTTGACGAGTTTCAATGTGGACATACGTTTGTTTTGATGACCCAAGGCCAGGTGCCCCAAAAATGGCTACAACGAGCTCATATTGCCAGACCGCTGATTGAATGTGCGCAAGAAAGCTGAACCAGTAGGCATCTCAAAAGACCGCATGGTTCATATCCTGCAACGAATTTCGGGCATGAGATATCTGTCAGCGCAATAGATGCCACGTTTACTCTCTCCGGACAACAAACGCAACCGCGAGATCATTTCAGTGGGGTGTTTGACACTGTTTAAGTGCAATCCGAAGGGGTTTCTGTGTCTTTCCGTGGTTGCCAATAAATTATGGCTGTACTGGTACACACCAGAGATCAAGTAGCAATCGGAGCAGTGGACTTCAGGTGGTGAACGTGCTCCAAAGAAGGTGAAGGCCACCGTTTTCTGGGATTCACAAGGTGTAATCCGCATCAACCACCTGTAGAAACGCAAAACAGTCACAGTGCTCTACTATGCTGAGTTATTGGGCCGCTCCGATGCCGAATTGCAGAGAAAAGGCCCCATTTGGCGAAAAAGTGTTCTTCCACCATGACAACTCACCGGTTCAGACTTCCGCCATTGACACAGCTTAATTGGTTGAATTGGGCTATAAACTGCTACCCTATCTAGCGTTTTCTCCAGGCTTGACCCCGTGCGACTAATTTTTGTTCCCGAATTTGAAAAAGTCACTCGCTGGGGAGAAATTTGAGTTGAATGAGGAGGTCATAATCGCCATGGAAGCCTACTTTGCATACCTCGAGAAAACATATTTTTCAGACGGTTCAAAGAAGTTGGAGCATCACTGGGTCAAGTGTATCAAGCCAAGAGGAGATTATGTTGAGAAATAAATAGCCACTTTTCCAAAAATTTGGTTTCCTTTTGTAGCCCAAGTAAGTGATTCATTATGAGGTTTGATTTTCAACAGGCTTTTTTGACAAATCACTCGTGACCCGGGTGAAACTGTAATGTAACTTTTATTCAGTATTGTTTGATAAATCATCATTGAAAGACTTACACTGCAGCAACGTATCCAAATTGTTGAGCTTTATTATAAAAATCAGCATTCTGCGAGAAATTCGTGCTCTAAGAGCAACTTATGGTGAGCATCGTTGCACTACTGAAACCACCATAGCCAATACCATTTGCAAATTTGAAGGCCAGTATGCAATGTTGGATGATACTCGACTGATTAGACTGCATCCAGCACGTTGCGAAAAGTGTGGCTAAAGACCTTGACGAATCGAACACGTCGTCCAAAATTGGACCCTCAGGATGGATAATTTAACATTTAAACAAGATAACCTTTAAAAAGTAAATGTCATAGATTTTTCTTTTGACTCACAATAAAGTTTTTACTACAGAACTGAGTTTCTTGCCTTTTAATTGAGATCAAAAATCAAGCCTCATAAGAAATCATACATATCGAATATTTCAAATCAACGCCTTCATATATTTCAACTCAACGGGAGTACTTGTAGCGTTTCCCATATGACAGATAGTTATTGTGTTCACCGCCAGTCATTCGAGTTAAGATAGCAGTTGAGAGAACAGAGACACACGCGAAGCATCAACGCATTATAACTGCGAAGCAACGATTTTCCTGTGTATATATTTATTGTGATTTTATTTAGTGCAAATAAAAGTTATTACAAAAATTATTGCCTTTGCATTACATTGGCCACGCTAAAGAAAAATCTGCACGTGATACAACTAAAAGCCAGAGGCAGAAAATACAAAAGCCACTAAGGACGAAACTGTTACTGGAACCGAGCCCACCACAGGAGCCACAACCGACATCAGAATCATACAAGAGCCACCAGTTAGTAACAACGACATCGCAAATATTCGCGTACCATTGTTTTGGACTGTTCGATCAACGCTGTGGTTCGCCTGCGTTGAGGCGCAATTGCGTGGGTGCAGAATAAGCTCAGATGCCGCTATGTTTGACAAGATCGTCAGCGAACTTGATTGTATCTGCTTGGCCGCTGTAGCGGACATCGTGGAGAAATCGCCGGAAACGGGCAAATATAAAGCGCTGAAAACAAGATTGATCAATGTTCATGCGCTGTTCGAAGAGGTTCAAGTTCGAACTCTTCTCACCGGTATGGAATTAGGTGCAAGAGTTTGGCTGCAAAAAGCAAAGTCAGTGAATCATTTTTGAAATGACTTTGGCTACAACGGCTGCCCGCGGATGTACAAATGATTCTTGCCATCGCAGAAACAACGGATCTCGCCCGCCTCGCAGAAATGGTTGACGAAATTCTAGATATCAAAAGGCCTAACGAAATTTGTCAAGTCTCAGATTGCCAAATATCAAAAGGAATTTCGACCAATACTGCAGATTTAGTTAGACAAATTGCAAAATCAAAAGCATCAACCCAACAATTACAAATACCACCTGCTCGACGCTTCACATCACTACGACACTTCAGAAGTTGAAGCCGCTCTCGCAATCGAGAAAACGAAAGAAAAATCTGCTTCTATCATTGAAAATTCGGAATAGCCGCTCGTCATTGTACCAAACTATGTAACTTTCAGACCCCACCGATGTCGGAAAACGCCTTGAAGCCCTGCTTGTTGAGACGGCTCGCAGTCGCTCCGCAACAAACCGTCTTTTTGTCACTGACAAACTAACACAACTTAAGTTTCTAATAGACACAGGTGCAGATGTGTCAGTCATACTATTAAAGCTTTACGCGGCCAATAAATCTCCGATCGACACTTATGGTGAAAAGTTGCTTACATTAAATCTCAATTTAAGTTGACAATTTACGTGGCCATTTATAATAGCAGACGTTGCACAGCCAATTATAGGTGCTGATTTTCTAGAAGAACATGGCCTCTCTGTAGATATTATAAACAGACGTCTTTTAGACTCCAAAACGAAACTTACATCAGCAGGAACCGTATCAACTCTACCCACAGGATCTATCCTACATTGATGGAAGAATCGCAGTTCCACGCATTACTGAAATCATTCCCAAAAGTAATGAATCCTGCTCTAACGAACACTACACAGCACTCTGTATGACTCCATATCATCACTGCTGGCCCTCCAGTAGCAGACGAATACCACCAGACAAGCTGAAAATAGATAAAACAGAGTCCCAGTACATGATGGACAAGAACTACTGCCGCCCATCGAACAACCCATGGGCTAGCCCTTTGCATCTTGTGCCCAAGAAGGAAGGTTTCTGGCACCCATGTGGAAATGATCGTTAACTTAACGCAATTACCATACTCGATCGCTATCGCATGCGACACATTCAGGACATTACATCAGATCTCACTGGCAAATGTATATTTTCTAAAATAGACTTGAAAGTATGATAGATAGTATGCTCGAATACTATTAGATGCTGGTTGCGGATGAGGATGTCCCAAAGACGGCAGTGACAACACCGTTTGGCCTATTTGAATTTACGGCAATGACCTTTGGCCTCCGGAATGCCGCCTAAACCTTTCAACGGTTTGTTGACGAAGTGTTGCGCGGTTTGGACTTTTGTGTCTGTTATCTAGATGACATTCTTGTATTATCTGACTCAACCGAGAAACATATGGACCATCTTCGTATTGTATTTGAACGATTAAAAACTTACGGAGTGATAATCATCATTGTAAAAGGTGTGTTTGGCGTCGAACAAATTGAGTGCCTGGGTCACAAAATAAATAAACATGGCATCTCGCCACCTGATTCGCGAGTTTAAGCCATACGTGATTTTCAATTACCAACAACAGTCAATGTTCAGGTATCTAATCTTAGGTCAGATATTAAACTTCACCACAAATATCTAATCTTGAGTCAGATATTAACTTTGTAAAAATTGATCTGATTTTAAACCGGATCAGAGAAAATATAATCACACCTTGACTTGTACTTAACGAGTGAATTTTATTTTAATTTCATGCTCTTAAATACTAAATAACATCTTACATTAACAATTTTCTTTTAGCATACAATGTTCAATTGAACAATATGCTGGCGTAAACTAATTGTGCTCACGCACGCATTATTACATTTATGCATTCGCGGAAAGAAAAATGAAAATTGGTCTATCTACCTTAAATGAATGTGAATGAACTTGAACTTCATGTGAATTTAGTGCTGATTCGAAAATTAACCTTGAACTTGATTTTAACGTTAAGGAATTTATTATTATTATCTTCACTTTATTCCATAAATACTTAAAAATTAATTACAGTAATACAACTAAATACTATATATTTATGAAATAGTTGAAAACACTCTGTTGTCTAGTTGACAAGAGGCGAGTGTAATTATCATTTAATTTAAATTATGTGTAGATTATCGACGGGGAAAATCAACTAAATTAAATTAAAAAGAAAAAAAATTTTAAAATTCAATGCAAAAGCACAAAAGTAATGCGATGAAATTAAGGAAAAAAGGAAGTTTAATGCAATATTCAACAATATTCAAGCTAGACCGCGGGATAAAATACATTATTTATGGAAGGGAAATCAAAAAATAAAAGCCGATGCTTAACGTTATCAAGAAAAACTCCTTTCGTTTTTTCGCATCTGAGCTTCTCTGGTAACATGTTATACAAACGAGGTGCCGTGACATGGTAAAAGCGTGAGAAGTGTGTTCTCGAAATAGTAGGAACATTTGCAAAAGTTGCAGTATTCATTCTTAAGTTGTAGTTCTCATTATATCTTACAGAATAGTATCCAGACTTTTTAAAAAATATTTTGAGAACTTTGTAGCAGTACAAGTGCCGCAATGGGAGAATGTTTAGTTATTTGAACAGATCAAAACTTGAAGTCTTTCAATTGACTTAACATATTATTCTAATTGCATGCTTTTGCTTTATAATTAAAGGATCTATTTTGTTAGAATATGCTCTACCCCAGCATGATAAACCATATTGCAATTTAGACTTAAGCAAGCTATCATAAACTACTCTTAAGATAGCCTGATTGCAGTAGAGACTTACGTGGTAAATTTGTCTCACTACTTTATTTGAATAATGCTTAAGGTGAAGTGTGTGGTTGGCCCAACTAAGCTTATGATCTAATATAATGCCTAAGTATTTAAAACTGTCCATGTTTTCAATTTCAAAGCAATTCTCGCTACAGTTAATCACTAACAGTTAAATTGTATCTTAGACAACTCGGCGAATGATAAATTAGTGGGAAGTTATTGCATACCGGACCTTCAATATTAAAAGCCATAAACATTGTTTTGTTACTCATTCAAAGTTTATGTTTACTGAAGCACCTTCTTAAAATGTCTAGGTCATAGTTAACATCTAACAAGTTGGGTAGACAGACCTATGCTCATGTCAGAAGAGTTTTGTACTCAACTTACAAAATGCAGTAACCAGCAACGAATAAAATCAAGAAACATGTCAAAGACGATTTTATCGGAGAAAATGTGAAATTCGAGGATCATACTATTATTAACAAAGTTGAAAGAACTGTGGATTCTGAGGTATTTGTTTTAGTTATACCCATAAATATCTCCCTTGATAATTTTTCCAGATTTTTTAGAAACACATTTTTCATGTATTCCCCCCCCCCCCCCCTGTGCCCCCACTGAAACAAAAACTGTCAGTTTAAGAACTGTTTTGAAAAGCTCTCATAGAGAACTTTCAGTTGATATTCATATCGGCTACCTTTCATGAAATTTTTTTCAGTGCCCACTCCTCTGTACTGTAATCATCGATTCATGGCCTGTTTTTTCGAATCCTAGAATGGTTACAAAGCCCTTTTGCTAGGAGCTCTCTCCTGCCTCTTCGACTTGTTTCAATTGTATGTACTCATCTTCATGATACCTATCATTCCTGCAATTTTCATGCAAACCCTAGCAAAGCTGTAGTGTCTAAATCGATAAAAAGCGCATATGGCTCCATAGCCATATGTTTCCATAGTAATACAGGGCATAGTGTTCCATAGTAATACGGGAAAATTCAAACCGCTATAACTTCGTTAAATACTATTCGATCTTTATGAAACTTTCCAAAAAAATCAATCTTATAAATAGTCATCTGTTTGCTAAATTTTATTGAATTTAAGGGTACTGTTTAGATTTTATTCAAGAAAACTTAAAATCGATAAATCATACTATTACTAACAAAGTTGAGTGAATTTTGACTTCTCATGTATTTGTTGTTGTTGTACTCATTAAAACCTACATTCATGATTTTTTTCAAATTTTTCGGATGGAAGGTTTCCAATCGCGAGGGGGGGGGGGGGGGTACGCGAAAAGTTCGTACATTTCCCCTTCCCCTGCCCCCCTCGGTACCGATAAGGCAATTTTAAGACCTTTTTTGAAAAGATCTCATTGAGACCTTTCCAATGACACCCTACTCGACTACCAATGGGGAAAATTTTTTTTTTGAGGGGTCACCTCCCTATACGGGGAGACCCCCCTTAAACCCCTTTGAAAAATTTTTCCACCCTTGAACTTTCAAGAGGTCACCACTTCTGACCTTTCCACAAAGTTTCATGGCTGTAGCCTCTATAGTTTCGGAGAAAAAGTGCTGTGACATACAGACGGACGGACGGACGGACGGACAGACGGACACAGGTCGTGATTGCAATAGGGTTTTGTATTTTAGTACAAAACCCTAAAAAAAGGTCAATCAAGCTATTACTAGAGTAGGTAAAGGCAGTATCATCTTCAATGGCAGTGATTTTACCTTTAAAAGGCTGAAAAAATAGGGAATTAATATATATTAAAAACATAATTGGACCCAACACAGAACCTTGAGGAACGCCTACATTAATATACTTCTCAGAGCTAAAGCTCCGCTTGATTCTAACTATTTGCTTTCTGTTTTTTAAATAGGAAACAAACCAGTCATAAATATATCCTCTAAAGCCTGCTTTGAAAAGTTAATTTAAGAGTAAAGTATGATCTACCATGTCAAAAGCTTCAGTGATGTCAATGAATAGACACGCTGGAAATTCTGATACATTTAAGCTTTTGTATATTTCACCTGTTAATTTTAAAAGTGCATCTTCGGTAGATCTACTACTTCTGAATCCAAATTGAAAATCACTAAAGAAATGATTTCTATCTAAAAACGAAAGCATTCTGGATTTTATACCTTTCTCGAAAATCTTAGAAAAGTCGATAACAGAGATATGGGGCGATAATTGTTTAATGAAGTAGTATCTCCCTTTTTGTGAAGCGGTATTACTACTGCTGTCTTCATAGATTCAGGGAAAACTCCAGACTGCACACATAAGTTGAAGATAAAGCATAATACATCTGAAACGTGAAATCAAATATTTATTAACATGGAGCTGGACACATTATCAGAAAAACTTGAATTAGATATTTTAAGAGACTTAATAATTTTATGAATTTCCAAGGCTGTGAAAGGCTCAAAGAAAAAAACTTTCTGATATTCTATTACTTGAAACTAACGAACTATCAAATTGGTTTATAGAATTATTGATTGTTGAATCTTTATAAACACTTGCATTTGAAAAAAAATCATTCAATAAGCTAGCAACTTTCAAATTATCAGATACAGTTAAGTTATTATTATTTATAACAATATCCATATCAGCATTATTCTGTTTAAAATTTCATTAACAATACACCATTCTTTTTTCAAATTGCCAGCATTTTCAACCAATCTGTTTTGAAAGTAGTTGTCTCTACAAAGTGGAATATCTCTTTTTAGTTCTAGACATATTTCACTGTAGTATTCTCTAAGCCTATGATTATTAGGATGTCTTTTGACACGGGCACATAGTTGTTTTTTCTTTTTAATTTTTCTCAAAAGAGATACAGTCATCCACTTCTTCCATTTCTTGAGATGCTTATTACGGCTACTGAAAGTTCTATTGCAATTAGATATATATTTTTGCAACTTTTTGAGAAAAATGTCAAAAGCGACACAGGGGTCATGCGCTGAATAAACATCCTCCCACATTTCAAAATGAAGATGGACAAAATCAATTTTGTTATATGCACAATCATTAAGATCTTTCATTCTAGATACTCTATTTTTTAATTGGATGCAAGTTAGACTGTGATCACTTAATTTTAAATCAAGTGCCGCGGTTTTAAAACCTAGGCGATTATTTCTATTAAGCCTAATAAATATAGAGTCTATGTAGGCGTTAAGTCGAGTGGGTTCTGAATGCGCAGTATCAAACCCAATCGATGACAACGTTGATAGAAAATTATCTACATCTTGAGACTCAGATAAAATATTAATATTGAAATCAACCAAGAGTATTGTGTTTTTACTTTTTTGATTTTCCAAATATGACGAGAATTCATCTATAAAAACACTTACAGTGCAATTATGCAATCTATAAACGCAAGTGAAACTGTATTGAATATCACAATTCTGCAACTAATGCTTATTATGTCGGCACTATTCATGTTAAACTTTTTTATTTCTACTTTTTCCAAACTGTTTCTAAAAAATAACCCGACACCATCTGCAGAATACAAATTATTACAGGCCGCTTTAAATGTAAAGTTTGGAATTTTAAACGAACAAATTTCATTGTCGTAAATCCAGATTTCAGAAACAACAAGTTGGGTAAACATACATAGGCTCATGTCAGAAGGGTTTTGTATTCAATTTACGAAATGCAGTCACCAGATCGAATCAAATCAAGAAACATGTCAAAGACGAATTTATTGGAGAAAATATGAAATACGAAGATCATACTATTATTAACAAAGTTGAAGTATTGTTATAGTCATAAGTATATCCCTTGATAATTATTTCAGATGTCCAACCGCGACGGAGGAAACACATTTTTCATGTATTTCCCCCCTGTACCCTCACTGAAGCAAAAACAAACAGTTTAACAACTGTTTTGAAAAGCTCCCATGAAAACTTTCATTTCATACTCATATCGGCTACGTTTGATGAATTTTTTTGTTCAGGGGCCACTCTCTTGTACTGCTATCATCGATTAATGGCCAATTTTTTCGAATGCTAGAATGGTTACAAAACCCTTTTGCTAGGAGCTCTCTCCCACCTCCTTGACTTGTTTCACTTATGAGCATTAATTGTAGGTATTCATCTTCAGTCATTCACTAAATTGAATCAAATGTTCAAAGCATGCACCTTAAACGTTGAAGTTGGGAGAAAATAACTAAAAATTATTCAATCTTCGCATTTAAACCAGCCACTATTTTGTTTTACGGTTACTTATACCACTAGCTGAACCGATTCTCAAAGATATTCATGACACCTATCATTCCTGAAATTTTCATGCAAATCCTAGCAAAACTGTAGTGTCTGAGTCGGTAAAAAGCGCATGTTGTTCCATAGCCATATGGTGCCATAGTAATAAATGCAGCGCATATTGTTCCATAGTAATACAGGAAAATTCAAACGGCTATAACTTCGCTAAATAAGATTCAATCTTTACGAAAATTTCAGGATAGATCAATCTTATAAATAGACATCTACGTACTGAATTTCAGGGTACCGTTAAGATTTTATTCAAGAAAACATAAAATCGATAAATCATACTATTACTTACAAAATTGAGTGAATTGCGACTTCTAACGTATTTGTTGTTGTTGTACTCACCAAGGGCTACATTTCAGATTTTTTGCAGATTTTTCGGATCACAGGTGTCCAATCGCGAGGGGGGGGTTCACAAATTTTTCGTGTATTTCCCCTCCCTGTGCGCCCCTCGAAGCAAATTTTGCCAAACTAAGACTTGTTTTGAAAAGTTCTCATCATGACCTTTCATTTGTTACCCATATCGGCTACTTTTAATGAAATTTTTTTTTCGGGGGGTCACTCCCCTATATGGGGAGACCCCCCTTAAATACATTATAAAAATTTTTCGTAGTTGAATTTTAAAGATATCACCACTTTACACCTGCATACAAAATTTGATGTTTCTAGCTTAAGTAGTTTCCGAGAAAAACTGCTGTGACACACGGACGGACGGACGGACGGACGGACAGACTGGTCGCGAAACTAGTAGGGTTTTGTAAAATCATTTCACAAAACCCTAAAAATGAGATCTGGCAAATGATCCAGAGATGCTAGATGAGCGGAAAAAGCATCGAAGTTCGTTCTCATACTACTAATATTTTGGTGTATAGCAGAAAAACCTGAATATTGTTTGTCAGATAAATGTTCTAAACATAAACAAATTGAATTATTTGAAATTTTAGGAAAAGAACTATTGATAAAACTAAGATTATCATGAGGATTATTAGTAGTATTACAATTATAATTATCGTTAATCATTAGGATAATTTAGGTTAATTAAGTAATTATATCATCCAGCTTAAGAAAATCCTCATGAGAAATTTTTTTGATAACTATTTCACCTTCTCTTTTCCAGACCAGCACGGTTACGTCTCTTACCCAAACAAAGCTACGTTTGTTGCTTCGTTTAAGCTCATTTGCTTTGTTTAACAGCTTCCGATTGTAGACAGTAAGAGAATCGTTAATAAAAACTCGTTTGTTGCTATTGCCATCCGCACCATAGTTCTTGTTATTAACGATCCCTCCTTTGTTTTCGCGCATTTTCTGCATTATTTTTCTTTTCAGCAAAAAAGATGCGAATTTCACGCACACAATTTTAGTTTTCGCATTGCCCACTCTTACGTTCTTAACAAAACAAGAGACAATATCTTTGGGGTCGACCACATCGCCAGTTATGTTTGTTAGAAGCGTATCAACTCTCTCTTTAACATTTGCGCTTGTACATCGGAAATACCTACAATGTCTATATAAATTGATTCTAACTTCCAAAGCTTCAACTTTTTTGTGAAGAGATGCATTATCAGCTTCTACTGATTGGATTTTTGCTAGCGCCTCAGTATTTATGCGCTTTAACTCAATGTTAAATTGCTTGAGATCAATTATTTCTTTGTAAAGCATTTGAAGCGTTATGCTATCATTTACATCACTTGTATTGGTAACAGAACTATTACCTGTTAGCGCAGAAGTCGTAGCTAAAGTAGAACTCTTCACTGAAAAGTCGACGTTAGGTGAAGAGCAAACAGGTGCATCATTCAGAATTGATTTGCGTCTCTGTTTTTCACATTTTCTGCACTTAAAGCTATGTTTATTCTTGTCAAAAAAGTCAATTTCACTTTTTTCCAAATTAGCACATTTTGCATGGCAGTAATCTTCACAGTAATTGCACAGAATTTTTAAATCGTTTCTTTCAACTTTTGAACCACACAAACCGCACTTCATTTTACTTAGTATATATTGAATTTAAACCGCATTCAAGGAATGTTACAGTTTAAGATATTACCAAGGTCCTTCAAATTCAAAATTTAATCTTTTCCACAGAGCACAAGAATTTAATTTTGATGAGAGGTGTTAAATTTCGAGTTAATGAACTGATAATATGAATTAGATTTTGATTACGAATGAATTCACTTTTTAATAAGGGTTTATTGAAGTTTACATATTATTTTGATTATGAATTAGGGCTTATTGAACTCTTACAGACATTGCTAGTACATGTTTTTTTTATCGATGCCATTACAACTTGTCACCAACGCATCTGATGTTGCAATCGGATCAGTATTAGAACAAAAATTAAATGGCAGTTGGCTACCATTAGCTTACTTTCAACGAAAACTTAATCAAGCTGAATCAAAGTTCAGTGTTTACGATTGAGAGCTGTTGGCTATTTGCAGCAGTTCAAAACACTTTCGACACTGGCTCTAAGGCACCCAGTTTTTTATCAAAACGGACCACAAACCGTTGATATATGCGTTCAGTCAAACGACAGAAAAATCTTCGCCGAGACAAACTAGGCAGTTAAGTTTTTTATCGGAATTTTGTACCCGAATCATCGACGTCAATGGAGAGGAAAATATTGTAGCAGATACACTATCAAGAATCGAAGCGATCAACCTGCCATCTTCATTGACCACCCACGGGCTGATAGATGAACAACGTAACAACACTGCACTTTAATCATTTCTCTCTGGAAACAATTCATCACTTAAGCTGCATCCATTACCTATAGAGGAATATGGAAGTTCATCATGTGACTTGTCGACGAACAATATTTGGCCATACGCACCATCAACTCTACGTAATCGAGTTATGAACACTTTCCACAGATGCTCGCACCCTGGAGACCGCACGATGTAAGAAGAAAGTTTGTTTGGCTTGACATGAAGAAAGATATTCGAGCCTACACACGCACTTGTATACCATGTCAAAGATCAAAGATTGGAAGGCACACAAGAAACGATATCCAGCAATGTTCGGTACTGGACCAACGATTCCAGCAAGTGCACCTTGATATAATCGGACCACTGATAACAGCCAACGGTTATCGCTATTGCATAACGATGGTTAACCGACTTACACGCTGGCCAAAAGCAGTTCCTGTTTGCGACCAAATAGCTGAAACTGTCACATGTGCATTTTACACTAACTGGGTATCGAGATTTGGAGCACCGCACATAATCACAACCAACAAAAGGAACTCAATTTGAGTCCGCGCTTTTCTCTTCTCTTTCCAAAATTTTGGGATGTAAACTTACGCGGACATCGCCGTATCACCCAGCATCCAATGTAACCGATCATAGCACGACCTCATACGGCTGTTAGAATATATCCGCCTGCAAAGGGCCATCGTGACTGTGGGAATGTGACTCAAGAGGGAGTAGTGTGGCGTTTCCCATATGACAGATAATTATTGTGTTCACCGCCAGGCATTCGAGTTAAGATAGCAGTTGAGAGTTATAACTGCGAAGCAACGATTTTCCTGTGCATATATTTATTGTGTGTTTTTATGTAGTGGAAATAAAAGTTATTACAAAGACTATTGCCTTTGCATTGCATACTCTTACTGTTTCAGATATTCATGAAAACTTAAGGAATGGTGTTCAGCTAGAATATATTTGATTGGTCAAGCGTTCAGAAAAAAATATTTAAGCTGGAAAAAAATGCCGAGTGTTATCAGCTTATGAGGAAATCGAACATCTTATAATTTTTTATACAAGTATTGGCTGAATAATTCAAATTATCGATTCATGCCATCGTAAAACTTATTTCGAACTTTATGATGTTAGGAGGCTCTTCTAGTAAGGGCACTCTCTTGCTTACTTGGCTTGTTTCGTATAAAACGGTTGTCCAAATAATCTTCAAGGCAAAAAAATAACACGTACACCAATGGTATATATAGTGTTTTGCATTAGTGACATAACAATTTCGTGTCTTTATATGAACGCACCGTTAAATTTTTTAATAAACGGTCAACTTCAAAACGTTAGTAAAACTCATAAAAGTACTATTATTACCAAAGCTGATCGAATTTCGTTTTCTGAGGTATTTTTTGGCCTTCTATAGGTCTTTGCGTTAGGGACATAACAATTTCGTATCTTTATATGAATGCATTCTTAAACGTTTTTAATGAACTGTTAATGTCAAAACGTTACCTAAAGTCAACATTTTCATCATGGTAAAGTTCACGGGCCAGCTCAATGGCTTTGTTAACAAGCAAAATATACGTTGGTGGTAAATAACAAACCTACATATGTACATGTGCTTCTTGAGATACCGTTGCATCTGCAAAAAATTACTGTTTGGTGCGGTTTTCATGCTGGAAGTGTAATTGGGCCGTATTTTTTCATGGATGAAAACGACCGTAATGTTACCACCGTCAATGGAGAGCGCTATCGTGTTATGTTGGAAGATTATGTGTGGACAGAATTGGATGAACTTGACATCAAAGATATGTGGTTTCAATAAAACGGTGCCGATAATCACACAGCACGCCTCAAAATCGATTTATTGAATTTTTTTATTTATTGTTATGTCCTTATAGAAAACCCAATATTTTATATTGCATTTTTGCTAATTCTACTATACTGTATTAATGTCCTACGAGGCTTTGAAACTTCACTATCATGACTATGATTCTTTCAAACCAATACATTTACTTTGTTTAAACTTTATGCATAGTATACCTTCCGCAGTAATGCAAGGTCGGGTATCCATGCCCTCAAGTTTCACAGCATTTAGAAGTTTTCTCCCCATTGCAAGGCTTAAAGAAGTTGTTTAATCGGCAAACAGTTTCCGATTCACGTTAAGTGTGAAATACACGCATGAGATTGTAAAACTTTGAAGCAAATAAAACTCTTTAGATTGTTACAAACAAAGTTTCCTGGATTAATGTGATGGTATTGCACATAATATCAATGCTTGTTCCCATCAACCCACTTTAGTGGCAAGTGTTAATCTCTTTAGTAGCTACTCGTTACTTTTAAGGATACTTAAAGTTACCTTGTAATTTTATGTTGGCGATATAATATGAACAATAATGTCGATTGTACGTACGATGCCATTCCTTCAAGAGGTTATATAGCCTCAATGAAAGCGGGGAAAGTTTCGTTCGCTGGAAACAACATGCGAAATGAGTTTTTCTTTTGGCAGTTTGTTTGAAATTCGATAATGGTTGGGTTTCCAAGAGAGAAACGTTATAAAGTATACGAAAACTATGAGTATTGTAGATAATTCCTCTTGGGTATTGTGAAGAAGGATTGCAAACAGTACGAATCGCGAAATTCCTTACCAGCGTTCGGGTATAAAATTAAAAGCCAGTCAATTGCAATATATGAGTTGCGAGAGTGGATTCCTTACGTAAAAACGATAATGGTTTCTGATACAATAAGTAAGTTGTACTTTGTAGTATGACAACACTATCGACATTTTGATTGGAGTTCATTGGATTTGTTTATTGGATGAGCATTATGGTCATTTGTCAAATATTTGTTCCGGAAAAATACTTCTAAACCAAAGAAGATGTGTATGATTCTACCGAGTTCCTTTGATACCATAAAAGACTTTTATGTTAATAATGAGGAACAATTCTCGTTAGGTGAATACTTGTACTTCCAATGTAAGTCATTTCAAACAACTCTATGAAAATAAATTCAACCCTCTAGTTGCAACTAAAATTACAAATTTCGGTTATCTCCTGACCTTTGGGGCCACCCTTTTGATATTAAGCGTTTGATTTTGGATTATTTTCAAAGGTATCTGTTAAAGAATCGCTTCTACCACTATGCTAACTCTCGTTCAAACCGAAGTTTTACTATGGACAAAACTTAACCATTCAATTTTCATTGAAGCTAACTCATTCGATTCCATAGTTTTTTGCAGAGCGAAGAAAATATTTTCTTCTTTTTAGCACTACAGCCCCTCTCGGGCCCTCGCTTCCTGCAAATAGCGTCTCCAACTGTCTCGTTCCGTTGACCACGTCCTCCAATTTCGAAACCCGAGCAACGATGAACTTTCTTCATCGACCGAGTCAGACCAACGTTTCCTCGGTTTCCCCACTGGTCTCCGGCCTTCAGTTCCCCAACGAATATGTTACCATTTTAGGTATTTGTTGTTCGTCCATACGATTCATGTATCCAGCCCATTGCAGCTTCTGCAGTCTTACAATCGTTTCATACAAATCATGGTTGTATCGAATTTGCCATCAGTCCCCGTCTAGCTTCGCTTCAATTATTTGCCTCAGGACGTTCAATATATTTGCGGATGTTTGGGTTAGGATCCATGTTTCACACCCGTAGCATAACACAGGTATTATCACATTTTTGTATACTTGGAGTTTTGTTTTCTTGTGTATGCAGGTGGTCTTCAAGTTCGTCAAGACTGAATAAAATATTTAATTTCCAAGCTGCATTTTTCGGCGTATTTTAGCTGTTAAAAATTTTAAATTTTCATCGAAATCCATTGATAAACGTGGCGGGCTACAAAACTCTGAAAAATTTGCATATTTGAACTGACGCTGAACAATTGACAAGTTCATTGAATCTGACTATGTAATACCTTAATGTTAAGTTTTACAGAAAACAAATTAAATTACGACTTTTAAAAGCCTTTGAAATGTTGAACTTTAACTAGTTGTCATTTAGAAATTCTAGAACTGTCCTAGCATTTCTTCTATAATTTCTTAGACATTTATAGCCTTTGGTTTTTGAGACCTGGCCCTAAATTTTCTTTCGCTGTTCATTAGACACTCATAGCTTTTATCAAACTACTTCATTAACATCAGTTGCATCTTTTCCGACTTTTGAGAACGCGTCATTTCGTTTGGCAGTTTGACTTTGGATTTTTTATTGTGAGCTTCATTCTCCAGTTAAAGAACATATGTAGCAAATTTATTCATAATTGGAGCTATACTTTTGCCAAAACAGAAATCACGAATTTTTGACTAAAACTGCGGCCATTTGGTTTTAACTCCGCCGATTTGGCTGGGTAACGAATTTAGCCGGAGTATTGACTCAGAACACCTTTGTTGAAAGCTTGGTGAAAATCGTACTAAAATTGCAACCTCTAGCTTTTCATTATATCGAATGTATAGGGGAAGATTGGCGCGCTTTATGCGGTTTTCACATTCTGATTTTGTTCTTGAACGATGATTACTTTCAGTAATAGTTGATTTATCTGAAACTAATACAGGGTTATCCATTTCGTGGTTGGGAAAGTGTAACCCTGCCATTTGACATCTGTCATAATCAAATGTCATCCAAAGCGTGTTTTTTTTTAGCTGAAGGTTTGCCATTTAGAAATATGGATTTTAACAGTCGAAAAACGCACTAAAATTATTAAATTTTATTATAAGAATGGTGATTCTGCTGTATCAACATTTAGGGCTTTACGAGCCGGTTACGGTCAACATAATCGACCTACACAGCAACAATTTCAAACGCAGTGAGAAAATTTGAAGAGACTGGATCAGTTATTGATATTGCAAGGCCTGTGCATCATCTCAACATTCGTTCTGCTAAAAATATCGCTGTCGTTGCTCAAAGTGTGGAGCAAGACCCAAATTCGTCGATTCCTCGACGTGCTGAATATTTCGGCTTGTCTTACGGCTCATTGTGGCGGATTTTGCATTTGGATTTGCATCTTCATCGGTACAAAATCCGACTCACTCAAGAACTTAAGCCTCAAGACCATACACAACGCAGAATGTATGCGAATTGGGTGATTGAACAACAAGCCATTGATAACGATTTTTCGAACAAAATTTTCTTGAGTGATGAGGCTCATGTTTTGCTCAGTGGTTACGTAAATAAACAGAATTGCAGCATATGGGGCTCGCAAAATCCTCAGGTGATCGCAAAAAGGCCTTTGCATCCGGAAAAAGTAACCGTTTGGTGTGCATTTTGGTCTGGTGGTGTTATTGGCCCGTATTTTTTTGAAAACAATCAAGGAAGAGCCATTACAATCAATTCTGACCACTATGGACGGATGTTAACCAATTTTTTTTGGAGAAAAATTGAAGATTATGATCTGGAGAACATGTGGTTCCAACAGGATGGAGCCACAAGCCACACAACACAGGCTAATCGAGCACTTTTGCAAGAGAAATTTCCAGGACGCGTAATTTCGAGATTGAGTGATGTCTATTGGCCCGCAAGATCCTCCGACCTAACACCTTTGGATTTCTTTTCATAAGGCTATACGAAAGATCGTGTTGACGTGAACAATCCTCGAAATCTTGAGCAATTGAAAACCAATATTCGTGAAGATATGGCCGAGATATTGTCGGAAACGTGCGGGAAAGTCATTGAAAATGACCTCAAAAGGATTGAGGCCTGTAAGAGGTCCCGTGGAAGATATTTAAATAATGTTGTATTTCACGTATAATGGCAAGGTTTAATCTTAATATTGAATTAATATTGTTGCTTCTATCTGAATATTTTATGTATTTTCTATAGCTTTACTTTCCCAAGCGTAAAATGGATAACCCTATATATGAATTTTCTCCATCACTGCTGCCCATATTTTCAGCTTGATAATAACTTTAGTTCAATTCAAAATTTCTGCAACCCCGCCGCGCACTTTAAGACACAATCGGGTGGTTTCGTACTTAAATTTCAAACGATAAGTTGAATGGAAGATTCTTTACTTGATAGCGCAATAAATATGTTATAACATTTTTAAAACAAAAACAGTCAATTTTTTCTTTGAAAATCTTAATAAACAGTTTATTAGCATCCCGAAATATTTTGTGCAGACTATCCTTTTAAAGCAGTTAACGGACAAGTGATAACAAAATATATGTCTTTATAGGACATTCAAACTGGAGAAATTTACTGAAACTGTGAACAGTCTTGCTATCCTTACTGTACAGATAGATTTGGGTAGTATCATTTTAATATGAGTCATATGTCCCTTGGTATTTGGGAATACAACAGCCCAGTACAACCTTGGCTTCATTCTAAGAAAAAAGATTTTGAACTTGAAGCGGGGATAGTGACCAATTCCTTCCCCAACAATAAACTTCAGACTTTTTTACCTAAGAGCTGTACTAGATTAGATGATCTCCCTTTTAATATTTTCTGCTATCACATCAATATTTTTATCAACACCAATATTGTCACTTTTGTAGAACGAGGTTGAACCCTCTGTTACCCCCTTAACGAGTAGATAAGTTCTAGCTGGGGTCTACAGACCCGAGAAGCTCATCCGGAGACGTACAGTTGTCCTGGAGTTGTGAAGCGGGCGGCTAATAGTTTCTCCATCAATTGTGTCTTGTTCTCTGGGGTATCGGAATGGTTGATAAGTAGTGTTTTGACTTCCTGCCAAGTGGATGTGATGTGACTATGTACCAATTTTCGTGCTTTCCTTACGATCTTTGTGACGACCTGCTGATAGAGTATAGTTTTAAATTCGTTTATGTTGATATGTGAATTGACGGCATCAATTGCGTTGATGAATGGGAAGAGATTGATTTGATTGCCATCAAAAGGAGGAATGGAATGTATAGACGCCGATAACTGCTTAAAATCCATATTTGAATAATCGCTACAGCTCCCTTTGTACAGTGCTGTAAACTCGATTTCTTTCTGCACATGCTCTGATTCCTGATGGCCACTAAAATTCAGGGATGAAAAACTCTTGATTAATTCGTCCAGAGTGCTTCGTTCGAGGTTCCGACTGCGCCAGTTACGTGGATTAATTTATCCATTTATTAGAAAATAATTTTACTCAGTTACGGGGATCAATTCGTCCACTTTTTAAGTAAAAACAATTTTACTTTCCTTTAAACCATTATTATATAGCTTTTATTACAGGACTGACCTATAAATACGAGTCGAGCTCAATATATAGGCCCGAAAATCTTATCCTACAGATTACCAGGTCATTAGGACCTTTACAAATCTTTTTTTGGGTTTTTGGGATTTCTTACATACTAATGATTTCTCACAATCTACTAATGAGCTAATGAGTCCTTTACAATTCATTTATGGCTTGTTTTGGATTCTCATCTTGTATATAGATTTTATTTTTTTTGGGTTTTCTTACGTGCTAATGAGTCATAGGGACTCGCACATTCCATTTGTTTTATTATGTGTAATTAGCCACTTCCTTGGAATCGTGGTTATTTGTGTAGTCAGATGGTCTGACGTAACTACTATGCCTCATATTTACCGGGAATTGAACTTTCATTCCGTTAAATATTGCGTGCATGTAACCGTCGGTGATTGTTTTAATGCAATGCATTTAGCTTTGGCGCAAACAATTTTTTTCTGGCGTTGTTCATGGCTCCCGATGTGATGTGAGTTTCATGGTTGTCAACAACAATAATATACAATTTGCGATAGAGCTGAAGATGTATTTTTAGGTCTTTGTAAAAATTTTTTTTACAAAGACATACTAGTCTCGCGACCTGTCTGTCCATCTGTCACAGCATCACAGCTAGTTTCCTCAGAAACTATGGTAGCTGGAATACTCAAAATCTGTGGAAAGATCAGAAGTGATAGTCTCTCGGAATCTGTGGCTTAGCAAAAAATTTGAAAATTGTTTAAGGGGTGTCTCCCCTAATAACGAAAGCGGAATATCAAATGAAAGCTCTTGATTAGAACTTTTAGAATCTGAAATGAAAACATCATTTTATGAATTAGGGGATCCAGGAAAAGGGAAAATGTACCAAAAATTTCTGTTCCCCTCTCGCGATTGGACACATTTGAGCCAAAAAATCTGAAAATTATTGTGAATGTGGGCCTTGGTCAGTAAAGGGGCAACAAATACCTTAGAAAAAGAAATTCTCTCAACTTTGTTAATAATAGTATGATTTGTAGATTTTACATTTTCGCCCATAAAATCAAAACGGTACCTTTAAACTTCTTGAAATTATATAGACTGATATCAGATATTTACGTTCACAAAATTTGATCGAGATCGAATCATAATCATGTGAGTTATAGCTATTTCAACTGTATGGAATTACAACAACAATAACACGTGTTTATGGTTGATACATATTTCAAATTGACCTAGGCACTTTTATTTTCTTTCAATTTTCATGAAAATTTAAGGAATAGTGTTTAACTTGAATATGTTCAATCGGCCAAGCATTCAGAAAAATCATTCAAGCTAGATCAAAATGGCGGCTGCGCTAAGCTTATGAAAGAAACTGTGCATCTTTTGCATAAATTTGAACGATTTCATATTCAAGTATTGGATGAATAATTCAAATCATCGATTCACGCTATTAGAAAACGTGTTTCTAACCCTTGGATGTTTACAAAGACCTTCTGATAGGAGTACTCTCCTGTTTATTCAACTTCTTTAATGTGTTTTTACTCCAATATAATTGCCATTTATCCAGCCACTTTTATTTGCAGCTCCAATATTGCCTCCGAGACCACTTTCAAAAAATTTTCTTTGAAATGAACGCATGTAAATAAAAAATCCCCGTTGGTAGCACCAGCCGGAACGGTAAATTTCTCGTATGTAGCGTAAAGTTTCGAAAAAAAATTTGGCTTGCCTACTACTAATCTTCTTTCTGCGATTTTCGTAGTACCACATGGGTATTTATTAACATAAAAAAAATCTGGCTACGTTTATCGGGGCGCAAATATTTTGCTACTTGAATTGAGTTGCACACGTATGGATTACATATTGAAAATCGGCAGATAATAAATTGTTGTAAACATACAAATACCGGTTTCGCCCTTTTCGCATTTGCTGTTTACACAGTTCACAGTGGTAACCACACAAAGGCTTAAATAGCTCGAATAGTTAATTTCAAAAGGTTTCCATAAAAGTTTAATCAGCACTTGCGTTGCCATTAATATATACATTTTCAATTTTTTTCTGAACTATGAGGCCCGTCAATTCGAATTTTATTGAAATCGGTTGCTAAAAATATTAAGCTGTAAATTTTCGACTTTTTTATTTGTCATTCGATTTGCATAATTAAATTAAATTAACTTGCCTTAATAACTTATAATTTCAAGTTTCAACGGAATCCGTTGAGCATCTTGGCTGCTAGAGGGCTACAGAAATAAAAAAAATTGTATGCCACCCCCATGTATGGGGAGACCCACCTGTTTGGGGAGACCCACCTGTTTGGGGAGACCCCCCTTAAATACCTTAAAATATTTTCTTGCACTGCAAATTTCAAGAGGCACCACTTTTGACCTACGTAGAAAATTTCCTCATTCTAGCTCATGTGGTTTGCGAGAAAACTTGTTATGACGCACGAACAAACACACCTCGTATATTTATATATATATATATATATATATATATATATATATATATATATATATATATATATATATATATATATATATATATATATATATATATATATACAGAGGTGGCCAAAAGTGATCGGACAATACAAGAAACAAGCAATAAAATACTTTTACGAGCATAAGCTTTGAAATGAAACAAAAATTTTTCCCTTATATAAAAGTTACTTGTATTCTCAATTAATTGCACAAAAAAATAAAACAGAAATAAAAAGATTTTCGGACGGACAGACAGATAAGTCGCGATTTTATAATTTTTTAGGGTATTGTTAAAAATATTTTTACAATATCTTAAAAATGATCTGGTTTATAAGTTCTTTCAAGTAAAGTCATTTAAAGCGTTTCCATGAAAAATATTCATTATTTCAGTTGGTACTAAAATAGCGAATTGCGCTTGCCTTCAGACCTTTGGGGGCCGCCATTTTGAATGCATGCATTTGATTTTGGATTATTTTAAATCTGTGTATGCTAGGACCTCATTAATCAATGTACTATCTCGTTCAAATAGGAGTTTCACTCTAGACAGGGCAAAATAATTCAATTTTTAGTGAACATGGCAGCTAAAAATATTAGGCTTTAAATTTTCGACTTTTTTATTTTTCATTCAATTTAATAATCTCAAGTTTCATCAAAATCCGTTGGAAAATGTGACCGCTAGAGGGCCACAAAGACATGAAAAAACGCATATTTAAACGGCCGCCATTTTGTAATTTGCACATGCATGATCACCAAAATATCAAAGGCATTAAGCCTTAGTAACGTCTATCTTGAAACCAAGTTTCATATATGTCGGATCAAAATTGCGACTTTTAAAAGCCTTTGAAGTTTTGACTTTCTACTGGCCGCCATTTTGATTTTTGCAACTTGACCTCCAGTTTTTTTACGCAATTCTTTATATACTTATAATTTCTATCAAACTACCGAATTTGATGAAAATCTGTTGAAAGCTTTGACCACTGTTACAAGAACAAAATTTTGCACGTTTTTCGACCTTTGAGCGGCCGCCATTTTGTTTTTGCCGTACCGAATTTGGATTTTTTATTGTGAGATTCATCACATACATCAGTGAACCTTTGTGCCAAATTTCATTCAAATCGGAGCTGTACTTTGGTCAGAACAGAAATCACGATTTTTCGCCTAAAATGGCCGCCATTTTGTTTTTGCCTGGCCGATATTGCTGGTTCACGAACTTTACCGAGATAATTACCCAATACACCTTTCCTGAAAATTTGGTGAAAATCAAAGCAAAATTGCAACCTCTAGCGTGGTCACAAATTTCGTTATATCCTATACATATATATATATATATATATATATATATATATATATATATATATATATATATATATATATATATATATATATATATATATATATATATATATATATATATATATATATATATATATATATATATATATATATATATATATATATATATATATATATATATATATATATATATATATATATATATATATATATATATATATATATATATATATATATATATATATATATATATATATATATATATATATATATATATATATATATATATATATATATATATATATATATATATATATATATATATATATATATATATATATATATATATATATATATATATATATATATATATATATATATATATATATATATATATATATATATATATATATATATATATATATATATATATATATATATATATATATATATATATATATATATATATATATATATATATATATATATATATATATATATATATATATATAGAGGTGGCCAAAAGTGATCGGACAATACAAGAAACAAGCAATAAAATACTTTTACGAGCATAAGCTTTGAAATGAAATAAAAATTTTTCCCTTATATAAAAGTTACTTGTATTCTCAATGAATTGCACAAAAAAATAGAACAGAAATAAAAAGATTTTCACAAGAAAATTAACAACTAATTCAAATTCACATTGCATCAAGTGGACAAAAGTAATCGGACATTTTGAAAAGTGTGAAATTAGTCATTGAAGTTTGGAGCAATTCTTTTCTTTTCATTTCCGAGTTTAAAAGGGAACTCCCCTAATTATATGTTGATATGTGTTTTCTGATATCAGTCATTATTTGTCAGTTTTAAGTGAAGAAAGTTAAACATGGCTAAGAATCGCAAAGAAACCGGTATACATGAAAGAAAAGTTATAATAAAGTTGTATAAAGAGAATAAATCCTTTTCTGAAATATCAAAAATAATTGGAAGAAGTCGTTCGACAGTTTTCGATATCGTGAAACGGTTCAGAAAAAATAATCAGGTGGAAAACGAAATTAGGAGTGGTCGACCATGTAAACTAACAGAGACAGACGCACGAAAAATCTTAAGAATTGTTAAAAAGAATCCGAATACAACGTCCAAAAGTATTAGGGATCAATTAGCAGACGTAAATGGTACCAATGTTAGTGCCCGGACTATTCGTAGAGCTCTCAGCCACTCCGACGGCAGGTTGTTGGTGTGGAGAACTCAAAATAGTGAGCTTCATCCCAAAAACATTCAACATACAGTAAAACACGGAGGTGGCTGTGTAATGGTCTGGGGTTGCATGGCTGCCAACGGTGTAGAAGAACTTGTTTTCATTGACGAACCTATGGACAAACTAGGTTACTTGTCGATTTTGAAAGAAAATTTGAAAAAAAGTGCACAAAAATTGGGTCTTGATGGTCATTATTTGTTCCAGCAAGATAATGACCCAAAGCATACAGCTCATGATGTTCGTATGTGGCTCCTTTTCAACGCTCCTGGTCAATTAAAAACACCACCGCAATCCCCAGACCTAAATCCCATCGAACATCTTTGGGATCATCTGGATAAAAAAATAAGGAACCATCACATTACTAATAAAAGTCAACTGAAGACGGTGTTATTAGAAGAATGGGACAACATTACTCCGGACGTTAACCGTAAGTTGGTACAGTCTATGCCCAATAGGTTAACAGAAGTTATAAAACACAAAGGATACGCAACTAGATATTAAAAGCCTATGTTCTAATGGAATCATCAGAAAGAAAAGTATTACAATTGAACGTCCGATTACTTTTGTCCACTTGATGCAATGTGAATTTGAATTAGTTGTTAATTTTCTTGTGAAAATCTTTTTATTTCTGTTTTATTTTTTTGTGCAATTAATTGAGAATGCAAGTAACTTTTATATAAGGGAAAAATTTTTATTTCATTTCAAAGCTTATGCTCGTAAAAGTATTTTATTGCTTGTTTCTTGTATTGTCCGATCACTTTTGGCCACCTCTGTATATATATGTGTGATGCTCTCCGCAATAGGTAAATTTCTCTCGAGAAATTTACCTAAAAGTGAAGGAATAATTTTACCTAACATTGTTATGATGCCTTCAAAAGTAACGATCTAAGCTCTCTTGGCTGATATGATTTGCCCAACTTATTTTTGACGTTTTTGGGACAAGATTTTGGGAGCTTTTAATATTGTCGTCTAAATTAAAAATTCTATCAGGTGAAAGTCAATGTCATCCGAAAATAGTTTTGAGATTTTCATCAAACGCATTAGCTGTCCGTTTATTGAAACCATAAGATCTTTTTAAGTTTACATAAACTAAGACTAGCATTTCTTTTTCTAAATTCATGCATCCAATCCGTATCTACTATTTTGATTTTGTCTCATTTTTTCGTAAACTTCAAATTTCATCGTTCAACATACTCGTACGCTTACCTCCTAACTTGAATTCTCGTGAGTCTATCATGCATTTAAATATATTCTTCTATTCTTCTTAAAATATATTCCCTTGGCAGTTGTTCTTCATCAACCGAAAAACTTGAAAACTTGCAAATTTTGAGTTGAAATTACAGCGCGGAGTTCCGCCATCAATCGTACTTTTATATTTTTTCACATGATTTTCGAGCATTGAAAGTTGCAAACCATAATTTTCTGCAGCCTTTCCATAAGACATAACTTTTATAACCTCTTACATAGCTGACTGTCTGGAGCATTTGCTCAATTCTTTACTCTTAGCTTTTTAGGGTTTTGTACTAAAATACAAAAATCTATTGCAATCACGACCTGTGTCCGTCTGTCCGTCTGTCCGTCCGTCCGTCTGTATGTCACAGCACTTTTTCTCCAAAACTATAGAGGCTACAGCCATGAAACTTTGTAGAAAGGTCAGAAGTGGTGACCTCTTGAAAGTTCAAGGGTGGAAAAATTTTCAAAGGCGTTTAAGGGGGGTCTCCCCATATAGGGAGGTGACCCCTCAAAAAAAAAATTTCACCATTGGTAGTCGAGTAGGGTGTCGTTAGAAAGGTCTCAATGATATCTTTACCAAACAAGTTTTAAAATTGCCTTATAAGTACCGTGGGGGGCAGGGGAAGGGGAAATATACGAACTTTTCGCGTACCCCTCCTCACAGGGAGGGGAAATACACGAAAAATTTGTGTCCCCCCCCACCCTCGCGATTGGACACCTGTGATCCGAAAAATCTGAAAAAATCATGAATGTAGGCCTTAATGAGTACAACAACAACAAATACATGAGAATTCGAAATTCACTCAACTTTGTTAGTAATAGTATGATTTATCCATTTTGTGTTTTCTTGAATAAAATCTAAACGGTACCTTTAAACTCAATAAAATTTAGCAAAGAGATGATTATTTATATTATTTTCTGAAAGTTTCATAATGATTGAATGGTATTTGACGAAGTTATAGCGATTTGAATTTTCCTGTATTACTATGGAGCAATATGCCCTGTATTACTATGGAAACATATGGCTATGGAGCCATATGCGCTTTTTACCGACCTAGACACTACAGCTTTGCTAGAATTTGAATGAAAATTTCAGGAGTGATAGATATCATGAAGATGAGTACATACATTTGAAACAAGTCGAAGAGGCAGGAGAGAGCTCCTAGCTAAAGGGCTTTGTAACCATTCTAGGATTTGAAAAAATAGGCCATGAATCGATGATTACAGTACGGAAGAGTGGCCCCTGAAAAAAATTTCATGAAAGGTAGCCGATATGAGTATCAATTGAAAGTTCTCTATGAGAGCTTTTCAAAATAGTTCTTAAACTGACAATTTTTGCTTCAGTGGGGCACAGGGGGGGAAATACATGAAAAATGTATTTCCTCCCTCGCGAATGGACACCCGTGATCGAAAAAATCTGAAAAAATTATCAAAGGAGATATTTATGGGTATAGCTATAACAAATACCTCAGAAGTCAAAATTCGTTCAACTTTGTTAATAATAGTATGATCCTCGAATTTCACATTTTCTCCAATAAAATCGTCTTTGACATGTTTCATGATTTTATTCGTTGCTGGTTACTGCATTTTGTAAGTTAAGTACAAAACCCTTCTGACATGAGCATAGGTCTGTCTACCCAACTTGTTTGCAGCTACGTGCCATGTTTCTATAAAAGAAACAAATATTACATGCATAATACAAACATGTCATTGATGACAGGTAATGAAAGTAATCTACTGAATATTAACTTGCGAATGGAAATTATCGTCGATAAGCCACTGCAGCAGCAATTAGCAAACTCCTACTTCAAATGTGCCCCATTTCAGAAATAACACTAAAGCGTTTCATGTTCTATGATTGGTGAGTAATGCTGGTAGATTGTTGTTATGGTTTTATAAAAAACAGTTTTTTACAACACTCTATTAATATATGTAAGTATATGTCCTATATTTCAGTCCATCTATCTGTCGGTTAGCTTCAACAAGCTTTTTAAGGAATTTGAGGGGCTAACATACTAGTACAATCATCAAATCTTGTGAGCAACTCAGAAGTATCTCGTTAATGAAAGTTTCTTAATCAAAAGACTCAACACTTCTTTTCACCAAACATATTCGGAGGTGGTATCAAATGGAAGGTCTTGCTGAGATTCTTTGATATCTGCTATTAAGACTGCAATATCAATAATGTGAAAGTCAGATGAAGCGGAAGAACACGTGTACATTTTGTCCTCTCGTGATTGGTCGCCGGCGGACTTAAAAAAATTGGAAAAAAACATGGAGGTAGTCCTTTTTGAGTACAACAATGGCAAATAGGTCAGCAGTACAAATGAATCGGTCATTTCAAAAACCTCATAAGTCACACAATTCGAATTTTTCAGGAATCAATAAAAACCGAGCCATTCATCAAAAAACGAGTTTTAGAGTCCTTTTTGGGCTTAATATAGTATTTGAATATTGAAAGATTGAAATGGTGGATAACCTCCACGTTTCATCAAAAATAATAATGAAAAAAAATTGAAAAACTGTTCTTGACTTATGTTGTTTTAGCAAGAAACAGGGTTAATGGTATATAATTTAGACAAACCAATCATATCAATCAAATCTTTTATTGCTTATTATTGAAAATAGCACTTCAATATAAAAATATCAACTTGTTACATGTTTTAATTGTCCATGTTTTAATAACTTTAAGGCACATAATCATATTCTCCATCATTCTCAATCGGATTATCTTCAAAATTTCCAGTTATCCAGCAAAACATGTTCCCATAAAATGGTATATAACTCTTCCGGAATGCTATCCTGTACTTGTTTCAAATTATCGATCTTTTAACAATTGATGGGCACTCTCAAATTATAAGCCTTGGTTGATGGAAGTCAAACAGGAGTTGTGAGTTTTTTAAGTAGTATGAATGAATGGTTAATGAATCCATCAATAAACTCCTCGGCTATGATATAACCTTTTTTATCTGAACCATACTGAAAACTCATATATGTCGAAGGCGCGAATGATATTTTTTGTTCTTTTGGGACATACTTTCCATACGACTCAGTTGACAAACATGTTTTTAGGGTTTTGTTAAATAATTTTACAAAACCCTACTAAAATCGCGTCCTGTCTGTCTGTCTGTCTGTCCGTCCGTCCGTCCGTCCGTGTGTCACAGCAGTTTTTCTCGGAAACTACTTAAGCTAGAAGCATCAAATTTTGTATGTAGGTGTAAAGTGGTGCTCTCTTCAAAGTTCAACTACAAAAAAATTTTATAAGGTATTTAAAGGGGGTCTCCCCATATAGGGGAGTGACCCCCCAAAAAAAAATTTCATTGAAGGTAGCCGATATGGATATCAAATGAAAGGTCTTGATGAGAACTTTCCAAAACAGGTTAGCTTCAGGGGGTGCACAGGGAGGGGAAATATACAAAAAATTTGTGTCACCCCCCTCGCGATTGGACACCTGTGATCCGAAAAACCTGAAAAAATCGAGAATGTAGGCCTTACTGAGTACAACAACAACAAATACGTGAGAAGTCGCAATTTACTCAACTTTGTTAGTAATAGTATGATTTATCGATTTTATGTTTTCTTGAATAAAATCTTAAAGGTACCCTTAAATGTAATGAAATTCAGTACACAGATGACTATTTATAAGATTAATTTATCCTGAAAGTTTCAGAAAGTTTGAATTATATTTAGCGAAGTTAAAGTGGTTTGAATTTTCCTGTATTACTATAGAACAATATGCGCTGTATTACTATGGAAACATATGGCTATAGAACAATATGTGCTTTTTACTGACTCAGACATTACAGCTTTGCTAGGACTTGCATGAAAGTTTCAGGAATGAAAGGTATCATGATTATCTTTGAAAATTGGTTCAGCTAGTGGTATCAGTAATCTTTAACCAAAATAGTGGCTGTTTTAAACGCGAAGATTGAGTAATTTTGAGTTATTTTTTCCCAACTTCAACGTTTAAGGTGCATGCTTTGAACACTTGATTAAATTTAATGAATGACTGAAGATGAGTACCTTCAATTAATACTCATAAGTGAAACAAGTCAAGGAGGCGGGAGAGAGTTCCTGGCAAAAGGGCTTTTTAACCATTCTAGGATTCGAAAAAATTGGCCATGAATCGATGATTTCAGTACAGGAGAGTGGCCCCTGAAATAAAAATTCATCAAACGTAGCCGACATGAGTATGATATGAAAGTTTTCATGAGAGCTTTACAAAACAGTTCTTAAACTGTCAGTTTTTGCTTCAGTGGGGGCACAGGGGGCAAATACGTGAAAAATGTGTTTCCTCCCTCGCAAATGGACATCTGAAATAATTATCAAGGGGGATATTAAGGAGTATAACAATAACAAATACCTCAGAAGTTGAAATTCGTTAAACTTTGTTAATAATAGTATGATCTTCAGATTTCATGTTTTCTCCAATAAAATCGTCTTTGACATGTTTCTTAATTTTATTCGATCTGGTGACTGCATTTTGTAAATTGCATACAAAACCCTTCTGACGTGAGCGTAGGTCTGTTTTCCCAACTTGTTTTGCAAATATTTGGCCACCATTTCTTGAAGTCCCAAATATCATCAGTGTTTAGCTCTTTGATTGTAAATGTTGAGCTAGAGTTCAAAACTAAATTAATATATTGTTCTGGGTCGTAGATACAATCATGCTTTCGAATAGTTTTTTTTATGACTCCAAAATCACGGTCATTGGGTTAAAATGAATGAACACATATCGGAAAATACCGATGTACTTTTTCATATCGTTTAGAGTCAGTCAAAGCCAACATGAATCTCAACAATGTATTATTTTTATTTTGACCGGGGCCGCCGTCGGAAAAAACATATAAATGCTAAATATGTGGCACAATATTATTTTCAATATAATGCATCAACATTGAACAAACCTCTTTTGCTCCTTTGTTAGCAATGCCTATATGATACATTTAAAATGTCGATTTGCCTGTTTTTAAATCGTTAACGCCAAAACAGTGAACCCACAATTGCCGTAAATAAAAAATATTTTGTATAGGTATGTGTAGCAACGGCAGATTTTGCATAAAATCGAACGTTATAGCTGCAACGTCCTTTCGTGCCCTGCATAGATCTTGAACTGATGAAATTTTGTTGTAGAATACTCTTGGGACGTTGTTTATGAATCATTAACTCAGTGACTAACGAACGTTTTGCATTTTCTGACAAGTTCGATTGTTTTATTTTTGTTGATAGTTCTTCGCAAGTTATACATGTGTCGACTTTTGGTCGACCGAATCTAAGAGAAAAATTATCCTTAAAGTATTTTAAATAAAATTTGTACTTAATATTGAGAACTGGATATTTTTTCCAGAAAAAAAAGAATGGTTTTTTTTACATCTAATCGTGCATCAAGATATTCGATGTTCTTTCCAGCGTAATGAGTCTTTTTCCTTGGAAAACAAAGAATGTGCTCGTGTATTTTCTGTCATAAATTAGAAGGCACTGTATTTGCTTTTGGGTGACCTCCTCTGTTATCTTTAGGGCTCTTTCCTTCATTAAGTAAATCACAAAGCCTGCAAACTCTATCTCCAGTAACTCCATATAGGCTAATAAATGCTTTCTTGCAGACTGTTACTTTACCAGTATGTTGCAAAATATGAAACTTAAAAGTACTTTGCCTCCATGTAGCATTTTCTTTCCGAGGATGCCTCTGTTTTACATGTAGCTTCTCTATAAGTGATTGAAGAAATATATCCTGCTCATTTTTTGTTGTAAACCTGTTAATCTTTGAAATGCAAGATTCCATATCGTCCTGGTTGAAATTTGCAAAGCATTCCTTTTTACATCTGCAATAAATACTCGTATACAGTATATCGTAACTAATCATAAGCATGTTTAGGTAGTTTACTAAATCCAATGGAATTTATTGAAGTCTTAATGCACAAACGATTTTATAATTTGTATTTGTTTTAGAATTTACCACGGCTGACAAAGATGTCCTTAAATTGTACTGAAAAGTCAAACTGAATAAAAGTTTGTGGTTAACTTGCCTGCAATTTTCACCCGTAGATCTTGGAGCCATTGGTTTCCCTCTTTAATTGGTGTGTGCCTGTTCTTTAACTTTAGAATTTTTTATAATATTTCTTTTATACGTTAACGAATTACACATTCTCTTCTTTTTTGGCTCACTATCACTCGCTGTTTCACTTGATGACATTTTTAAGGCAAAATTACGACATATGATATTAAGTGTCAAATTCAAGATATGAACACTGTTATTTAAACAAACCACAACGATGCAATTTTTAAACATCTATCTCATATTTTGGGGATACACTAGGACCAAGTTCATAAAATAAAACGATTTATGTACTAACACAATACAAACATTCATTCGGAACGACTAAAAGAGGTTCAAACGATATGGCGATTCGCTTGCGAGATAGATATAACCAAGGAACGATAAATTTTTTTTCCTCTGTCGATCCTTGCGCTGTCATGTCGATGACCGTAGTAAGGGATATCACCACAAGTCGCCATAAGATATAACATCCACCGCCATCTAATTGTGCATGCAAAAACCACTTAAGTCACTGACTTGTGTTGCTTATGCTATGAACGTCTAA
The DNA here is from genome assembly GCA_963969285.1 of Odontomyia ornata. Classification (NCBI taxonomy): domain Eukaryota; kingdom Metazoa; phylum Arthropoda; class Insecta; order Diptera; family Stratiomyidae; genus Odontomyia; species Odontomyia ornata. Next base: position 350,143,851 of record OZ017739.1, on the reverse strand, counting down.
TACGCGGTATTATTTGAAAAGAAAGGAATGTATTGACTTACGTGATTTATATCCAGAATACGTATCTAGTATCAAGGACGAGTTTTCAGCAAAAGTAGCATGTTCGGAAAAAATGTGACTTAAGTGGTTTTGAAATGACTGATTCAAATTCACTCAACTTTGTTCGTAAGAGTATGATTTATCAATTTTACCTTTTCTTGAATGAACTCGTCAGAGCACCCTAAAATTCAATGAAGTTTGATATCTGAATGATAACTCGTAAGGCTTATCAACTATTAAAATTCCAGAAGTATCGAATGATATTTAACGAGGTAATACTGCTACATAACTAATGAACAGTATGCGCTTCCAGCCAACTCAAACACTACGGTATCGCTAAGATTGCATCAATATTTCAAGAAGGATATCCACCTAGCTTAGTCTGAATATGTGTCACAGCAATTTATCTCGCAAACCATATAAGCAAGAAACATTAAATTTTGTATTAAGGTGTAAAGTGGTGCTCTTTTGAAGCTTCGACTACAAAAAACTCTAAAAGGTATTTAAGCTGGGTCGCCTCATAAAATGGGAGTGGCCCTTGAAAAAAAAGAAAAAAATCTTTAAAAGTAGCCGACATGGGTATCAAATGAAACTTGTGACCCGAAAAATCTGAAAAACATAAAATGTAGGTAGGTGTTTACGAGCACATAAGCAGCAAATTTCTTGGAAGTCTGAATTCGTTCAACTTTGTTAAAAATAGTATGATCTTCAAATATCAAATTTCTCCCGATAAAATTTGATATTTAGGGGAAAGGATAGGGCAAGACGGGGCAACGTTTTTTAACGGCCCCACAAACTATCAATCCCAGCCACTCTGGCTTGCAATGATGCGCCGTCATGTTGCTCATCAATCAGCGCAGTGGCCGCGTTATAAGTACACGCGTTTTCGCTTTGGCGCCAAAAACTCGGTTTTTGTCAAGTAAGTTGTGATTTCCGCGTTATACATCGATTATGTTTTGTACCTCAATATTCGTTTTCTAGAACTAGCTGAAGGTTATTCTTGTTTATCAATGATTACACGAGCAGGTAAGAATATGTTTGTGTCCATATTCTGAACTGGTCATTAAAGGTATGTTATTTTATTCAAATAAGCAGTAGAGGGCGTGATAGGGTATAGAGTACCCCATCTTGCCCCTGGAAGAAATTCAATTATTTCCTTATGACAGTTTATGCTTCTTTATAATTTCTTTGTTTTTAATCTTGTTTCAGGATGGTGAAAGATTATAAAAGAAAGTTGGAGAGGAGAAACTGGAGTGAACAGAGTATGTCAAATGCGGTAGATGTTGTAATTGAAGGGAAAATAGGGTACAAATTAGCAGCGAACACATATTTTGTGCCACAAACGACCCTTGAACGAAAAATTAAAGTAGTTCGTGCAGCCCTAGAAGATCCTACTACTACTGCAACTTCGATTAAAGTCCCTTTAGGCCCAAAAAAGCGAACATTTGCTGATGATGAAGAGAAAGAGCTTTGCAACTATATAATGGATATGGAGAGTCGCCTTTACGGGCTCACAATAAAAGGTTTGAAGGCAGTAAAAAATGGGAAGCAAAATTTCTTCATATCTGAAAGAAAAGAAGCTGGCAAAGATTGGGTGCAGCGGTTTTCAAGCAGTCCTCCAGAATTGTCGATACGAAAACAAGAAAGCACTTCAGCTGCACGTGCCACTGGGTTTAATAAACAAGCTGTTAAACAGTTTTTCAACTTCCTCGGCAACGTTTATGATGAGCATAAGCTTTTGCCAGAAAGAATTTATAATTGTGTTGAAACAGGAGTTTCAGTGGTACCAAAAACCAAGTCAAAAATAATTGCACTTAAAGATAGAAAACAAGTGGGATCTATAACTTCTGCGGAGAGAGGTACGACAATAACTATGTAACTTTATTTTAGTGCGAGTGGTCAATATATGCCTCCAACGCTGGTGTTCCCACGAAAGAGAATGGACCCACAGTTAAATCTCAAAGCTGCTCCTGGAGCTTGGGGTGTTCGCAGGGATTCTGACTTGGTGACAGCTGAATTATTCCTTGGCTGGTTTAAGAAGTTTGTTGAATTTAGTGGGGCAACGGTTGGTCGACCTGTACTGTTGTTGTTCAATGGCCACAGCAACCACACACAAAACTTGGACCTCATTAATTAAGCTCGTATCAATGGGGTTATTATTTTATGTTTCCCCCCTCATACAGCTCATCGACTTCAAGTTCTGGATGTAGCATACATGAGGCCCTTGAGCACATCCTACGACCAACAAATCACAGCTTGGCTTTGCAGCAACCCAAAGATGATTGTAACTATCCGGCAAGTCACAGAAGTTTTCAATAAAAGCTTTATTCAGGCTTCTACAATGGCAACGGCAGTTAATGGCTACAAGAAATGTGGCATTTGGCCATATGATCCAACAATTTTTTCCAACAGTGACTTTGCCTCATCTTTGACGACTGATATCCCGCAAACAGACAGGATATTCATCAATGAAGGATTGCCTGAAACAACGACACTGAACAACCGTGCTACTGCGCTGTCAACGGCTGCAACATTAAATTTGGCAGTTAGACATTTTGATAAAGAAACTATTGATAAACCGCTGATAAATACCATGCCTGTTGCAATAGCACCATCTAATATTGAAGCAGAGCCATCTCACGTGCCTGTTGTCTCTTTGACACCCTCCATCACAACAGCTAGCTCATAGTTGTAAATTTTATGAATCCCGGATGCTCGACTTGGACGAGAAATATAGAAAAAGATCACAGGCCAACTACTCCACCAGAGCAATCAGTGTTTTCAGTTGTTAGCCCTCAGCAAGTGATGCTTTATCCTGCAACTCGCAAAATTTTGCGTGTGTGAAGGAAACGAGGAAAATCGGCTATCGTAACGTCTTCCCCATTTAAAAACAAATTGGAAGAAACAATGAAAAAAAAGAAACTGTCAGAAAATAACAAGGAGAAAAAAGGCACACAAAAGAGCAAAAAAAGAATAAGAAAACCAAATTGCCTAAGAAAAACAACAGAAAGGAAACCAACAAAAAATTAAATTTTCCATTAGAAAGTGACAATGATGAAAATAATATCCCTTGTTTTTACCGTCATGGAAAATACTCAGATTCAAATGAAGGATGGGCCGCTTGTTCTCTCTGCGGGAATTGGGTACGCTGTAGCTGTGCTGGCATAAATGACGAGGATGACGAGGCATTATTTGTTTGCGAGTTTTGCACACAAAAATAGAATGTGCCCCCATACCCCATGTTGCCCCATAGTGTACCCCGTCTTATCCATCACAAAGGGTAAGATAGGGTGTTGGACATGTTTGACATAATTGGCCCCTTTCTAATTTTTGTCTGAGTGAAAAGTTCCTTAAGTTCCTTATTTCCAAATATGAATTATGTAGGAGTAATTTTAAATTAATAAAGATTTGAATTACATAAAAATATCCGTTTTATTACACTTCAAACGTTAAGGACCCCGTCTTGCCTCCCTTCCCTTAAGTAGTCTTAAAAAATTCCTCAAAGTTTTTCCAGTTACATGAAAATCTAATGATATACAGTGGCTCACAGCTTATTTGATGCAGTAACATTTTCAAAGCTAAAAGCACTATAACTTCTGTATTAGAAAAGGTATTGAAAAAATTTAAACTGCAATAAATTAAATAAAAGCCCTTTTTTAAAAATAACAATTTAATTTATTTCAACAATTGATTCTTAAATAACTAAATAACAAAAACAAAATTAAAGGCAAAATTTTATGTCACAGCTTAATTGATGCAGTCCACGTTTTCCTTAAATTTATCCATGTAGAGGATTTCCAGTTCAACACTAATATTTCGTATGGTTTCCTTTTTGGCTCAAGACAGCTTTGAGTCTATTTGGAACAGATTCAACCAGCTTTCCTGTCATTTCTGGCGTTATTTTACTCCATTCTTCTAAAAGAGCTTTCTTTAAATCAATTTTGTTGTAAATTGCGTGGTTACGAATTTTTTTCTCCAGAAAAGCCCATAAATTCTCAATTACATTTAAGTCGGGTGACTGTGCCGGGGGAGCCATCAAATGAGGACAATTCCAAATAAGCCAAGATTGCACGATTTCTGACTTATGTTTAGGGTCATTATCTTGGTAGAATCTGAATTCACGCCGGATTCCGAGTTCGTCAGCACTTTGCAGGAGATTTTCCTTTAGGATATTACTGTACATGATCTTGTCCATGTTTCCTTCAATAAAGGCTAGCTTCCCAACTCCGGCTGCTGAAATACAGGCCCAAACCATTACGCTGCCACCGCCGTGCTTAACAGTCTCATGTAAATTTACTTTTTTGAGCTCTGTATTTGGCTTTCTCCAAACGTACGCCATTCCATCTGAGCCAAATATGTTGAATTTGGACTCGTCAGCGAAAATTACGGTTTTCCAAAAGTCCAAATCCTTTGAAATATGCTCCGTAGCAAAGTTCAGGCGGCTTTGTCGATTTTTGATACTGATGAACGGCTTCTTTCGTGCAACTCGGCCATTAAAATTATGCTTTCTTAGCACACGACGTATGGTTTCAGCACTGCATTCTTTACCAATTCCAGTAAACACTTCGTTCGCCAATTTAGGAGCTGATAACTTAGGGTTTTGCATTATTTTCCGGACGATCCACCGTTTATCAGACTCATTCAAAATTTTATTTGGTGCATTTCTACCCTTGTTTTCCAACCTTTTTTCATTGGTAAACCTTTCAATTATATGCTGAACTGTTGATGAACTTAAATTGACAACTTCGCTGATTTTGCGATGAGATTCACCATTTCTAAAATGATGAATGACTAATTCCCGCTGTTCAAGTGTTGTCCTACGGCCCATTTTAAATATTACACAATTTATCCACTTTTAAACTATCAAGGTCAAATAACTTTTTTAAAAATAAAATAAGAAACGCACTAAGAACAATATATCCAAAAAAATCCGGTGAAAATCGTGCACTTTTAATGCTAGGATACAAAGAACTAACTGCATCAAATAAGCTGTGAGCTATCCTATGCAAATGATTTTGCTTCATTACTGCTAACGGGACATTTGAAACATTTTTTCTTACTTTCTTTTGTGCTTCGAATTTCAGTTATACTAACTGTAAAATCTGCATCAAAATATTTGTAAATTTTTATTTATCTGCATAAGGACAACAGTTTGTTTAATATTTATTGAAGTGCATCAAATAAGCTGTGAGCCACTGTACAAAAAAGTTATAGCCATTTGAAATTTCTCCGATTACAACAACAATTATACATGATTTTGGTATTTTATAGACTTTTTATCGAATCAGTCACTGCAGTTTTGATTTGATTTACTTAAAATTTTCAAATAAGGTCAATGACATGAGTATTTTTGGGAATTCATGATTTGAGGGGTTTTTGTTATTTTGCAACATAACGGCGGCTGTTTAAAATAGATAAACAATAGATTTTCTTTTGAACGTGCACGTCTTGATATGCCTCTTGACTTTATTCCTTGCTGCTAACTGCATTTCTGAGAAGTTGGATAAAAAACCATTTCAAAATGAGCGTAGGTCTTTCTACCAAACTTATTTCTCATTCGTAATACGTTCAGTTTTAAGGCGCATAATTATGAATTGAATTGTATAAAGTTTTATATTAGGGACATAACAATTTTGTATCTTTGTATGAATGCACCCTTAAACTTTTTAAATGTCAAAACGTTACTTAAAGTCAACAATTTCATCATGATGAAGTTCACGGGCCCACAACTTTTGGAAATTATTAAAAATTTCTATTGATTGTTAGTATCGAAAGATCATCTTCAACGGTGAAGCTCATTTCTGGCTCAATGGCTTTGTTAACAAGCAAAATATGCATTATCGTTCAGCAGCATGTGATTCTTGAGACACCGTTACATCCGCAAGAAGTTACTGTTTGGTGCGGTTTTCATGCCGGAAGTGTGATTGGGCCGTATTTTTTCGGCATGTTAAAGTTAATGGAGAGCGCTATTGTGTTATGTTGGAAGATTATTTGTGGCCAGAATTGGATGAACTTGACATCAACGAAATGTGTTTAAAAAGACGACGCCACTTGCCACACAACACGCTTCGCAATCGATTTATTGAAATTTAATTATTTATTGTTCTCATATCTAATTTCATTGTACTTAGGGGTACCAATTTAGTTTTATTCAAGAAAATGTAAAATTTGATAACTCAAACTAATACTAACAAAGTTGATCGAATTTCGATTTCTGACGTATTTGTTGTTGTTGTACCCATTAAGGCCTACTTTCTTGATTTTTGCGATAAAAAGTGTCCAATGGAGAGGGAGGTACGCGAAAATCTCGTGAATTCCCACCTCTCCCTTTTAAAACTTGTTTTGAAAAGATCTCATTGACACCTTTCCAATGACACCGACTCAACTACCAATGGTGAACATTTTTTTGATGTGCCGCCTCCTTATATTGGGAGGTCCCCCTCAAAACTCTCTGAACAAGTTTTACTGCCCAAAACATTCAAGACCGGTTGATCCGTAACAGATGGCGTAACTTGATTTTGATTCCAGTGATTCACCTTTCCAAATATGTGTTGAAAAGTTACTGTCATATAGTTTCAGAAACAGTACTCGTTTGTGTCACTTAACTGAAGCGTAAACAACAATAGTTTTTTTTACTCTGAAAATGTTGAATTTTGTGCCGAATAAAGTGTTTTTGCGGGGAGTACTTCATTACTTCAATATGAAGCAAAAGGCTGCCGAAAGTCATCGTACGTGCCAGAAGTGGTTTGCAGGGTTTAAAAGTGACAATTTTGACTTGGAGGACAATGAACGGCCCGGAAAGCCAAAAAAGTTTGAAAATCACGCATTGGAGACATTGCTCGACCATGATCCATCCCAAACTTGCAAAATCACTTGGCATCACTCAACAAACCATTGCCGATCGTCTAAAAGCAATTTGTCACAATAAAGCTTCAATTTTCGAAAAAAAACCGGTACCCCTATTATATAGGGTTATTCCATGGTAACTCGCGTTACATGCAGAACACTTAATGTGGAGCCTTTAACTTTTTTTTATTTAGTGTAATTGATATAATTTGATTCTTAATGAGCACAACGCGTTGGTGCGAGTGTAGGTTAGGCTAAAAATTTAATAATATTACCATATGTAATTTATTCAATGAGGAATCTTGTTAGTAACTTGCGTTACTATTTTTGGGAATCATTTTTATATTGTCAATTTTTTTTGAAAATTTCTGTGAAATTTATGAGCAGATGATTTAACATGAGGAATAAATAATAACGCAAAAATGTCGATAAGATTCCCTTCAATAGATATATCAATGGTAAACTATATTTTATTAAATAATTCACAATTTGTGTGGTAACTCGCGTTACAAAGGATAGGTAACTCGCGTTACTATCAATCTTCGTACTAAAATAAGTAGCCTCTTCTAGCTTGAATGCACAAAAATGAAAGATAAATGACAATTTAATAACAGATGTTAGCAGGCTGAAATTTCTGGCTTGAAATCGACTTTTCTTTTAACATAGAAATTGCTCAGCATAGAAGACGACCACTTCCCTCTTCTTTACTTTGGACAACTCTTTTTAAAGCATCAACAGGCCCTCTTCCGTAGGATGTTGCAAAGTATTTGCAAACTATTCCTTTCTTCTAAAATTTTAATAATATTTGCTATATATTTGTTCTTAAACTATGAGCCTAGTCCATCTTCAGGCAGCTCCTTCAAGATTCTATCAACACATATAAGGGAAGTTTTCTTATTGTGATGACGATCATCAGACACTATGACAAAGGGATGTTGTTTTCCTAAAAACCATAAAGAAACAGCAAAGAGAGTTACTTGAGGCTGTACCCAATCAAAGCTCTGAACTTCATCTTCAGCAATGCAAGTGAAATTCTCTGAAAAGTCCCCTTGCATCAATGCCATGACTGGGTCAAATCTACGAGGCGATACTGCAAATCAATCCTTTTGATAGCAATCTGCTTGACTCCGTTTTATAAAGTAATGCTCAAACAAACTTGGGCTCATATTGAAGATGTGTTCACATAATTTTTCAACTGTATCAGTTTCTTGGATCTTGCTTTGTTTGCCATTTGAGCCTTTCCACACCAGATAACTTCCATACTAAACTTTTCACTAGCCCACTGATTTAATTTCTCTTTTAATACTTGTTTGCAGATATTACAAGCATTTAACCAGCACTCTTTGCTTGGATTGTCACAAATGACGGCCCTGATAAAGTCGTGATTGTACCTAGGGCTTTCGCAAGCACTGTGCAGTGCGTTCAATGCTAGAATGTAATTCTCGTGATACTTGCACAAGCATACGTTATGTGGAAGCTAATTGGATACATAGACATGCTTAGGTCTTACTTCTGCAAACTTGCTCTTTTTGACAAATTCTCCATATTCTTTTATAAGTAAGGCATGGGTCTCCGAGACAGCGGCATATAAATGTCAGGTTTGTACCTTTTCTTTCGCTCTGTGTTCATTGCGAACACTAATGAAATCTTTAAGGCCTGGAGCTTGTCGGCTAATATCGTCACGTTAACAGAATTCTTTAATTTTTGTTATGATTTCCTCACTCAACGTAGATCCATGTTTTCTTTGATCTGGTGGAGAGGTTGAGGGACCTACATTACAATCTTTCAATATTTTATTAAGTACTTTTTTTTTGTGGTAGGAAGGTGAAGGCATTTACGCCCGCCGAGTATGGCAGTGTGGGACTAAACACCTCCCCTGTCAATCTGAGAATCTACCCTGGAACCGTTTGACAAATTACTTTGGGCCAGGTCTCGTTTTGTTACGCCGTGGGCGCCTTCAAGCTGGAGAGTCCCTTTCCTAGCGGGAGGGGAGAGGGGAAGAGGAAATGCCAGAAAAGCCCCAGCACCTCCGGCTCCTGCGAGTCCCTTTTATCTTTTAGGACTGCCCGAGTATAATGTGCCACCTGATTCCATTTGTCAACTGATTCGAGCATCACCGCAACTATATTATCCGGGGTGAGCTCTCCCATCTTCCTCTAGAGTTCCCTTCGCAGCATGACCCATTTGGTACACGCAAAAAATGTGTGACAGGCATTGTCCTCCTCTCCTGGGCAAAACCGACAATCGGGAGACCGTGACTTACCGATCTTGTGCAGGTAAGACTAAAAACACTCGTGCCCGCTCAAAAGCTGGGTCAGATAGAAGTCAGTCTCACCATGCCTTCGATTCAGCCACGGTCTCACATCCGGGATGAGGCGCGCAGTCCACCTTCCCTTCGTGCAATTCCCCAAAGACTGCTGCCAATCGTTGAGTTAGCGCTGTCTCTCCTCGCGGAAAACCATCTCCCTCGCATCCTCGTTTCGGCGCAGGTTAATAGCGCGTCGCTCTCTAGCAAGGAGGGCGACAGGTATCACGCCTGCAATAACTCTCACCGCTGAGTCGGAGACTGTTGGATACGAAGATGCAATTCTCAGTGCTCCTCTTCTCTGTGCCTGTGCAAATCGTTTTCGGTATACCTCCTTGCTGAGAGCGTCGCCCCATACCTCTGCTCCGTACAGTAGCACTGACCCTACAGCACTCATCAAGAGGCGTCTTCTTGATGGGCTCTCAGCCGTTGCCCTGATTTGCTCAGAGAAACTCATCTTCGAGTCGATCAGTAGCCCCAGGTACTTCACCACTGGCTTCGATTCGATCTGTATATCACCAATACTGATCATCCTTACTCTAGGGATTCTCTTTTTTTTGTTCAAGATGACCACTTCGGTTTTCTCCAGTGCTAAACTGAGCCCGCGAGCAGTCATCCAGTCCTCACTCGGCGTATTAGCATACCTAGCCTAAGTTGCGCTTGTTCAACGGTGCGTCCGGTGACCAGAGCCGCAACATCATCCGCATAGCCGACCAAGCGCGACTCATCTGGCATCTCAAGTCTCAGTAGTCCGTCGTAAGACACGTTCCACAGGTCCGGACCAAGGATAGATCCCTGGGCAACACCCGATGTAATTTCCATCCTTCGTTGGCCCTGTGTCGTGTCGTAGAGCAGGCTTCGGTCCTTTAGGTAGTTCCTCAAAAGCCGCATTAGATATTCTGGAACTTGAAAAGAGTTTTCCAGCGTGTCCAGAATATCCACCCATCTAGCGGAGTTGAAGGCATTCCTGACGTCGAGTGTCACCAACAGGACGATCCGTCGCTTGGTGCGACTATATGCCTCTGCCTTTTGGACCGCGTTCACCACCTCTGCAATCGCATCAATGGTAGAACGTCCTGCTCTAAAGCCGTACTGCCGAGGAGATAGATCCCCAGCAGCACGAATCGCGTCAGTGAGTCTTCCCTTGATGAGTTTCTCTAGCACTTTCCCAGCCGTGTCTAGCATGCATAACGGGCGGTATGCAGACGGCGATTCGGGATTTCCCTTCCCCTTGCTGACCAGCACGAGCGTCGCCACCTTCCATCGCACCGGGAAAACCCCGTCCCGTAGGCAAGCGTTGAATGTGCTGAGCAGCAAGTCAGGACAATGGTGAAAGACGAGCTGGAAAACCTCAGCTGGAACACCATCTGGACCTGGAGCCTTCCTCACTTTCAGGGAGAGGACTGCCTCCTCCAGTTCCAGCTGTGTGAAGTGTGGGCACTCGACTGCTGTTTCACCATGGACAGCGTCAACACGGACGGGATGGGCGGGGAAGAGTCCCCGCACTATCGCGTCTATCTTTTCCGCGTCATGTATACAAGGCTTCCGTAGGGCACTAAGTTTCCCCATGACCAGCTTGTAGCTAAGGCCCTACGGATCCCTATTTACATCGTCCACGAGGTCTTGCCAGCAACAGGCCTTGCTCTTGTTAATAAACCTGCGAAGATATTTCCTGCCGGACCTGTATGCTGCTAGCCTAGTGTCTGCCTCCTCCCGTGTTTGCGCCCGCTAGGCCTCTCGCCAAAGTTTGTGACACTCGCTTCTTTGTTCGGCGATCTCGTTTGACCACCAGTATACTGGAGGCATACCGTGTCGGGGTCTCCGACGGGGCATGGAAGACTCGCAAGCAGTTATGATGGTACTCATAGTTGAGTCCACCAAGTCCTTGGCTGTAGGCCCTCCACTCCCTGGCGGAGCTCCCAGCAACGGTGCGCCTGCCGTAAGCGCGTCAGCGAACCTCTCAACGTCCATCCTCCCAGTCCTCCATCCGAGGATTGAAGTTTGGGCATATGCACGCAGAGTGGCACTGTCGTGAATCTCAACCGCTATATACTGGTGATCACTAGCCGAGTAGTCCTCTAGTACACGCCAGTTGTGTACTCTAGGTACCAGGGACTCCGAAGCGAGTGTCACATCGGGTATGGTTCCTACGCAACCCCAGCGGCGAAAAGTAGGGGTGTTACCAGTATTTAGGACAAAAAGCGCTGTTCTGGCCGCCATGTCCAAGATTTGCTTTCCCCTTGGGTCGGATTGTGGCATACCCCATTCAATGGCTCTACCGTTGAAGTCTCCCCCGACCAGCATGTGGCCCTCTGTGTTCGAGACAGCGTCGAGTTCGGTTCGAAAAAATGGCATTGCCTCGTTAGGCGTCAGATAAACACTGAAATATGTTATCCCTGAACACCGCACCCACACAAAACCATCCCCGCGTCCATGGCCCTGCACCTGAAGGCGGGCGCTGTCTCGAACCCAGATGGCCGAGGTACTAGATTTGTCAGGGTACCACGCTTGCGAGTCCTTGTTATGATGTTGCTCGCTCAGCAACAGGAGGTTGGCTTTCTTATCCCTCGCAAACTGCTCAAGTAGGTCCTGGGCGTTTGTGCTTCGGTGCAAATTGACCTGCAGGATACGGATCATTTGAGTATCGATTTGGCTTTAGTTAGGGCCCCCTTGAAAACCCAGCATCTCCCTGTCCCCGGCTCATGGTTGAGGTCACCGGGTGCTAGCTTAGCATCCTTGCAAAGAATGCATTTTGCCTCGTTCGTGCACTCCTTCCTTTTGTGCCCCGTTTCACCACATTTGTAGCACAGAGATCTCCTGTCGGGTCCCCTACAGCCATACGCGGTGTGTCCGTATTCGAAGCATCTGAAGCAGCGGATAGGGATCGCTCTTCTCCGTATCCTGCAGATCACCCAACCTTTCTTAATTTTGCCCTTCGCCAGGATTTGCTGGGCGTCTTTATCAGCTAGTTCGACAATAGCCATGCGTTGCCCCCTTGTGTTTTCACGTGTCAATCTTGCCTTGACTTCACTTAAGCTGGGGAACTCCCCCCTAATGGCATCCTCTACTTCAGGTTTGTCCGTGACGCAGTCGAGGTCCCTGATTTCCAGGGTGGCCATTGGTTCGAGCGAGGCAACCGTTGCCGCATCTCCAAGAACCTTTTGAACCGCGTCACGGAATGCATCTTTGTTTGTGGCCTCTGGCCCGAATTCCACCAGCAGGCCACCGGTCCGGGTTGGTCGAACTGCTTTGATGGCAGTTTTGGTGTCGTCTGGCTTGACCGCTCCTTTAATGTCACGGAGGACATCTGTGTAGGTTCGGCCCTTAGGGGGTTTAATAAGCAGTGCCTCTCGAAAGGGTTTGCGCCACGGTTTGCTTTTTGTTTTCTGCGGTATATCGGGGGGTTCTTTGTTCTTTTCGTGGTTGAGCTCTTTGTCTGTTTTTTCTAGGAGTAGCTTTTTGGTCGCTTGTTTCGCTGCCTTGTTTCGCTGCACATGAAACTCCTCGCCTGGAGTGTCAACATCGTTTATGGCCTCGTCCTTCCTCCTTTTCTCACGGTCGCCTTCAATTGGGCTACCGGCCATTCTTTTGTTGCTGCTAGGACCCACTGAAGCCTCGAGGGCGAGCGTGTCTTTTTGGTGCTTTTCGGTTGCAAGCCACCTCCGCCTGTAGTGCATTATGCGGCCAAAAAGCTCCTCCAGTTCAAGAATGCCATTCTTGACACTCTTGCCTATGTTTTTCTGCACTTCGCAGGCAGGATTGTACGTGTAAACCTTTGAGCTAAGCAGACGTTTCTTCTTGTGCGCGGCTCCCTCATTTCTTCATTTATTTAATAACATTGTCGAAAGCACTTTTAATAACTATAATTTTCGGTTGTGCTTTTGCTTGCGATTCAGTGCGCGAGTTCTTTGCCCAGCGTAGTGCGTCTTTAAGTAATTCAAGCTATTTTTCCTATTTTTATATTTCGCCTTCATTTCCTTTGTTGTGCGTTTGAATAGTGTTTACATTGATTCAGTTGTTCGTTCTTTGATTGTGCGCTTTGCTATAGGCAATCTTGAAAATCTACTTGTTTTCCATCTAAATTTTTTCTACCCGCCTAAAGGTAGGCAAGTGTGGAACATTTGAAATTTTAACCCTACAAGATACATAGTCTGAATTAGTGAACTAAAAAACTAAAAAAATAAAAAAAAAATTATTTAAATTAATAATTACTTTACTCCTTGATTAAATTAGTTTTTGATATAAACTCTAATTTTTAATTTTTCACTATGTCGTGCAGTGCAGTGAAGTGCATTGACTTAAACAATAAAACCCCAATGGTCCTCTGCTTTGGGTTTTGCGAACTCTCCTACCATTCGGCTTGCGTCAACCTTAAAGGCCCTGCAGCCGACTTAATAAATAAAACGGGTAATGGAATTCACTGGTATTGTGATTCCTGTAGGAGATATTCTTTGTCTGCGTATGTCTCAAGTCTTCAATTAGCTGGGAAGACTATCAAATCTCTAGTGGATGAATTGAATCGTCTCCAATTTAAATGTTCAAGTGCATGTTTGGAGATTGAGACCCTTTTGAAATTTACTGAGGATGCGTCACCTAAAACTTTGGCATCAGTGACTATGACCGATCTTAATAATCAAGCGCAACTTTTATCGCCGACCATACAGCCCGAACGTAATAGCGGTATAAATACTCCTGTACAAAGGCCTTTCATCGTTACTAGGAGTAAAGCTTTGGCGAAGTTATCATCTTTTAAAACACCGTATCGTGCATCTGGATCAAGTTCGAGTCCAACGCGTCCAATATCTCCTGTGGCTTCAGCAGCACCTCTACATATTGATGGTAATGAGTCACCTTTGATATTTCCAAGCTCTCCGGGACCTAGCCGCGGGGCGATCCCAAAAACTAAAGGTAAACCTTCAATTATACTTCCATCTTTATCTGGCATCGACACATCGGCTGCAGCTTCCCTGAATTTGCATGATGAAATCCCTGCTCTTGACGTTGTAGCTCCTCCAAAGGAGATTTTCATTTCGCGTCTAAGTTACCAGACATCTGCCGACTACTTAAAAAACTATGTTCTCAAAAAATTTGGTCCGTCTGTTAAAGTCATCAGCTGCCATAAACTCACAAAGGACAATCTGGAGGATAGAGTGGTAGCTTCTTTCAAACTTACAGTACCTGCAACTTGTGACACTATTTTGAATCCTGAAGCTTGGCCACCTGGAGTACTTGTAAAACCATTCAGCTCACGAAGAAGGAAGTCCTTTCGTGCACCGGGTAAACTGCAGTCTGCGAACTAGTGTAAACTTTTTTGACCCTAACTTAATTTCTAACGTATCAATTTACTACCAAAATGTTAGAGGATTAAGGACCAAGCTGAATAAGCTCTTTTTATCGCTTCAACTTTGTGAGGACTCGTTTATTTGTCTTACAGAAACCTGGTTGAATGATAACATACTAAATTCGGAAATCTCACTTGATTTTGATATTTATCGTTGTGACCGTGATTTGACTTCTACAAATAAACAAGATGGTGGTGGTGTCCTAGTAGCTGTTAATAATACCATACGCAGCTCTCCCTGTACTGACTTCTGTTTTTCGCGTATAGTGGATTGTGTCATTGTCAAGATCTTCCTTCCTAATAATACATCTTTATTAGTTTCCTCTGTTTATATACCTAGTAACTCTCCTTTATATGTTTATGAGACATTTTTTGACGAGTTTTCCAAATATGTTTTCTTACGTCACCCACAATCTTTAATATTAGTCTGCGGTGACTTTAATTTGGGAGCAGTTCAATGGGCGGAGTGCCCTCCTTACTATGTATCATCGACTGATGCATCTTCTCTGTCTCTTTCTTCGTTTCTCTCACTCTGTTCTTTCTCGCAATTTAATAATATCCCTAATACTAACGGCCGGCTACTCGATCTTGTGCTGTCTAATATTCCAATTCACTGTCTGTCTGTTTCCCTAGCATTAGAACCCCTTGTCCGCATCGATAGTCACCACCCACCACCCGCCGTTATCGATTGACCTCTCGGTTGTGCTTTTGAAACATCGTACATTTACACCTGCTCCTAAATTCAACTTCTTCAGAGCGAATTACGAATCTATTACCTACTCACTAATATCCGTTGATTGGCAGGTATTTTTCGGAAATTTGCCGTGTGAGGCAGCTCTAAGAAAATTCTATAATTATCTGTTTGATTTGATCAAGCATTTTACACCATTACAAACTCCACGTAAAGCAAAGCAGAAACCTTGGGTCACTAAGCAAGTACTTTGTGCCTTGAAAGCCAAAACTAAAGCTCACCGTTGCTTTAAACTTTGTGGTTCTACTGAATCCAGGGACCGTTTTTGTGTCTTACGTGCTGCAGCGAAACAAGTTATCAAGAATGCTATGAAAAATTACTTCAGCAGTTTGGAGTGTTCGCTTATATCAAATAACACTAAGCCTTTCTGGTCTTACATTAGATCGTTCAAGTCCTCTTCTTCTTTTCCTCCCTCTGTCCACTGGAACAATATTAGAAGCTCTTCTCCTCAAGACATTTCAAACTTGTTCTCTAAATTCTTTTCGTCTACTTTTACTCCTCCTTCATACGTTTCCTACCCAGTAAATACATTTACGTCCCATTCCATTGACATTTCTTTACTCTGCACGGATTATATTGAAGTTGAAACCCTCATGAATTCCCTTAATCCTAATATATCCCCAGGTCCGGATGGCTTGCTGAATATATTTGTTAAGTCATTAGCGTCATCGCTTTGCATTCCCCTGGCTTTCCTCTTTAACCTTAGTTTGCGTACTGGTGCGTTCCCGGCTTGCTGGAAAAGAGCAAATGTTGTTCCTATTCTTAAAAGTGGTGATCCTACTTCTGTGTCCAATTATCGTCCTATATCCCTAATCTCCTGTTTTCCGAAATTACTTGAGCGTCTTGTACATAACCGGCTTTCAGTTTTATTGGCACCTATCTTGTCAAAGGAACAACATGGCTTTCTTAAGTGTCGCTCTACGACCTCCAACCTAATTGAATTTACTGACTACATCGCGAAGGCCCTGGACAATCGTTTGCAGGTTGATGTGATCTTCACTGACTTCTCTAAGGCTTTTGACACTGTCAACCATCAACTACTCTGTCACAAACTTAAAGCCTTTGGAGTGGCTGGCCCTCTTTTATCATGGATGGATTCATATCTGTCTTCTCGCACTTGTTGTGTTAGTTACTGTGGAGCAACCTCTATACCATTTCATCCAACGTCCGGCGTTCCCCAAGGTTCCATTCTAGGCCCTCTCCTCTTCCTATTATTTATAAATGACCTTCCATCAGTCATTGCTTCTAATTGTCTATTGTATGCAGACGATTTCAAAGTCTTTCGAGCTATCAGATCGATACAAGATTGTCAATATCTTCAGATGGATCTGATTGCTCTTAATAATTGGTGTTCGACTAACTACCTTTGTTTAAATGTTGCTAAATGCCATAAAATGACGTTTAATCTAAAGCTATCTCCCATTTTCTTTACCTATACGTTAAATGATATCCCACTGGCTGCTGTGTGCTCTGCTAAAGACCTTGGTGTTATTTTTGATCCTTGCCTCAATTTTGATGCTCACATCTTAAATGTGACTGCCAGGGCATCAAAAATAGTGGGGCTTATTTTTAGGCACACATACAAGTTCACCAACATATCCACTCCTATCCGCTTGTTTACTTGTCTTGTCCGTCCTATCCTAGAATATTGTTCTGTAGTTTGGTCCCCCCGATACTCCTACCTCACGAACTCGTTAGAGAATGTACAGCGTAAATTTAGTCGAGTTTTGTTCTACAAACTCAAACTCCCATATCAATCCTATGAATGCCGCTTATCCTTTTTATGTCTTCCGACTTTGTTGTCCCGTCGCATCTACTTGGATCAGTGTTTTCTGTATCAACTATGTTACAATCAAATCTCTCCAATATTATATGCTGACTTACACTTCCGTCAATCAACGCGTCCTTCTCGATCAAACACTTTGTTCGAGGTGCCCTTTGCCCGTACGAATTTATACTTTCATTCTCCCGTTGTGCGAATGTTAAGGAAACATAATAAACTTGAGCTTGGTCCTTTTTCTGATTCCTATTTTGTATTCAAAATAAGACTAAGAAACCTCGTCCTTACAACTCATTTTGAATAGTTCGACTTGTTGTTTTTTTTCTTTTCTTTTTTTGCGCTTTAACTTCATTTTTTAAGCCTGTTAATTTCATATTAACCTTTTCATAGTTTAATAGACCATAATGCCTAATTTTTCAATATTAATATTATTTAATCTTCCTAATTTTTCTTTGCTTAATTTAAGTTTTCATTCTTACTTGTTTCTGCTTGTCGTTTTTCCATTTTGTAATTGGATTTATTTTAATCTGTTAAATGGAATTGTAAATAAATAAATAAGCCCTCAGTTGTT
>OZ017739.1:349868718-350121218 GCA_963969285.1 Odontomyia ornata | reverse complement strand
ATTCAAATCTTTCTTTCAACAGTGTTAATATCAGATCACATACTTCTTTGCAAATAACACAATTCGATGTCTTACTTCTTTTTGGCGGCGGCTCCTCAACAGAATCGGTTGAATCTCGGACATTTTGAATTGCTTTTTCAAAATTAAATATATGTTTTTTAACTTTGAGCACATCCAATGATCTGGATTGAAATTGCTGAAATAAAATCTCACAATGAGGCAAAATTTTTTGAAAAAAATTTAACCAATAAATGAAATTTTCTTCGTGAAGATATCTCATGAGCATATCAGCTTGGTTTATTGTATTGGTATCATTTTGTAAATCTAAAATTATTCCGAGGCATTCAACCAGTTGTTCCTTGTAAATAAAGACAGTCTTGACAGTTCGTACATCAAAATTCCATCTTGTTTGAGGAGCTGAAGGTATTTTTCTTTTGACTGTTTCCATCAAAATTTGAGTCCGCTTTGCCGATCTTGCGAAAAAATTAGGGGAAAGCATGCAAGTTAGCAAAAAATCCTTGCACTATTTTGTTTTGCGAAACAGCCTTTTCAATAAACAAATTCAATTGATGACCGTAACAGTGAATATAATGCGCGTAAGGAAATGAACTTTTTATCTTTGCTTGAACCCCACCAATTTTTCCGCTCATCACAGCAGCACCATCATAGCACTGCGCAATGAGTTTATTCGGTGTGATATTCAGATATTGGAGTTCTTCTGTCAAAGCAGAATAGATTCCATCGGCACAAAGAGAATTAGGTAGCAAATATTTCCAAAATCTTTCATAAATATGACCTGCAATTTCATATCTTATAATTAATACCAACTGAGCATCTGTAGAAACATCTGTTGTCTCATCAGCTTGAATTGAAACAAAATCGCTTTTAGCAATATCGGATCTAACTTCTTCCTGGTAAACATGCAATATCGCATCCAAAATATCGTTTTGAATCGTTTTGGATGTGCCCTTAAAAACTGTAGAAGATTCTAAATGTTGTTTCATAACTTTATCCAATTCGGAAACGAAATCAATCAAGCCTCTAAAAATTCCCTGATTCAAAGAATCTCTGGATTCATCATGACCTCGCAACGCCAATTCAAATGCACCGCAAAAAACCACACAGTCAATTATTTTTGATAATATATATCTATTTTTATGAACTGTGTCGTTGTGCGTTTTTATTTGCAACCGATAGGCAGAATCTAACTGCTGTCTTATATCGAAGGTTCCCAAAGCCGCCAAATTTATGATGTTGTCTAAATGTGATAGCGAGCAGTTATGCTTTTTTATTTTTTCGGATAGATGCGTGAGGTCGTCTACTCCTTTCGCTGTCCATAAAGAATCACCCTGAAAAAGTAAACAAGGGAAACAAAAAAGTCTATTTACCTTTTCACATCCACACAACCAATTTGCTTTCAGATAAAACTCAATTTCAAAGCACCGCGTATACCTTTTATTTTTACACTCACACACTTGCTTGATATTTAAGAATGGTCGAGGTGGACCAACTTTCTTTAAATTTAGTTTATCATCGTATGTTAGCGCATTTTCTTTTATATAACTCACACTCATTTTAAAAACTTTCGCCTATCAACACTCCACACAATTGTACAAATTTCGCACGACTAAACTTAATCAATCGAACCCACAAAGGGGCAGCCAATGTGCACTTGACTTGTAGATAGCATCGACCAAATAGGCAGTTGAATAAATGGTTTCTTGCTTTGCTACTAATAATCTGCATGGCAGCCCCGATACCAAATTAAGTGGGCATGTGGGCTAACTCCGCAACAAAATATGTATATGTATACCAGAAATAAATGTTGAGGAAAACTTTGACTCTGGTGCGGCGCTCGAAAAAATGATGCATCGCCATACATTTTGCCAATCTCACGGTTATGTGGGCTTGATGGTTTTACTATAGAAAATTCGTTAGATGCTCGTGCGGTATTGATGTCGCACGTGCATCATGATGCACGGCACGGATCATATTGTAAACACATGTTGGAATATTGTAGATTATTAATAAGGTGTTACCAATCGATAAACTATTTTTATTTTAGATGGTTATTGCTAAATTGAAATGATTATTTTTCCTCAAGCTGAATATTAATTTTGGTGGTTCGTTGCACGAGCGCACTTAAAGACCAGCCGCGACTATATATATATATATATATATATATATATATATATATATATATATATATATATATATATATATATATATATATATATATATATTATATATATATATATATATATGTATATATATATATATATATATATATATATATATATATATATATATATATATATATATATATATATATATATATATATATAGGGTGCTTCATAACAAGTGTGCACAGGTGAATAGGCCTTAACTCTTATTTATCACCAACTTCAAGTCCATATATTGACAGATTATGACAGTTTGGTCTTTTACAATTCCAACCATGGCATCAAACACATCAGCCAAACGTTTTATTGTTGTTAAAACTTTTTACAAAAATAATGGGTCGCCAGTGCAAACATTTCACGCTCTACGTGAATACGAATAATTTCACGAAATGGACCCGTAAATTGGCCGGCGAGATCATGTGATTTGACTTCTTGTGACTGAGAATATAAGCGTGTTTACGCTTATACTCTCCAGACTACTGAAGCATTAAAAAACAATATTCGAGCCAACATACGCCTAATAACGCCGGAAATGTGCGAAAATGTCATCGAAAGTTACAATCATCGTTTGATAGTCTGTAAAGCAGCACGAGATATACATATGCCCAAAGTAATGTTTTCTATTTAATTGTTATGGACCAAATCTTTATATTAAATAAACATTACAGCTCAATCTTCACAAAAACTATGTTTTTTTTGACAAAAATGTGTACACTTGTTATGGATCACCCTTTATATAACAGGCAAATTGAAAAGTCCCTAGTCTGATACACAGATGGTGATGCCAGTATTAAACCCATATGATTTTTAGCCAGTACCAACCTTCAAACGATACGTTTCTAAATTTGACAGCAGTTCGACCATTAGTTTGTGAGATATTGCGTTGTGAGTGTAGCTACTTTTGTTATTTGAAAAAGATGGAAAAAAAAGAATTTCGTGCGCTGATAAAACATTGTTTTTTGAAGGGAAAAAATACAGTTGAAGCAGCTTGATGAAGAGTTTCCGAGGTCTGCACTAGGAAAATCAACCATCATTGATTGGTATACTAAGTTTAAAGTGGTGAAATGAGCACCGAAGACGGCGAATGCAGTGGACGCCCAAAAGAGGCTGTCACTGACGAAAACATCAAAAAAGTTCACAAAATAATTTTGAATGACCGTAAAGTGAAGTTGATCGAGATAGCAGACATTGTGAAGATATCATCTGAACGTGGACATTGGTGAACTACCTGGAATATTCGAATGGGCAGTGATGTCACTTTCAGATGTTGATCATGCTTGGTGGGTTCTTGTGGTTTCGAGTACATTCATTTTGTTGATCATGAGGTTCTTAATGGTTGTGGAAACTGTTGCGACAGTAGCTCGCCCTATTATTTGGACGTGTAACACTGCCCCCACCTCAGTTCTTTTTGCCCCGAAAAGATGTGTCGCCAGTTGTAGTCAATTCTCCCTGGATGTAATATGGGGCAAGACGGTCCAGGTGCACGATTTTCATTTTGACTCTTGGCTTACGGCGCTTCTGTATGCGGTATACGACGTCGTTGATGCGCTTTGTAACTCAGTATGGTCTCTCTCAGGTATGCTGCTACTTCAGAGACCTACCCTTTCGCTATTGTGGGTTATATAGCCACACCAAGTCATCTTGCTGGAAGCCAGTAGGACTTACCGGTCTTCATGCGGCCAGTAGCCGATTCGAGGTGTTTACGCACTGTCCGATGTATCTGGTTCAACCGTTGCCTTAGTTGGCTTGCGTACTCCGAGATCGTTTGGGGTGTCTCAGAGGGTGTTCCGAACTTTATATCAGCTGGCAGATTAATAGTATTTCCAAAAATGACTATGGCTGGGGCTTGGCCCGTCGATGCATGTTCGGCGGCTCTGTAAGCCATCAAAAATAGTGGGATATGTCGGTCCCAGTCCCTTTGGTTCTCATCAACCATCTTGGCCAGATGTTAATTGAGCGTGCCGTTCGACCATTCCATCGGAATGGGGATGCAGTGGTGTTGTCCTTGTCTTCCGTATTCCCAGCAGTTTGACCATTTCGCCAAAAACTAGTGACTCAAAGTTTCGGCCTTGATCCGAATGTAGTTCGCAAGGTACGCCGTACCTACTGACCCAATTTAACACTAGCTGTCGGCTACAGTAGTTGCTTCCTGGTTGGGAATGGGGTAGACCTCGGACAACTAGCTGAAATAATCGGCTACAACCAGCGTGTATCGATTTCTCTATTCGAATTCAGGAAACGGTCCTGTGATGTCAACAGCAATTCTTTCGCAGGTTTGCATTTGTCCTGTGAGTCGTCACTATGGACCTTTGACGAAAGTGCAAATCGTGCACCTACGCCATCAGTCCTCTACGTCTTCTCGAGCATGGAGCCAGTAGAACCTTTCCCGCGATTTCGCTAAGGTCTTGTTAACACCAAGGTGGCCTCTCGAGGATCCTTCGTGCATCTCCTTAATCACATCGTGGACTCGGCTTTTGGGAAGTATAGTTCGCATCCTATAGGAGCTGCCATCCGCCGTTTCTCATTCCATTGT
Source organism: Odontomyia ornata (assembly GCA_963969285.1). NCBI lineage: Eukaryota > Metazoa > Arthropoda > Insecta > Diptera > Stratiomyidae > Odontomyia > Odontomyia ornata. Next base: position 350,116,502 of record OZ017739.1, on the reverse strand, counting down.
GCCCAATAGCTTTCAGGGTTGCGCCATGCATTGAACTGTCTTTCCACTCAGGTCGCCCAGTTGTCTCCTTCCATACGACCAATGGTCCGATGTCTTCATCGGCTAACTGGGCATTTCGAATCTCCTCCGATGACCAACCTCCATCGAATTCGGCCGTTATCAGTCGCAGATCAACGGGCCATCACAGCGATGCCTGGTCCATTCAAAGAACAAATTTCTGGCCATACAGGTACTTGTAGAACTGCTTGGTGGCCTCTATTATAGCCAACAGCTCCTTCCTGGTCACGCAGTAGTTCCTCCCAGTTTTTGAGGGAACGCAACTGTAATACGAGAGTACGCTTTCTTCGCCATCGATCTGCAGAGAAAGTACAGCTCTAATACCGCCGTTGCTCGCATCGGGTTTAGGATATGCCAGCAAGGGTGACTCACACAGCTTCTCCGTCTAGGTCTCAAACTGACGATTTTTCTTGGTTAGCTGATGGAGACACTTAGCTATTTTCATTTTGGCAAAGCCTTTGACGAATCTTCGATAGTAGGTTGCCAGACCCAGAAAACTTCGTAGTTGGTGCTTGTTGTTAGCCAGCTTTTCACGGTTTCAATTTTCTCAGGGTCTGTTTTGACCCCTTCTGCTGATACGACGTGTCCCAAGTATTTTACCTCAGCTGCGAAAAGGGTACACTTGATAACAATGATGTCATATAGGTACACCAAACAGGCCTTTCAGAATAGGCCTCGTGGCATGTATTTCATCAGGCGGTCGAAGGTAGCTAGAGCATTGCAAAGCCCAAATGGCATCACCACAAATTGCCACAATCCGGTCCAAACTGAAAATGCGATCTTCTCTTGGTCCTCTTGGCCGCTCTTGAGATCGAGTGTAGAAAACCATTTCACGTCGGCTAAAATGTCCATGATGTCATCGATGCGTAGGAGCGGGTAACTATCTTTCTTAGTGACGTCGTTAAGCTGCCTATAGTCGACACAATAACGAGTGCTACAGTTCTTTTTGTTTACTAGAACTACTGGGGTGGCCCATAGACTGACAGAAGGTTCGATAACGCGTTGTTTTTCCATGTCCGCTCACTTCTCCTTGTTTGGCTATAGGAAGACGTCTCGGTGCTTGTTGAATTTGCTTTGCTCCCTGTGTATCCATGACGTGAGTTACCATGCTCGTTCGGTCTTAGTCATACGGGCTTGTTGAGAAGATGTTACTGTACTTAGTGACCAGATCAGAGGCTCGCTTGAATAGCTGCGCTGGCAATTTGACCTGCTTCAATATTGCAGAAGTGGATCCCCGGGTTTTATCTGTGTATTGCCTCCTTTTCCTACGATGATCGTGAGTGGGTTCCAAAGAGGTGATGGTGGAAACAGGCTGGCAGCTGTCGATGACTTCTCCCGATCGGCGGTCTCCAGAATCACCATCAAGCTTGGCCCATTCAATGCTTTCGGAAGAATTCGGTACATCAGTGTCGGTACATACTACCACATTCATCTTAGGAGTTCGGACGCTGGGATCCTCCATCGATACATCGACATTCTGCCATTTCAATACCCGTTTTCCCAAATCCAATGTGATTCCATGTGGTCGCAGAAAATCCATTCTGAGAATGCAGTCATCCATAATGTTTGCGACCAGAAAATTATGTCGAAACGCAAGGTCTCCCAATTGTATCTGGAGGTTGACCTTTCCATGGACAGGTGCAGTTTCTCCCGTAGCTTTCTGTCGTGAGAAAATCCTGCCCTTGTGAAGTTGTCGGTCGGGTTGCACCAGTGTCGATTTTTATGGTGCGGTGCTCACCGTCAACTTGACCTAGAAGGCATAAATCTGCTTCTCCCCGATGTAGTCTTGACACGGTGATGGTGGCGCTGACGACGTTGATCCTCATAGCCAACCTCTGCCCCATAAAGTTTGAAAAGCTTCCATATTGGGCTCCTGACTCGGTCTGGGTCTCCTCCACCCTGGACAATAGCTCGATTTTCTTTGCTTCTTGCAGTCTCTTGTTAGATTTCCCTTCTCTCCGCAATTTCAGCATCTAGGCGTACCATTTACCTGCCGCTCTCGCTCAATTTCCACGCGCTCACTATCTTGCGAATCCGGGCAGCAGTACAAGTCACATTTTTTGCTGCCTCAGAGTTCAGACTATAAGCCAACGCGTCCTTAATTGTTTGCTTGTGGGCTTAACGCATGGCTTGTGCAATTTCTGGTGCTTCAATGCGCCGATGAATGCTTCTGTTGCTGTGTCATCTCGATGTTCTGGGTCGTAAGCTGGGTAAGCCAAAAGTGCCAATCGCTGCCTTCGCTGCTTCAAATTCCTTTTTCACTTTTTTCATCTCATAGTTGATTTTCTTTTCGACCTGACAGACCTTTTCCTTGACCTAGTAAACCTTTTCCTTGATGTAATTAATTTGTTTGTTGACTGTGTTTGAAAATCTGCCCTGATTTTGATCGCTGGTTGATCCAGCTTTGCTGATTGTTCATTTGAACTGGATGAGTGTTCATTTAACTTCCCAGTCAAACTTGATGACTATTGTCGCTGCTCTTGCTGCATCAGCTCAACATTTGCATCAGCTCATATTCTGGTTTCTTTGATTTTGCCGTTTCTGCTTCTTCCTTATTCTCCTACATGGTAAATTCATTAATTTTTAAATGTTGGCTTCATTATAGTTTTTTTTTTCTTTAAAAGCCGTCGGGCCTTGCTTAGTTGTGTGAGCAGACGCGTTTCGACTACTTTGAGTCATCTTCAGTGTTGTAATGATTTAACATTTTAAGTCCAAACGCCGAACCGACCTCTCATCGGTTCTAGACGTTAAGTCTGAGTAGTGCCAACGGATGGTACCGACCGGTCAACCAATCCGTGCACCGTAACTCATTCACGCGGTGGCTGCTTGTCGGCCAGCTAGTTCGGAGAGGATTTCGGTCGCGGGTCTCCGAATGGGTTACGCTCATCTACATATTTTCAGCCACCTGTACACGCCCGTTTTTAAACGCGTTACAAAACAAAATCATACGGAGAAGAAACCTACTTTACGTTACTCCGTATTTCTTCCTATAACCAGTCAAAGAACAAAATCTCCTTTTTACTTCGTGTTCCCGAGTTTCCGACGCGGTACCGAAAAGTATACTACTTTAACTCATCCCGACGAAAGCTACTCTAATAAAACGACAAAACAACAAAGGTGCCGCGTACCGCGCACGACGTGAAACCGACCTCAGCGGATTTTTCTAAACCCTACCCTCGCGACGGCATACTTACCCTGCACTTCCTTTCCCGCTGAAAAAAAAGAAGAACCACTGAAAAGGAAAGTCCGTTGGTTTGTTAGCAATTCATTTTAATGTCAAAGCCTGTAGGTGATGCACTATACTCGTATTTCAAAAATTACAATAATTTACAGGATGCTTTTCAATAGTTTCAACTAATTCAATGGTATTCCAATCATTCTTCAGATTATTTTAATTTTCTCTTAGTTTAAAGGAACAATCAAATTGAAATCATTTAAACGATATCGATGGTTACGTTCTAACACTTACAAGGATAGAGTACCAGACTGTGATGTTTTTCCTATATTTATGTTTATTTATAATAATTAAGAATTACCAAACTATATAAAAAAAATGAAATCATTTAGTTTCAACTACTTATCTCGATCGATTATTATTTATATTATTTTTTTCATTCAATATAAAACCAAACAGTATTCTTACAATATTGTCATAACTTTAAATGCCGATGATAATACTAGTCAAGAACTTTTTTTTCGTTTAAATTTAATCACAATAGAGTATGTTGCGAAAACGAAAAAAAATAAAGCAACATAATGATATATCTGAACGTGTAAAGCATAACAAAGGGAAACAAAGAAATTTTATAAAAACGATATTTTAAATCTTTTTCTTATTGACGTACAATTTTAATTTTAAACGAACGATTCTGTTCAATTTCATATAAAAGACAAAATTTGAAAAATAAATATAAACTACAAGAAAAATATTTATTTTGACTAAGCGATTAATGATACTTTCATTTTTAATGAAGAAAATCAATACAGCTAAATTTTGAAAACGTTTAATTACCTATTAGAAATCCATAAAACCGATTATGCAAGTTTTAAATTTCGTTTAAGCTATTTATAAGACATTTACTAATTTCGAAAAGAAAATAGTTAAATAATTATGAATTTACGTCTTTTTATTATAATCTAGAATTTTATTAATTCAATTATTTAATTTTAAGTTACGCGCATATCAATTCATTATGCTAGCTTTTCATAAATTATATTACTTAATGTGTTTCCCTTTAGTGTGTTGCTTAAAGTATAATGAAAGAAAAATTTCATTTGATTTAGTTCTTATTTTCATTGTTTCTGTTTCGATAATTATTTTTTTTATAATTTGCAAAAATTTCGAAAAGTGGTTTCCTTTTTTATTTACTATCTAATGTTAATAACCTAAACAGTTTACTAAATCGCGATGATAATTTTGATTATTAATTCATTGCAATGTGGGAAGATATAATGTGACGATACGATTTCCCCACTACTAAGATATTCAACCGAAAATGTAGACTTGATTCTGCAGTCGAATCCAACTAGGTTTGCAGATGAAAATCAAGAAGGGTTACAACCGGACCACAATATCCGTCATTAAGAAGTATCACGGCACTACTTCACAACCTAATAGAGTGATCAATGTTAACAACACAATGATCCCAATCGAAAGGCGATAGAATAAAGATAGATTTTGGAGCCAATTCAGTTCGATTCAAGTATCCATCAAGCTTTCACTCTAAATTTACTTCAGTGTTGAACAATTTTTGAAAAGCACTTTCCGAACTACGAAAATTCGTAACCACAAATTGAACTAACCCAGTTCCTAAAAAAAAACATTCTCAACCTTAAAGACGAGAAAAAATCCAAAACATGACACAACTCAATCAAAAAAACTAGCCGATTCCATTTCTTTTTTATGGCGTTGCAATTACTAACTAAGATTTTCAACCCTATTCTGACTCAACCTATTAAAACCTATCGTTTTTATGACTGCATCGCCAACGTCTTCAGAGTATATGCAACATTGTATTCCGTAAAAATTGTAAGCAACATTCCCTAAAGTTAGACATTAGAGAGCAATTCCATTTTAACCTGTTTCTCTTCATACGATCATCCTCGGAGTGTGTTCATATTTTATATCCTAGCAGCTTATCCTCAACTGACCCAAAACCAATGGTTTCAATGTATTCCCAACAAATACATTCATATTTAATCTCAATCCGATTCACCATACCCGTAATGGGTTTGTAATAGAAAAAAAAAAAGAAACGAAATTGTCTTATTTCATTATACACACACGTCAATGAACTTTGTGCATAACATTCCTTATCTCTTACTAATTGTTTAACTAAAATTTTTGTTATTATATATGATAAAGTAATACGACATTGCCATATAACCTAATGTTTTGACTTGTTTAAATGCGATTCGCGCTGCTTTCTATGAGAAATTTACAATTACACGTTAAAATCTGCCTTGAGACAATTTTGTTTTGATTGGTCCATGTAACCAATTGACGACAAAGATCAGGGAAAACGACAACCCTTTGTCAGTTGGGTTACGATTACTCTATTTTATGCTGAACTTTAATACGGTACAAATCTCTTTTACCGTTGTTTAATTTATATGTCCCTGAGATTGGAGTGGATTTGACTGGTATGCAACATACTCACTGTGATATGGCTTTGTAGATCCGGGGTTTACAAGCAAGCATAATGTTTCCAGCTTTTCGAGGTGCCAATTCAGTTTTTCTTCGCGGATGGTGGTTCAATTTTAGGCCGATGCAATTTCGATGGTGTCCTTTTCTTCATAAGTTGATCAGCCTTCCATACTCCCTTCGAGTTAATATTTTTTTGCCGTGTTAAACGGATTCAAACGGACCAGCTTCTGCGTAACCCGTTTGGATTTCGACATATGGATTTCCTTTGCTGGGGTCGTACCTAATGTCATATGGCATCAATTAGTCTCGGCCCCGTGCGCTGGCTTTACCGCCATTAGTGTGTAAAAAAATGTATGCCAAGGCGCGTTTATATCATCAACGTAGACGTGCGAGCCCCATGCACTATTGTACCCTCGTGGAGCTCCACACCAGTGGCAAATGCTACAATGTTACATGATGAAATCTTACATAGTGTTTGTCTTGGATAGGAAGTCAGGAAACTCACCGCCAGTATGACACAGATCGTTTATTTTCCATCAATATAATCCTGGATACGCAGCTTCTGGTGGCGTACAAACTCACTGTATTTCTAATATGGAATGTTAGAGGGATTAACCAACCCTATTTGACTCTATTTGGACTAAGCTCTCTGTACACTCTGAAAGTTGTAACCCGAATGACACTTTGAAGGTTATATCCAGAATGACACTTCCAACCAGTTTCCACTTTTCTATCTATTCGATGTTTTGATGGCAACTGTGGGCGGCATTGCCAGATAGATATGCCTCGAAATGTATCGGTGTTTAATTGATATTATTTTTCAAATATTTATATCCACAGATATAAATATTTGAAAAAAAAATATTTTCTGCGCAATGATATCCGCACGAAGGATGAAGTCCGCTTGCACTTCGAAGACATACATATCTGGCCGGTTGCCAGGGTTCGGGATCGGAATCACTTCGATTCCCGGGCGTAGGCGTCACATTACAGTGTCTAAAGGATGTGCTGAAGGGAGCGACTTTATATAGTCGTAGGATGGGTAATTAGCGAATAGGTAATAAGCGGATGGGTAATTAGCGGATGGGTAATTAGCGGATGGGTAATAAGTGGATGGGTAATGAGGTCAGGAAGTAAATTACTCAATTATACCAGGTAGGGGTATATTATGTTTTTGTTTTTTTGCTTGTTGGCTGTCCGTTTGTTCTGTTTCATCTCGTTTCCGTTTTCGTCTAAGAGTGTGGTCTAGGACTGAGAAAATTGCGTCGGAATTGGTAACAAGTTGTTCGTTGATAATGTCACCGTCTGTCTTTCTATGTTTATAAATTTCAAGCCTTTCTAGGATGTCAAGTCTCGGTCCTTTGTTTTGTTTGTGTAGCAATTTCAAAGAGTTTGTCATAGCATCAGGCTCATGTGCGTGGGTTTGTAGGTGCGTCGCATAATTGGAGTCTGCCTTGTTGTATAAGAAAGATCGTAGGTGCTCTTTGTATCTTGTCGTTAGTTTTCGTGTTGTCCTTCCTATATATACCATGTCGCAGTCCTTGCATGTCAGTTTGTATATGCCGCTGCCTTCGTATATCGATGTGTCATTCAGTTTTGGCTTCAGTTTGTTTCCAATGTTGTTGTTCGTTTTGAATGCAGTTTGCAATTTGTATTTCCTAAGGAAGTTTGATAGTTTGTATGTCTCTTTGCCTGCGTATGTTAACGATACCCACTGTTGGTCGTTCTTATGAGTTTCAGTCGGTTGGCGTTCCAGTTTTTGTTTGTACTGTGTGACAAGTTTGTCAATGTCGCATTGTTTGTATCGGTTATTATTAGCTATTCTGTAAATGTTGTTTAGTTCGTTGGAGTAGTTAGTAGGAGTCATGGGGATGGAGTGAAGCCTCTGCACCATTGATCTGTACGCTGCTAGCTTATGTTGTGCGGGGTGGTTAGATGTTTCATGTATGGTATGATCAGTTGTGGTTGGTTTTCTGTATATTTTGTAGTCCAATCGTGTTTGTTCACGTGTCACAGTTAGGTCCATATAGTTGAGTTGTGCGTTTCTTTTTCCATAGTGAACTTTATATTCGGGTGAATTTCATTCATATAGGTAAGTAGTTCGTCTTGTTTATTTTCTTGTGAGTCAATAACAATGAAACAGTCATCCACATATCGTCTGTAAAATATTACATTGAATCTTTTGACAACTTTGGGTATAAAGACTTCTTCCAAAGATTGTAAGAATATTTCTGACATTATTGAGGACATTGGATGTCCCATACCCAGACCGTCTTTGGCAATGTATGTGTTGCTATTGGACTTAAAATAGTTCTGTTTGATTGTGGTCTTTATGAGATTGAGTATTTGATCTGTGAATCGTCGGCTGTTGTTGAATGAAAGTTTTTCTTTTAGTATGGCCAGTGTTTCATCGACAGGGATAGACGTATAGAGGTTGGTGATGTCTAATGATAAAAGTCGACAATTTTCAGTCAATTTTAAAGAAGTGGTAGAATTTGCTAGCTCGCGGCTGTTCTTTAATGCGTATTTGTCGTCAAGGTTTTTATTATTTCGGCTTTTATTTTTTCCACCAGTTTCCACGTTACGTTCCACTATTGTGCATTAAAAAAAAACGTTTATAAGTTTTCAGTTTCGAAGTTTTCTATCCCACTGCCCACACCACTGTCGCGTGCTATGGTTCGCAGCCGATTATTTTAATGTTCCAAGAAAGTGAAAACCCACTGTCTTTTGAATTAAGTTAAACGATTTCGAATGCCGAAACATTAATCCCACTATTTCACAATTTCACTTTTCATTTGTCCATCAATTTTTATTTCAACTGGCTGTATCATGAAAATCGCTCTACTCTATCAATCAATATCGCCTTAACTTCACGCACCACTCTATCGCAGTTTTATTATCGCGGTTTTACTATTCCGCTCATTCATTCAGCTCGGCTTTATATAGTGCCCCTAGTCATTCAATCCATTTCTCGTACATTGGCGAATGTTTTGGCGAGAAGTACCTGGAATATTCGAGCAATTCTGAATACCCGCAGTGACGTCACTTTCAGATATTACGAGTACATTCGTTTATTGATCATTATGTTATTAATAGTTGCGAAAACAATTGCGACAGTAGCTCGCAGAATTATTTGGACACAGGATATATTTTGTTTATTATATAAGGCTTAGGAATAACTTTTAATGCTTATGTTAGGAAGAATGTGTTAGCATAGTATAATTATAATATTTGGGTGTATGATAAAAGTTCACTGTTGGGTTGCAATTACAAATACTTTTTGATTAGTTTTTGGTTGGTTTTTCCTCGATTCCCAATTGAATCATAAAACATAATTGTATATATTTTAATTAGTGCAATTGTATTTTTGATTAAATGTGTTTCATTGATAACGGATAAATTTAGAGATCCATTTAGACCATTAAGTTCAAGTAATTTTATTATTTGGAATGAAGAATGGCCGCTTACCAAAATTATTTAAGCCCAGGAAGGTTGATGCGCTCTCCCCTTTTCTACCCTTAGATTCTTCGCAGAAAGTGAAAAGTAGTCAGAATTTAGGAAATGCACCAGCGGGCGGACAAGTAGAAGCAATCGCAAAAATTTGACGAGACAACTTTGGAGAAGCTCCATTAGGAAGCAAAGATAGGCAGTGGCTGCAGTTAGGAGCGAGAAAAAGGGGCCCCTGATTAGCTTAGGGCGTACGATCAATTAAGTGGCTTTAATTTTTTCGTCCCCTTTCATAAGTCCATTCAACATAGTCTTAAACTGTTTTACCACAACTGTAGTGGTATCCGTAATAAACTGCCCCAACTGTTTCTTAACGCAAAATCTTGCCATTTTAATATACTTACCCTGACCGAAACATGGTTGAATGACTCTCACAAAAATGAGGAGATTCTGGACAATAATTGGTCCATTTCCAGAGACGACAGAGATTTCCTTAATACTGGACAAAAACGCGGAGGTGGTGTATTGATTGCTGTACATAACTCTCTCCTTAGTGAGCCCGTCAAGACGCTATCAAATTCATTATTCCAGCATAAAATAGTGCAAATAAAGCTGCAGAAATTTTCTGTATATATTGGCGTCTTCTATGTCCCTCCAAAATCATGCTTACCTTCAGAGATTGTCGAAATTATCTATAATGCTGTATGTGATATCATAGCTGGAATTACTGCCGGAATAATGAAGAAGACAGAGTCATTATAACTGGTGACTTTAATCGGCCAAACATTAAATTCGTGACCGATGCACTTGGCAATCTTCTTCCCGTCAATCTTCTAGACTAATGACTTTGACTAAGTGAGCACCTTATATGGCAATGATTTGCAGCAAACCGCTCCTATCTCCAACAAAAACGGAAATTGGTTAGACCTCATTTTCACAAATGCACATGACGAAGTAGTGGTCAATCCAACTGATGAGAGCGAGCACCTGTTTTCCAACACAATTCATCACTTCGCCTTTTCTGTTGAACTTTCCACTCCTGATTCAATAAACCCTATTTCTTATAATTATGAGATTGTATATGACTTTCGTAATGGCGATTATAACAATATCAACAGCCTTCTATCAACTTTCAACTGGACTGGTACTTTGTCAACATTAGACTTGGATCAAGGCTTATCCACCTTTTATCAAATCATTCTTGACGCTGTTGATTCATTTGTACCTAAAATTAAGAAAAAAGACAAGGTTTCTGAACCCTGGCTGGGAAGTGACCTCAGGCGTTTACGAAGCCAGCGAAACAAGCTATATAAAATATTGAAAAATGGCAACAACGTTGGCGAAGAGTTTAAGAGAAAATATGACTAGCTCGCTAATGAGTTTAAAATTAAATCTCAAGAAGCATATAAATCCTACATAAATGTTGTAGGTGAAGAGATCACTCGGAATCCTAGAAAATTTTTCGAATTCGTCAACTTAAAACGTTAGATACATGGTTACCCTTCAGCAATGAAATACAATGATTCCATCTCTTCCCCTCCAGAGCAAATCTGTGAGTTTTTTGCTGATTTTTTCCAAGGAATCTACTGCGATCCTGGAAACTCTCAAAACCTTCCGTCCTCTGAAATAGCACCAAGAGCACAGATCGATAGTATTACGATATCTGAAGAGGAAATTCATCAAGCCATCGAAGCTCTTGATTTGAACAAAGGACCTGGCCCCGATCTCATTTCACCTCGTTTTTTGGCCCTCTGTAAAGATAATTTGTCCCTCCCTCTTTTCCTCATTTTTAATAAATCGCTTTCGAGCGGTATTTCCCCTTACATTGCAAACCATATTATATAATACCAATCCATAAAAAAGGCGAAAAGCGGTCTGTTGAAAATTATAGGGGAATCGCTACGTTATCTTCCATACCGAAGCTTTTTGAAAAGATTGTATGCGATAAAATTTCACCTCTTATTGAACCTTATCTCAATGACGAGCAACATGATTTCCGGAAAAGCAGATCTACTACCACCAACCTTGTCGTGTTGACGTCAGACATTCTATGTGCGATGGAAAAAGGTAACCAAATCGACGCCATATACACCGATTTCAGCAAGGCGTTTGACCGCGTGAGTTATGAAATATTGATAAAAAAACTGCATAGTTTTGGAATCACTGGCCCACCGCTTAACTGGATTCATTCATATTTGAAAAACCGCATCCAATATGTCAAGTTCCAAGGTCGCTTATCGAAGAAAATTAATGTCCTCTCTGGGGTTCTCAGGGCAGTCATCTGGGTCCATTACTTTTCAATATCTTCATATCTGACCTTTCAGCGGCACTATCCGATATACCTCACCTTTTTTATGCCGATGATCTGAAGGTATATCACATTATAAAATCGCATATTGACGCTTCCTTTCTTCAATCCAAATTAAATATTTTGCTCCAATGGTGCAACGATAATCAACTTGCACTCAATTTGGATAATTGCCATGTCATAAGTTTTTCCTGAAAAAAAAATCATCCTTGAGAGCATAGTAGATCTAGGCGTAATCTTAGACACACAGCTTCGGTTCAATCTTCAACATGACGAAGCCCTCTCTAAAGCTAATAGGATGCTAGGTTTCATCAAAAGGAGAGCCAAAGAATTCGAGAATATTTGGGCAACAAAATCGCTATACACTTCACTTGTTCGTCCCATTCTCGAATACGCTTGTTTGATCTGGGACCCAATTTACAACATTCATAAAACTAGATTCGAGTCGGTACAAAAACAATTTTTACTCTTTGCCCTAAGGTCTCTCTATGACTCCAGAGATTTCCATAGCCTTCCAACCTACGGTAACCGACTCCAAATATTGAATATGGCATCACTAGCTTCTAGGAGAACTGCGTTGTCCTCATGCCTAATTTTCGATGTGCTTAGGGGTAATATTAACGTGAAATTTATTTCCGAGAAGATACGGTTGAATAACCCTTCTAGAGTTACCAGAAATTCTCCTATGTTCACCACAAGAACACATCGGACCATATATGCGAATAACGCGCCAATAAATAGATGTTGTAAAGCATTTAACAAATTCAGCAATCATTATTCCCCAACCATTTCCAAGTCCCTTTTCAAGTCCATAATAACACAATCCTGCTTTTCCCGGATACAGTAGATCATTAAGTAACCTAATTTATAAATTGGAATATCTTTGTGTTTTGTTAAATGATGCCTTGTTTGGCAATAAATAAATAAATAAATTTAATACTAAGTAAGCAATTGTAGATGAGAATCCCTTTTTAATTTCAATGCAGAGTTTACGTTTCTTTTTGATTCCATAAAACAATAACTTTGAATATATGTGGCTTGGGAGTAAATTTTTTGTGTCTTTGACTCAGCTAAGAATTTTATTACACGTGGTGGTAGCATTCTGGAAGGTAAGGGCACTTCAGGTTTGTGTTCTTCACGAGAAAGGGGTAGTGCTAGCTTTACGTAGATTAAAGTGGTGGTGGAAGTGAGGAAGGTTGGAGAGATATGATATCTACGTGGAAGGGGTACAGGTGGTCTTATGGTGGCCTTCACTGTTAGGAATTCTCGAGTGTTAGCTATACTCGGGGCGCAAATATTGCTCTGGTCAGTCACTTTTTCTGAATAATGATTAAATTATTTATTCTTTTATTTAGTCTTCAGGGTTTTGTAAAATAATTTTACAAAACCCTTCTAAAATCGCGTCCTGTCTGTCCGTTTGTCCGTCTGTCTGTCTGTCCGTCCGTCTGTCCGTCCGTCCGTCCGTCCGTCCGTGTGTCACAGCAGTTTTTCTCGGAAACTACTTAAGCTAGAAGCATCAAATTCTGTATGTAGGTGTAAAGTGGTGATCTCTTCAAAGTTCAACTACTAAAAAATTTTATAAGGTATTTAAGGGGGGTCTCCCCATGTAGGGGAGTGACCCCCCGAAAAAAAAATTTCTTTGAAGGTAGCCGATATGGGTATCAAATTAAAGGTCTTGATAAGAACTTTTCAAAACAGGTCTTAGTTTGGCAAAGTTTGCTTCGAGGGGCGCACAGGGAGGGGAAATACACGAAAAATGTGTGTCCCCCCCCCCCCTCGCGATTGGACACCTTCCATCCGAAAAATCTGAAAAAAATCAAGAATGTAGGCCTTGATGAGTACAACAACAACAAATACATGAGAAGTCGCAATTCACTCAACTTTGTTAGTAATAGTATGATTTATCGATTTTATGTTTTCTTGAATAAAATCTAAACAGTACCCTTAAATTGAATGAAATTCAGTACACAGATGTCTATTTATAAGATTGATTAATCCTGCAAGTTTCATGAAGATTGCATCATATTTAGCGAAGTTATAGCGGTTTGAATTTTCCTGTATTACTATGGAACAATATGCGCTGCATGTATTACTATGGCAACATATGGCTATGGAACAACATGCGCTTTTTACCGACTCAGACACTACAGTTTTGCTAGGATTTGCATGAAAATTTCAGGAATGATAGGTGCCATGAATAACTTTGAGAATCAGTTCAGCTAGTGGTATCAGTAATCGTAAAACAAAATAGTGGCTGTTTTAAATGCGAAGATTGAATAATGTTGAGTTATTTTTTCCCAACTTCAACGTCTAAGGTGCATGCTTTGAACACTTGATTCAATTTAATGAATGACTGAAGCTGAGTACCTATAATTAATACTCATAAGTGAAACAAGTCAAGGAGGCGGGAGGGAGCTTCTAACAAAAGGGCTTTGTAACAACTCTAGGATTCGAAAAAATTGGCTATTAATCGATGATAACAGTACAGGAGAGTGGCCCCTGAAAAAAAAATTCATCAAACGTAGCCGATATGAGTATGAAATGAAAGTTTTCATGGGAGCTTTTCAAAACAGTTCTTAAACTGTCAGTTTTTGCTTCAGTGGGGCACAGGGGGGAAATACATGAAAAATGTGTTTCCTCCCTCGCAAATGGACATCTGAAATAATTATCAAGGGAGATATTTATGAGTATAACAATAACAAAAACCTCAGAAGTCTAAATTCTTTCAACTTTGTTAATAATAGTATGATCTTGACTTTATTCAATCAGGTGACTGCATTTTGAAAATTGAATACAAAACCCTTCTGACATGAGCGTAGGTCTGTTTACCCAACTTGTTTGTATATCCAATGTGTATTTGAAAACTGCATCGAATATTTTCGATATGGTGATTTCACCTCCCCAAAGAGAATAATAAAGGGCCGGGCATCGATAAGATTCCAGTAGAGATCATCAAATATGGTTGCAGCAGAGCTAATAAAGCTACTCACATGGTCATCCAGCACATTTGGAAACAAAAGCATATGCCGAAAGAGTTGAGCCATTCAATTGTATTCCGTATCCACCAAAAAGGTGACAAGCTACAGTGTGAAAATTATAGAGGCATATCACTACTTTGTACGGCGTAAAAAATATTTTCGAAGATCTTAGAAAATAAAATCAGATCATGTGCCAACAGTATAGTTGGGAAGTATCAAGGTGGTTTTAGAGCAGGCAGATCGAAAATAGACCAATTGTTCACAGTTAAGCAGGTTATTGAAAAATGGTGGGAGATCAGCATAGACGTACACCAAATTTCGTTGAGTTTAAGCAAGTATACAACAGTATCGATCGAAACATACTGTACCCAATAATGCTTTGCTTTTGCGTCCCAGCCACGTTAGTTTGTCTTACCAAAATGACAATGACGTCAAAAACTTCTTAAGTCCTTATCAATAACCAACTCACCGATGCCTTTGACACAAATATCGGACTAAAACAGGGAGATGGGCTGACTCCATTGCTATTCAATGTGGCTATGGAATAGTTCATAAGCAAGCTACATATGTGTCGATACGCAAGGTACATTACTACACAAGTCGAGCCAAGTAGTAGCCTACGTAGACGACATCAACATTTTGTCACGGTCATTAACAACTGCCAAAGAACTCTTCCTGAAAGTTGATAGCGAAGCAAAATTAGTAGAGAATAAAACAAAACTCATGACGCAGTCGAGAAAAAATACCACAAGCACACAAAATATCACACTTGGCGAATAAAGTATCAAAAATGTAAGTGAATTTGTGTATTTAAGCGCCAAAATAACGAGAACCAGCAATGAAAGAGACGAAATACCCCGAAGAATACAGCTTCCAAATAAAATATTTTATTCAGTTTTGACGATCTTGAAAGCCAGCTGTATACACAGGAAAATAAAGCTCTAAGTATACAAATCTGTGGTAAGACCTGTGCTATGCTATGGGTGTGAAACATATACCCTAACTAGGGCCGCCAACCCTCTGGAGTCCCCCGGATTTCTCCTAGTTTAGAGGGCGTCCGGGAGGTCGTCCGGGAGGGTTTTCCAAAAAGTGGCCGGGTCAAACACGGACAATTAATCTGTTAGGGGATTCCCAATTGATAAAATATTAGCATTAATCAAAACAAATTTTAAAGTTAAAATGATTCATAATCGAAGGCTGTGTTCAGACGTTTTGTGATTTCACTCCTATATTTAGGCTTTAGACAGGTTATATGTAGAAGAAGAGTGAGGGGCAATGAGGAATGAGTCATTGCCCTTTACTCTTCTTCTCCATATAACCTATTTGGTGGGTAAATAAAGGAGTGGGATCACTCCACATCTGATCACGGCCGTAAACCGCATACAAGCTAACTCCAGCAATGCGAAATAGCTGACGATTGCCATCGTCAACCAAAGGTTTCTTGTGGGTAGCTGCCGCAACTTTCGATCACGCACCAATTCTAGTCAGTGGCGGATAGGCTATCAAGTGCGTTACGTGTGTCTTTCGTGTGTTAACTCCACTTCGAGTTTACGAGTTAAATTGTTTAAATTATACAATTATCTGTTTAAAAATTTAACCTTTTTAAACTAGAATAAAATAAAACTAATTTTGTTCCACGTATCTCTTTATTCGGAAAATGAATATAAACTGACTTTAAATTATCCTGAAATCCTTCTTAAATACTTTTTGAGATACATATCATCTGGATTCTACATATGCAAACGTCTAGGAAAATCTAGCAAGCAACTATCATAAAACCGAAAGGTCATAAACGGATTATCGCAAAGGACAGTGATCGTAAATAGAAATCCGTCGGCAACACTCCTAAAAGGATTGTGCGACGGTGGTCATAAAAGGTTTTTCCTAAATGCTCGCATCTCTTAGTTTTCTATGAATCTTATATTTATTAGGATGCTAATGTAACTCCTCCATCCCCTGTTCCAGAATCGTCCTCGATTCTTTTAATTACATTCATTTGTAAGAGAACCACAACAAATTTTAAAACATGAAAACGTAGTATAACGTTTGCATGAATTTCACATATTGAACTAAAATTTGTGTTGCAATTCACAACTATAGACTTGAAGTTATAATTAAAATAACAACCTTTTTCTGTGTGAATTAGCAGTAATACTGTACGTAATTTCTTTATAAAATGTTTTTGTACATATATTTTTTTTTTATATAGGACGAAGAGTAATTGCATGTTTTTAGTATCATTGAAAACAGTTTGAATGGTACATAGTTTTTTTCAATATTTTTTTTCAATAACCCATATGTCTGGCGTAAAAACTAGGAGTATGTGGCTGTGAAAGGGATGTTCTCTTCCTACGCTTAATTCGTTGCAATTACAGGAAGTCTATTGATCGCGTATATTAAAGTTATTGCTGTTACTGGGGATACTGGGATGTCTGTTTTTAGCAAGGGAATGTTAGGAACGTTTAGCTTTACGAAAGCGCTGAGGATGTATTTTTAGTTTGTGCTTATTTCTATTGAATTTTATATATCTGGGGTCTAATTTTTTTGGATTCGGATTCTTAATATACTGTTCATCGAGGAGTTTTTCTCCGCGGTTTCTATTATGATATTCATTGTGTTTCATTTGATTAAGTACTAATTTTGCGTGAATCTCATGGTTTGGTGTCGGCGTTTGCTGGTGAAACACGCTTCCTGGTTTTTCTTTGTGTGCGGAGTGCACTGTTGCATTATAAATGCGAACACATTCTTGGACAGGATTTAGTTCAAGTAAATTCCTATCTTCTTCAACTTGCCGAATAAGAAATGTACGCAAATTTTCGTTGAGCGTCCTATGAGCTACTTCAACATCTGCATTGCCAGTATGTTGGTGAGGAGATGTAAAATGAATGATTATACCACGATTTTTAAGCCAATCGATTGTTTTAGGTGAATTGAAAGAGCTTTCGTTGTCTGTGATGATATGTCGAGGGAACCCTATCATATTAAATGTTTCTAACAAAGCATGGTTGATTGTATCCCACTGCCGATTCTTTATAGCACATAGAGCTAAGTATTTACTAAACTTGTCAATAATTGAAATATAAGGATGATTTTTATCTTTGAACCAGATGTCAAGGTGGTATGTATCTCGAACTTGGTTGGGACATTCGGGTTTCTTGAATGGGAGTTTGACAGGATTGCGTTCATACTTCGACCGTTTGCAAATATCACAAGCGTTGATATGCAAAGTGACTAGTTCCCTCAATTTCGGGAAGTAATACTTGTCTTTCAATTCTTCATATATTTTGTCTATACCTTGATGGTTTGATT
Source organism: Odontomyia ornata (assembly GCA_963969285.1). Taxonomy (NCBI): domain Eukaryota; kingdom Metazoa; phylum Arthropoda; class Insecta; order Diptera; family Stratiomyidae; genus Odontomyia; species Odontomyia ornata. The sequence continues at coordinate 350,098,756 of OZ017739.1, read as the reverse complement.
TTATATGCGTTCTAGCAATTTGTTCTTTGATTGAAGTTTCAGTGCAATTATGAAGTACTTTAGGGGCTGACACAATGCACATGTTCGGGTTCGATAATCTATGTTGACTATATTCTTTTTGAGCTAATAATAGAATTTCTTTATTGGGGAAATTGATGGCAGTAGTACCTTTTTGAAGACAGTAATTTTTAATAATATATTGAATTGTTTTAGGCGTTATTTCTTTAAATTGCAAATGAAGTATTTTTTTTCCTTGGTATTTGATTATCTTTGTAGAATTTATGTTCCCATGTTTTAGAAAAATCTGCTGCTGAAAGGGGTTTATAGGTTTCTCAGCTATAAATATAAAATGGTGATTGTCTTCTCTAGACGAATGTTGTGTTGCAATAAGTGAGCCATTGTCTTCTACATTTTCAGTTTGCATTCCGGTTCCATTTTGCATATGTCAGATTTGGATGTGAGACAAGGCATCTGCAACAATATTTTCTTTGCCCTTAATGTGTTGAATATTGAAATCATATTCGCTTATTTTCAAGCGCCAACGTTGAAGCTTGCTATTTTCTTCTTTAATATTATCTAAATAGGTAAGTGGTTTATGATCTGTAACGAGCGTAAAACGCTTACCAAACAGGTATGGCCTAAAACGTTTTAGAGACCAAACGATTGCCAATAATTCTTTTTCAATCGTTGAATAATTTATCTCGTGTTTGTTCAACGTTCTTGATGCAAAGGCTATTGGCTTATGATCTTGTTATAACACTGCACCAAGAGCATGTTTTGAAGCATCAGTCGTTACAGTAAATGATTTATTTAGATCTGGATGGATGAGAATGGGTTCAGTTTGTATATACATTTTAAGCCTGTCAAACGAATCCACATAAGATGGATCATTCAGGTCAATTTTTTTATTTTTTGTAAATATATAGTCATCGGCTTGGCAATTTTTGCATAGTCTCTTATAAATTTACGATAAAATCCCGTAAATCCCAAAAATCTTTTGATTTCCGTCGGAGTTTTAGGAATCGGAAATTGTTTGATGACCTCTATTTTAGCGGGGTTCGGTTTGATTCCTTGTGGTGTCACTATGTGGCCAAGGAATTCGGTATGACGTGACAAAAACTTTGTTTTGCTAAGCTGAATATTTAAATTAGCGTCACGCAAGGTTTGAAATATTTTCCTTAAAGTAACTTCATGTTCTTGTAAAGATGAACTGAATACCAGTATATCATCCATGTACACAATGCATGTTTTCCCTATGTGTTCTTGTAAAATATTGTTCATTAATTTCTGGAACGTAGCCGGAGCGTTTTTAAACCAAATGGCATACGCAAGAACTCATAGTGCCCTAAGTCAGTGCTGAAAGCAGTTTTATGCCGATCTGAAGGCTCCAATTCAATTTGGTGAAAGCCTTTTGCAAGGTCAACTGATGTAAAGTATTGACAATTTCCAAGTTTTCCAAGTAAGTCGTCAATCTGAGGAATTGGAAATTTATCCTCAACAGTAAGTTGGTTAAGTTTCCTAAAATCAATCACTAATCTATATTGACCACCCTTCTTGGGTACTATCCATATAGGGTTGTTATATGGTGATTGAGATGGTTGAATAATACCTTGAGAAAGATCTTCTTGAATTTGCTTTGAAAGAAAGTCCCGAACTGTATATGGCAGTCGATAATTCCGTTGATACACTGGTTTATCGGAAGTAAGGGACAAGGAATGCTTAATTTTATGAGTGAAAGTCAGTTTTCGATTTTCCTCATACTGAATGTCCTTAAATTCAGTCAAAATTCTTTTTATTACTGAAATCAACTTCCATTCAACAAGGGTGTTAGAACCAAATTCTGCTGGAGGTAATGTTCTGAGACATTTGAAGCTATTGAAGCTATTGCTCATTGTTTTTATTTTCAAGGGCATATTATATGTTCGTTTTTGATGTTCAGGGACGATTCTTTCGTCAATAATAGATATAGTACTTCCTGTATCTATAATAAATTTGAGAAATTTCCCACCGATTGTGAGCTGTACTGTTGGAAGCTCTCTTCGAGGCTGGGAGCCGAAAATCCTGTTGCAAAGATTGATTTTTCAAATGGAGAGTAGATTCTCTTGATACGGCAGTGTTCATGGATACATCAGAAAAGTGTCAAGTCGTTCTGACGACGTGCACCATGATTCGGATTATTTCTAATATTTTGAGAAAGTGGTTTTAGATAATTTCGTGGGTTCTGATGGTTTTGGCTCGACTGATAATTAGGCCAATGATTCGAGCTATTGACTTCATGAGAATACTTGATTAAATTTGGTTGATTCAAAGGTGAGCGTTGTTCAAAATATTCTGGCTGTTGGAGATTATTATTTTGAAAGGGATGAAATGAACTTGTGTTCGAGTTAGGCTTTTCAATTGAATAATTAGCTAAGTTTGATTTTACGAGGATACCGTACGCGGACTCCAGAGACGTGGGTTGTTGAGCGGATAAAATGGTTTGAATAAATTTAGGGCTATTTTGGATAAAAATTTCTGTGGCTAGTTGCATATTATAATTAATTGTTATGTTTTTATGTTCTTCTGACATATTTTCACAAAATCTTATTTTTGTATTTAGCTGAAATAATAACTTACGTATATATTCGTAGTATTTGGTTGAGCTCGTAAATCTCGCACTTCGTAGCTTCAAAATGATTTGTCCGGCCGTTTCATGACTGTCAAAATGTTGTATAAGTAACCGCTTCATTTCATCCCACGAAGACACCGCAAAAGTTTGTACGATTTGTGCTGCAGGTCCAGAAAGTTTATAGATTATGCTCTGATACATCAAATTGCGATCAGATTCATCTGGGTAAGCGGCTATTCGTGGTGCAATTTTGTCCATCGCGGATATAAACTGGTACAGTTGTTCTGTGATACCATTAAATGAGGGAGCTTGGGCTATGAGTTGAGTGATGAACTTGAACTGGTCGAGTTTTGATGGGGCTGCTTCTGACACTTTTGTACTGGCAGCTCCAGCTGTCGGATTGGAAGGCAATTCTAAAACAGAGGGTAAAATCAACGGAGGTAGTTGAGTGAGGTGATTGCCTTGTTGAGCCATGGTGCACTCGTTTTCAGTTTGGAAACAATTCACTTGATTCGTAACACACAGCGTTTTGAAGTACTCAATAAAATTTTCACTCGCCAGGATTAATTCAGTTCACAAACTAACACTTTTTTTTGCGTTAACCGCACGACTGCGCCAATTATCTGTTTAAAAATTTAATCTTTTTAAACTAGAATAAAATAAAACTAATTTTGTTCCACGTATCTCTTTATTCGGAAAATGAATATAAACTGACTTTAAATTATCCTGAAATCCTTCTTAAATACTTTTTGAGATACATAACATCTGGATTCTAAATATGCGAACGTCTAGGAAAATCTAGCAAGCAACTATCATAAAACCGAAGGTCATAAACGGATTATCGCAAAGGACAGTGATCGTAAATAGAAATCCGTCGGCAACACTCCTAAAAGGATTGTGCGACGGTGGTCATAAAAGGTTTTTCCTAAATGCTCGCATCTCTTAGTTTTCTATGAATCTTATATTTATTAGGATGCTAATGTAACTATACTTATAATTCGTGTATTCCCTACATATTGGTCAAAATCAGAGAGGTGAGCATTTTTGGTTTCTAATTTTCGAAATAAAAATATGCGAATCGGAAAGTAATTTTAGTTTAGGATTCTTGCCCTAAATTTATGAAAAGGGCCAAGCCAAAGGATTATTTATTTTATAGTTATAGTATAAAACAATGAAGCTGGGATTAGTACTAATCATTTCGGGAAGTTTTTTAAATATAGAAAAATGTGCTTTGATATATATTTTAAACAACTTTTAAATATTTTAAAAATGATAAATATATGAAATGTGAGTTGTATTAAACTTTTATTAAACTTCATAAACAGGAACAGAACGCCAAGAAAACGTATTTCATAAGAAAAAAAATACATACATAAAAAACCAAAATAAAGGAACACATTTCACAGCTGTGTTAGTATCTACTTCCCATACTTGTATATCAATTTTGTCTTAAAAATGATAATAACCATGGGTGCTGTTTTTCTGCAATAGAGGTCTCTGCAAAACTTTACTTATTTATTCATTAGCAATGCGAGAAACGTCCTTATTGTCAATTTGAAACATTTTAGCAGATTTGCGCTGAGTTACTTTGGCTTCATCCTTTTCATCAACTGTGATATCTGCTATGATAGCTTATCCATACATTACATTTTTTCTCAGTTGGTACATTTATAAGGAAAAATTAAATTTGGATGTAAATTTTCTGAAGTACTTACATCATTCACGTTATCGTGTCTACAGAGTTGATTTCAAAGGGTTTGTAAATTCTCATCATCTGAACTACTCGAACTACAGCATTATAAAAACTTTGCCTGTTAACAATCAAAAAATGAATCAGTTCTTCAGCGCCATGTGTTTCTATGCTCCATAAACTCTGGCGTAAGAGCTTTATTTTCGCTCTCTTCAATTGAAATGTCTTAAGTTTTATTTCTTTTAGCAATTTAGTATGTTGGTATAATAGTATCGACACATCCAATGCTCTCTGCCACATAATTTTTGTTACACACATGATACCGAGTATGGGGTCTAAATTTTCAAGGACTAACATTTTCATAGCGTCAATTTAATCTTCCGTTATTTTGTGTAGCAAAACAGATGAATTTTTCAAAACACTAATAAACCCCACAGCTATTACGGCATCTTTTCCTTTTAAAACGTAATCAGCAGTTTTCTTGGGAAAACCGCCTACCCAATCCATTGGCTCTTTTCCGTGCCTTAGCTCGCTAAATGTCCAAGGAAAGTATTCCAATAAATTTTGTATCCTAAGTAAATGTTAATGTAGTTTCGGTATTGTGAGGAGGTTGCACCGTCTGAGAAGATATGGAGAGTTTGAACATTTTCTCTAGTATTGGGCGTACAACTTAATAATGGGAATTTTTTAGCGAACTTTGATGCTTTATTGTGGAAAAATCTTAAAATATATTTATATTCGGAGTATTGTCCATCGGAAGCTACAACATTTTCCCATCTTTCAAGCAATTTATGAATTCCATCCCAAAAAAAAATTGCGCTGGCTTAGCGGCCAAAAACGAATCTATCCAATTTCGGATGCCTTGCTCTGAAGTGAAGCGTATTCCGGTGAGGGCGTTTTGTATCGAGCGAAATAAATGAAAGTCAGACGGAGCAAGGTCCGGACAAAAAGGTGGGTGGGCCAAAACTTCCCATCCACTATTTTCACAAATAGTTTTTCACGGTTCTTGCAACATGCGGCTGAGCGTTGTCATGATGAAAAATTATAGCCTCGTGTCTGTTCGCATATTCCAGGCGTTTTTCGATGATGGCATGCTTCAAACGTATTAATTGTGTTTGATACAGGGCACCTGTGATTGTCTGGCTCAATTTAACAACTCATAATATAACGGCCCCTTGTGATCTCACCAAATACACAGCATAGCCTTGGCACCATGGATATTTGGCTTCGCCGTTGATTTGGCTGGTTGGCTGGGCTTTATGTATGACTTTTTGCACTTAGGATTATCATAATGGATCAATTTTTCATCCCCAGTCACGATCCGATGCAAAAATGATTTCTTTTTATGGCGCTCAAGCAGCATTTCAGACATGCAGAAGTGCCGTTCAACGTCGCTCGGCTTCAACTCATCGGGGACCCAATTACCTTCTTTCTGAATATATTCGGTGGCTTTCAAACGTTTTAAAATGGCTTGCTGAGTCACTCCCAACAATTTGGCAAGTTCGTCGTGCGATTGACACGAATCCTCTTCGAGTAGCGTCTCCAATTCTTCGTCTTCAAACTTTTTTGGTTGTCCTGGGCGTTCTTTGTCGTTGATGTCAAAATCGCCACCTTTGAAGCATTGAAACCATTCAAAACACTATGCTTCTGCTAAAGCATCGTCACCATAAACTTTTGCAAGCAAATGACGACTTTCCGCAGCAGTTTTCTTTGCAAAAAAAATACCCAACAGAACCTCCCGCAAATGCTGCCTTTTTCTCCAATTTTCAAAGTTATTCATCGTGAAAAATAATAATGATGCACACAAGATAAAATTGTTTTGTTGACTGATTTTGATAGCTGTCAAATGTACTTTCAAAATGACATGTATATAAAGTTCGAGCTTTCACGATATTTGTTAGTACGGACTAGTGATGGGCGAACTCGGGTTTACGTTAAATCGAGTTAATTCGGGTTACAATTTAGGTAACCCGAGTTCAAACCGAGTTGACTAAATCGAGTTGGATAGAAAGAATGTAGTGATGGGTGTGCTCGGGTTTACACCAACTCGAATTAACCGAGTTAAAATTTGCCTCAACCGAGTGCAAGAAGTTAGCCAAACCGATATAAATAGGAAAAATCTAATGCTTGCGTGGTTGGAAAATCGGTTTAAGTTGAATGGATGTTTGGGTAGTGGGTAGGATGGATAGTGTAATGATGAGTTCAACACTCTCTCTTTTGTTGTGTGTTTTGTATTACACTAGGCAATGATTAACAAAATAGTTATTACCGTAGGTAAAAAATAAAACAAACTATGATTCAGAAAAGAGTTAATTTTACTCGACTCTCAATTACAAACTATACGGTCAAAGTCTTGAGACATAATGAGATTTATACTCAATCCAGTAATCAGTCTTTTCAAGTTTAAGATAAAATAAACTATCTATTAATTCATTATTACTCCGCAATAGGTAGGTATTTAACAGTATACATATTCAAAGTAAAATTTAAAAAAAGTAGTTAATTCTAAGTAAGAATTAGTGTTTTCCATAAATAAGAATAGCTTCAAAAAGTACATTCTTACGAACCTCCAGTATTTAACAATATCTACATCAGTTAGTAGATATTGTTAAATCCTGGATAGTACTCAGAAGTGCACTAACCCAAAATAAATTAAAGATATTTCATATTCTAAATAGGAACGGTATAATTTTGAAATCCTGTAGATATTTTTAAGTACTCTATGGCAATATTATTGTATAGTATATACATAGGTACTGTTCTGGAGTTCTTAAACATTATATTTAATACAGTGCATTCAGGACAAGTATTTCATTGAGCTTTTTTGGTGCAAGTCGTTTTCTTGGATCATGACATAAAATGCCCGCTTTAGAAAACAGCCTTTCGGACGGCAGCGAAGTAGCCGGTATACAGAGGTATTTATGCGCCATTTTAAATAACGACGGAAATAGAGCTTTTCTCAGCCCAAAATTGAAGTGGATCTTGCTTCCTATCTACGTACGGCAACTCAATATACAGTTTCATTATCGCAGCTGCTGAAGAAAATGTAGTCGAGTTTGACTGTCCGACGGCTTCCGATACTTTTCGGTCGATAACACCCCAAATTTCATCTTCTGTAGAAGAAGAAGCAGCATTCAAAGCAGCAGGCATACAAGGTTGATCAAGTAAGATCTCCATTGATAAGTAGTCTTGCAGTTCATTAAGTACCCACGTTTGCGCATTGTCAGCATTCAACTCTAAACTAAACGCTCTGTTTTTAAATCGTGGATCAAGAAAAGTCGCTATTGCTGCTACTCTGTTAATTTCATAAACCTTGAGGCGTTTTTCAACTGCGTTAGTAAGAGCTCTTTGCAAGCATTTGCCCGTTTCTGTTATTGGGGTTTTGGTATTGATAGTATTTTGTAGACCAAATACGAGCGGTATAACAGATGATAGAGATGGATATTTTGCACCGCATAAAATTATGGTTACTTTTTCAAATGAATTTAGGAGCATCACTATATCTTCGGCAATAGCTCAGCCTTGAGAATCCAAGTTCGATGGTGGTGATTCCAGTGTTGGCAATGTCGCAGGAAGTGGAATCTTGAGCTTCAGTAAGCGGTCGAGCATATAAAATGTACTATTCCAGCGTGTGCGAACGTCTTGTTTTAGTTTGATTACGTCCAAATTCATTTGCTTCTGCATGGTGGTCAATGCATATGAAGATATTGTGCTGTGTTTGAAATGTGGAACGATCGCACGACATTTATTCATTACTTGCAATAACTGGCTATTATAAGCGATGGTGTCTCTTGAATCAGTAATACCTTTTTCCATACAATCTTTCACAGCAAGATTGATCGTATGGGCGACACAGAAATGATTGCACTCATTTAAAACTTCACTTACTGCTTTTTTCATTGAAGCAGCATTATCCGTTACAATAGTGACTATTTTTGAGTTTATCTCCCAGTCCTCCAATATTTGACGAATAGCATTTGCTATATTTTCAGCTGTGTGACTGCCTTGTATTTCTGAAGCTGAAATAACCACCGATTCTAATTTGGTGTCGTCTATAAAATGGGCGGTTACTATAATGAAACTTTTATTAGTATCTGACGTCCAAATATCTGACGTCAAAGCAATATTTTCAATTTTCTACAATTTTTTCTTATATGCCGCCGTTTCAGTTTCATATTTTTCTTCTAACATCTGGGCTAATTTTTTTCTGGAAGGAAGTTCATAGTCAGGGTTCAATGTGTTAGTATACCTTCGGAAACCTTCATTTTCAACTATTTGTAGAGGCTGATAATCTTGCACAATCATTTGAATCAGCGCAGCATCGCCAGATTTCTGTAAAACTTTTCGCGGCAAGGCCAAACGAGTCTGCCTGAATCGTTTTGTAGCGGGCTCACCATCTACAGATGATGAAGACGGCGTAGGCCTGGTTGCTGATGGCGGTTTTTTTGAAATTTCTTTTTGAATTTCACTCAACGATGATGAGCTTGAGGGTCGATTATTAATGGATGTAGCACTATTATTATCCGACTCTACCAGTTCACAGTATTTGCTGGGATGCATTTTTTTAATATGTTTCATAAGTGAACTGGTATTGCCAGAGTACTTATAACTATTAGAACACATTTTGCACTTTACACTTCCTTGTGAAGGTAAGTCAAACACTTTCCAAACCGGGGAAGATTTTTTAGGCCTGGGCATTGTCCAATCACGAGGATTAAAATATGCAAGGAATGTAATCTAATAACATTTATCGGTTTAACTTGAAAAAATTACACAAACTTTGTTTGAAAACGATTCCAGTTCAGAACAAACCACACAAAACAATGTTCCGCTCTCATATGAAGCTTATATGTGCCTCATATGAAGCTGATATGATCTAATGTAGCTTAAAGTGAAGCGATTGTAAAGCACTTTTCTTTGGATATGGTAACAGAGTGCTTCAAAGGTGATTCTTTAGGGAGCGCTTCAAATTTTTTCGCTGGGTACGAACGCGCATTAAACAAAGCAAAAATTATATGCAACGACTTCTCCCCAAAAACCAGAACGATAACGTAAACACAACTCGAGTTAGAAATAGCCTAACACGGGTTGACTCGATTTAACCGCAACTCGAGCTGTCTTGGTCCTAAATCATATGCAACGAATTTGGCCAAAGTGCAGAGCAATGACTTAGAAATACAACTCAAGTTGGAAATAGCCTAACACGAGTTGACTCGATTTAAGTGCAACTCGAGTTAACTCGGTTTGTTAAATCGAGTTGACCCATCTCTTGTACGGACATTAGCGTTGAATTCCGGTTATTAAATTGTACACAATATTTAAAAAAAAATTCAAACATAGGCGCCCATAAATAGCATAAGCCTGGGGGTCCAGATTGTTGTTCACTGTAACAAACAAAGTCCTCTGAATTAAATCAACAGTTTTTTCATAAAAAACCCCCGTATGGATTATAAGCTTTGTCCTAAAAACATGTTTCTTCATATCAAACATCTTTAAGTAATGACGTTCTAAGATTTTTTACTGTACTAGTAATACAAGCCTTTGTAGTTGAGTTAACCACTTTTTTGCTCCATCAGGATTTATTTCAATTTATCTGCAAATAATACACGAACTAAATATACAGTCATAGGAGATAACATCGTAGCTGTATGCTTTAATTGATTCAATGGCAGAATTATAATTAAATTCCCTCAATTTATTCAGTTTGCATACATTTATTTTCAGATTAAAATGCCCAAGCGTAAATGCACGTTTTACTGTGAATTGCAAAAAAATATCCTATGTTAAAAAAGGAAGATATGGCTGAGAAGTACGGTACACAATTTGTTCTGCATATATTTCCATTGCAAATAAAGGTATTTCCGACGTTAAAGAGCACCTGAACACACTAAAGCACAAAACTTATTCAAAAGGCCAAGTAAGTAGTTCCAATATTACGGCTTTCTTCGAAAAATCTAAACATAGTGCAGAAGAAAACCTTATTTGAGCAGCCGAAGGTGCGATGGCTTATCACACGGTTAACCATCACATGTCATTCAAATAGTTGAATTGCAGTAATTGTCTCAACCGAGTGATGTTTTCAGAGCAAATATTGCAAAAAATATGGCATGTAATTGCAAAAAATATGGCATGTAATTGCAAAGCCAAACTCAAAAGTGATCTCATAGATGTTAAATTTTGTAAGTACATCTACCGATGCTTGTAATCAAGACAGTGTAAAATACAGTATTTTGATCACAAAAACAACGGTATCACATCAAAGCTTCTTGAATTTGAATCTACTGAAAATAAGAGATCTGATACAATCGTTGAAATTATTATGAAATAACTTCAGGCGCATAATCTTCTATCGTAATACAGGTATATAGCATTTTCTGGTGACAACTGGAACACAAACGTTGGTGGGTGCAATAGATCAGGAAAAAATAACGTCTTCTTTAAGCTGCGAAGTAAACTTAATCCAAACATTGTTGGTGTAGGATATTCTGCACATATCGTTCATAACGCTGTACACCATGGATGTGACCTACTTCCTGTTGATGTTGAGACGATGATATTGACAATTTACAACTTTTTCTCAATTTACACAGTTCGAACAAAAACGAGTAGTTTATAAAAATGTATGATCCATTGAAAAGTTATTATGAAAGCTTAGATAGACCACCCGTATCGGTTAAAATTTTCTTCGGAGAGCCACAATCGGAAGCACATTTGTTTCTCATTCATTCAGTGATGTACGTGTTCCACGGAAAAATCGAAATGTTGGAAAAAATTGATAACTCAGTTATCGAAACCAGAATCATATTGGCATCTCGAAATAAAATGTTGGACGACAGAATAAAAGAAAACTTTGTGCCGATTAAGGTTGAAAGTATGTTTTTGAACAAACAAGATGAAAACATGCAAATAGAGTTAAAACAAGTTGAGTAAGCAGGAGAGTGCTCCTACCAGAAGGTCTTTGTAAACATCCTAGGGTTAGAAACAAGTTTTCTAATGGCGTGAATCGATAACTTGAATTATTCATCCAATACTTAGATATGAAATTGTTCAAATTTATACAAAAGATGCACAGTTTCTTTCATAAACACAGTGCAGCCGCCATTTAAATGTAGCTTAAATGATTTTTCTGGATGCTCGGCCGATTGAACATGTTCAAGTTAAACACTATTCCTTAAATTTTCATGAAAATTGCAAGAAAAAGTGCCCAAGTGAATTTTAAATATATATAGGGTTTTCCAATAAGAGGTGTTATTTTGAATAGATCTTCTGATTTAACACCTTGCGACTTCTTTCTTTGGAGCCACGTGATAGAGAAGGCCTATGCCAAAAGCCCAGCGTCGATTTAAGATCTCAAAGATGAAATTCGTGAGGCTATCGAGGACAGAGTGCAACCACTTTGCGAATTGGTTATGGAAAATTTTATGAAGAGGATATGGTCCTGTAAGCGTGTCCTAGTGGTTATTTGCTCTATGTTGATTATTGCTATTAACGGCATATCTTCTTCTTTATAATGAAAAAAACATTCGATCATTTATTTTAAAAAATGGCATTTTTATTGTAATATCAAAATAACACCTCTTAGTGGAAAACCCTATATCAACCATAAACACGTGTTATTGTTGGTGTAATTCCATATAATTGAAATGGCTATAACTCACTTGATTATGATTCGATCTCAATTAAATTTTGTGAACATATATATCTTATATTAGTCTATATAATTGCGAAATTTCAAGAAGTTTAAAGTTACCGTTTTGATTTTATGGGCAAAAATGTAAAATCTACTAATCATACTATTAATAACAAAGTTGAGCGAATTTCGATTTCTAAGGTATTTGTTGCCCTTGTACTCATATAGATCCACGTTCGTGATAATTTTCAGATTTTTCGGCTGAAAGGTGTCCAATCGCGAGGGGGGGGGGGGGACACAAATTTTGGGTACATTTTGCCTTCCCCTGGACCCCCTAATTCATAAAATGATTTTTTTATTTCAGATTCTAAAAGTTCTAATCAAGACCTTTCATTTGATACCCCACTCGACTACCTTTGATGAAAAAAAATTTTTAAGGGCCAATTCGTTATTAGGGGGGACCCCCTTAAAAAATTTTTAAATTTTTGTTAAGGCCTTAACTTTTGAGAGATCGTCACTTTTGACCATTTCACAAAGTTTGAGCATTCTAGCTTCTATAGTTTCTGAGGAAATCAGCTGTGATGCACGGACAGACGGACAGACGGACGGACGGACAGACGGACAGACAGGTCGCGAAACTAGTAGGTCTTTGTAAAAAAATTTTTTACAAAGACCTAAAAATGCTTAAACTTTTATACAGAAATGAAATCCTACATAGAAAAGTTGGAAAAACCAATGAAGGACTTTGACAAGTCCGGCTGGGTGATTTTGTCAAACATCACTGAAAGCACTCCAGGGTCTGATATTTAAAAAACAGTTGATTTGTTTTTTAATATTAATACAAAAATCAATGACACGAAGTTGATTGACGAATGGGCAAATTTAAATGCATTTTGCATGAATCTTAGTGAGATAAGTTGTCAACCGCAAACCTGCTGTGGCTGAATTTTTTTTAAACACCGAATGCTCCTTTATATTCTGAGCTGCTCAAAATTGCCCAGTTTTATTCCTGTATACAAGCCCATAACGCGAACGTGGAAAGAGTTTTTTCGCTAGTCTCGCAGCAGTGGACGAAGGAGAGAAACTCACTAAACACACTTTCAGTTTCTTCTCTGCTCAAAATAAAATATAATTTCAAGGACCTGAGTTGTACCGACTTTTACAGATGCCTTTTGTAGAGGAAAGATATTTTAGCGAAAATTCGAACGTCTGAAAAATACCAAAATACGAAAGAACTCGATCTCGTTGAAATTATGATTTGTTGATGAAACCTAGAATGTACAGTTTTTTTGATTATATATAGAACCAAAAATTATAAATTTAAATAATTTGGTGCCTAAAAGGAGATTGCTCCTAATTATTTGTATTACCAGATAACCTCGGAAAGAGAAGAATGTTTAATTTCATTTGAGTATTATATTTGCTACGCTGTAGTTTGAATCGCAAACAATAAACGATGTTGTTTCCAACTCTGTAATATTTTTTAGCGGCATCCGGGGAAAAAACTCGATTTCACCCAAAAGTCCGAGGTTTTGACGGGGCCTGAGGTGTGCAATCGGAGTAAAGTTAGACGGGGACCAATGGCGAATTTGATACAACCACGAGCAGTATGAAATTTCTAATGAGACGGAGGTCTCAACGATTGTCACACAGTGGAGACTGTAATGGGCTAGACACATGAATCGCATGAACGAACAACGGATACGCAAAAAGATATTCGTTGGGAGAACTGGAAGCCGGAGACCAGTGGAGAAACTGAGGAAACGCTGGTCTGACTCGGTCAACGAAGACAGTTCATCGTTGCTCCGATTTCAAAAATGGAGGACGCAGACAGTTGGATGCGCTATTTGCAGGAAGCGAAGGCCCAAGAGGAGCTGTAGTGCTACGAAGAAGAAAAAGAAGATTTCATCTCTTGATTTATAAATTGTTGTAGCCATTGAGTTTCACTTGAACCTCGGACTAGTACAAAACATGCACACTTTTTCAAACACAATCCTAATCAAACAGGATATTTCTATTGAACAAAGAAAGAATTTGTTACAAACAAGATTGTTTTTGTTAGGAAAGATTTTTTTTTGTAAATTAGAAGTGTGGGAATGTTAAAAAAGATGGTTGGAAGACAAAATGTGACTTATTTGTCTATAAAAATCTTTCGGCAGAATCACTCTTATGTTACTTCAACTTGTTATTATTTCAGGTAGCTCTTTGCGACATTTGGAAAGTATGAAATCATGTTGGACTGCAACTTAGGCTCAGATGCTTGAAACATTTTAAAGTTATATTTTTTGGCATATTTCAAATGCTTAACATAACTACCAAAATATTTTCTCTCATGAAAATCTTTATACCTCACACAAAATATTCTTTGAAAAATTTTATAGCAACTTGGCAAAGTATACAAGATTGCCAACTTACTTGACCATTTCCTTTTCATAATCTGAAAACTTTATTCCCAGATGCAAAATTAATACAAAGATTTTCAATTTACCCACATGCTGGAAAACTCTGAGTATGAGCCCCAATACCCGGAAGTGCAAATCACTTCCAATACCGACTTCGGTCAAACAATCCAAACTTTGAGTCGTCCCAAATTTACAAAAGTTGCGAAACGATTTTGTAACACTCTCTTCAATATGTATTTCAAATTTTTCAAAGTCCGCTATTTATATATATGATGGTTTCCGTCGGAAACAGCCAAAATTTGCCATTATAGATATGTCTACATGCTGAACACGATTATTTAGTTCAATTTATCACTCCTTAAAAAACTTTTGGCTACTTTCTTTGAATTGACAAGTCAAGTCCTTGCTCGAATGCGGACGAAAAGTTTCACTCTCTAAGAAAAATATTTCCGGACTGAGTTTTCAAACGAATGTGTGATTGAACTGTACATATAGTATTTGTTGTGCCCTTGTCGATCCAAATAGGGGATGTTGGTGCCGAAGATTGGGAGTAGGGAAGCGGAAACTGAAGAGCTTGCTTGGCAACTTGCTGTCGGGAAGATCTACGAAGTGGCAAAACTTTTCTACTTCACGTATTGGCTGTAAAATTGTTGAAACGTGACAGTGAAAAAATGGCCGGGCGGAGATGAAAATACCAATCCATTTATTCGAAAGAAGGATTTAATCCGACTTCTAATGAAGAAGCTGCTCGCTGAATATGCACGGATGCACTTGCAATTGCTACTTTGTATGTGCAACAGAGCATTTCATTTTTGCATCCATAAATATTATAGCGGCTGAATCGGAACTTCTTATATCAGCTCTTGTAATCTTACATTGTAAGTTGTATACGGAGCGGATTTCAATGAAATTGATTTCGGATAAGATCAAAATAATGCTAAAGAAGATTTTGGAAACAATGCAACTGCAACTAAAAAGAACATTAATCTTTTTCCCGGACTAATTTAATCAACTCAAAGCAATTAAAAGTTTGATGTAGAAAACTATTGACACAACTTGGAGCTTATCAGCGCCAAACAATATCAACTATCTCAAAGTGATTTGAAATCAAATACTTCCTTGCTTTTATTACATAAATATTCGTTTACTAGCCCTATTTCCTCAGTTTTAAATTTTATTGGCATATCTCGCTCACAAAGGGTTTTACTATTATTCTCATGTTTAATTTAAAAAAATCAATAAGCAATAAGGACTGTAAATGAAATATTTTTTAATAAACTGAATATAACCACATACGAGTATAAAGTATCTGTGACTCTTTCACAGATGAATAACGAAATGCAATTTTCTCATATCCTCCGGTATACAGTTAAATGGATCACTATTGTGTTTCAGTCAAAGCAATGAGAATTTAATGTAATACACTTGTACCATATGCGAAGTAGAGCATAGGATACACATTGTCGAAATCAGGATTTTTTGTAGGTAAAATAGATGGAAGCGGCAACAAAGAATATACATGCTCAGTTATCATTGTTTCCATTCATGTGCTGTGCATAGACCCATGGTTATATAAATGATATACAATATGAGGTGGGCGTAAGGATGTGAGCATCTATATTTAGTTCCTTTGAAGCTTGAAAACTGGTGGGCCAAAGAAAAGACTTGGTTCGACATGCTTTGAAAACTAATTTATGATAAAAGATTTTAGGTGCTGTTAGTATTCAATCCCAATCGAAACAAACTGAATGGAGAAGTTGTCCTTGAGAATAAGTTTAAATATTGTGATCCGACGATACTATTTACGGAACTTTGAACAAACTTAATGAACAACACAAGCTTGATTTCATAAAAGATTCATTCATGAATTCAGAGATTCATTCATTTGTAAAGGGTTTTGAGTTTTACGTCAGAATTCTGTAGGTGGGATCACGTGAGATTTGTAGTGTATAATGTTGAAACGTCTTTGAATGATAAGTAATGAGCTAGTTCATGTCTGACGAAATGAAAAGATGAGGTTCCTCTGTACAAGAACATACGATTTATGTATGAAAATATGAAAAAGTTGAACTTGTACAATATGGACTTTATACTGGAAGTAAGGGTGACTCAGTGAAAGTAAGTTCCAATTTAAAATATTGCTACATATGTCGAAATACAGCCGCCATATGGATCTATAGGCCTACCTTTATATAATTAAATAGACCCATTAAATCTTCGAATCTCTAGTGGAGTTTTTTCTCCGCAATCTCGTTTGATTGAACTTCAGAAGAAAATCTTTCACTTTTCTAGACTCTGTTGAGCACTTACCGCGGCTGCGTTTGCGTACACATTAGCATCCCGAGCTCAATTTTCGTTCGCTATTGTTAGATGCATTTAACTGTTTTTACCCTCTGTGTTATCTAATATTCCTTGTTCCCGCACACTGCGTGCTCAGATCACGTCGCTATTGCCAATTTGTACATAAAGGCAAATGCTAAGTGTCAAGTAAAATTAACAAGAGCGAGTGAATTTGTATAACCTTTTATTCGAGAATATATCCGACTGGGCTTCTGCAGCTGATACTGATCCCCCTCGTTCTTCAGGCCATACTGTTGTTTTTCTTGCTGATTTTGTGCATCGGCCGGTCTCCAATCGTTCAAAACCGGTGCTGTCCATTTCTGGATGGTTATCTTTCGATTGTCTGGTGAAAATTCGGCTAGCATTAAGGCAGGTTTCAGCATATCAATCAAGATGCTCACCTCTTTGCCGCACACTCTTATCGAAAATGTCTTGTCGCCACGTCTTAATACCTCGCACAGACCGTCGTATGGTAGCCGCAGTGCGTTTTTTATGGCATCATGTCGCACAAAAACGTGTGTAGACGTTATCAAGTCCTTGAAATTGAATAGCGCGTTTGAGCCATGACCAGTGACGGACACGGGGCAAATCAGGTCCAAGCATCGTCGCAAGTCCTTGATAAAATCATTCGATTCATAATCGTATGGTGCCAAGGTGAAAAATTTGCCTGTTAGCCGTAGAGTAGTTCAGCTAGCGAGTATCCCAAGTCCTTGTGGTAGCTTGCGCGTATACTCATTCGGGTGTCCCTTATATGGGCAGAAAATTTTTTTTAAGGATTTTGTACTAAAATACAAAACCCTATTGCAATCACAACCTGTGTCCGTCTGTCCGTCCGTCCGTCCGTCTGTATGTCACAGCACTTTTTCTCCGAAACTACATATGCTACAGCCATGAAACTTTCTTGAAAGGTCAGAAGTGGTGACTTCTTGAAAGTTCAAGGGTGGAAAATTTTTTCAAAGGGGTTTAGGGGGTCTCCTCGTATAGGGAGGTGACCCCTCATAAAAAAATTTTCACCATTGGTAGTCGAGTAGGGTGTCATTGTAAAGGTCTCAATGAGATCTTTCCAAAACAAGTCTTAAAATTGCCTTATGAGTACCGAGAGGGGCAAGGAAAGGGGAAATGTGCGAACTTTTCGCGTACCCCCCCCCCCTCGCGATTGGACACCTTCCATCCGAAAAATCTGAAAAAAAATCATGAATGTAGGCCTTAATGAGTACAACAACAACAAATACATGTGAAGTCGAAATTCACTCAACTTTGTTAGTAATAGTATGGTTTATCGATTTTATGTTTTCTTGAATAAAATCTAAACGCTACCCTAAAATTCAATAAAATTTAGCAAACAGATGACTATTTATAAGATTGATCTTTCCTGTAAGTTTCATAACGTATTTAACGAAGTTATAGCGTTTTGAATTTTCCGGTATTACTATGGAACAATGTGTTCTGTATTACTATGGAAACATATGGCTATGGAGCCATATGCGCTTTTTACCGACTTAGACACTACAGCTTTGCTAGGATTTGCATGAAAATTTCAGGAATGATAGGTATCATAAAGATGAGTACATACAATGGAAACAAGTCGAAGAGGCAGGAGAGAGCTCCTAGCAAAGGGGATTCTAGGATTCGAAAAAATAGGCCATGAATCGATGTTTACAGTACAGAGGAGTGGCCCCTGAAAAAAATTTCATGAAAAGTAGCCGATATGAGTATCAAATGAAAGTTCTCTATGAGAGCTTTTCAAAACAGTTCTTAAACTGACAGTTTTTGCTTCAGTGGGGGCACAGGGGGGGGGGGGGTAAATACATGGAAAATGTGTTTCCTCCCTCGCGAATGGACACCCGTGATCTGAAAAATCTGAAAAAATTATCAAGGGAGATATTTATGGATATAACTATAACAAATACCTCAGAGGTCAAAATTCTTTCAACTTTGTTAATAATAGTATGATCCTCGAACATGACGTTTTTCTTGATTTTATTCGTTTCTGGTTACTGCATTTTGTAAGTTGAGTACAAAACCCTTCTGACATGAGCATAGGTCTGTCTACCCTACTTGTATTATTTTGTAACGCATACCCCCAAATATTTTCTTAATCCTAAAATAAACTTGTAAAATTTCAGCTCGACTAATTTTATCGCCACGCATGTGGTCAACCTGCGACCTTGAAATTTCCTTCCCCTTCTTCGGCATCCTTCCCCTCTCCATTGATGTGTTTGCCATTGCTCCAGCTTGTTAAGTTCGCCTGCTGTGTCGGGTTGAGTAGACGTGTGTTGGTGGTGCTCGTCATGGAAATGGAGAAACGAAATCAAGAGCAACGCCTCGCGACAAAATTTTGCGTCACATTGGGCGAAACAGCTTCGGGAACGTACGATAAAATTGTAAAAATTCATGGTGATAGTGTTCTCAGTTGTGCCCAGGTGTTTCAATGGCATAACAAGCTTAAGTAGGGGCGTGGAAGACGAGGCGTGAGCAGGAGCCCTGTCGCGGTGCGGACTGACGCGAATGCTTGCCCTAATCCGTGAAGATAGGCGTTTAACAGTTTGAATGTTGACCTCGGAACTGGGTATGAGCCATGAAACAGTCAGACAAATTTTAACCGATGATTTTGCGATGAAAAAGTTGTGCGCGAAGATGGTTCCAAGGAACTGTGCCACACCGCCCTCAGCGTGTCCCAGCATTTGGCCTCTAAAGGGATCGCCGTGTTGCAACAGCCACCTTATTCGCCCGATATGTCACCCTGTGACTTTTTTTGTTCCCTAGAACAAAATTTGTGGTCAAAAGAACCCATTTTGAGTCGATTACGGACATACAGGCGGCCGTGACGAGGGTACTCGCAGTCGAAGCGTTCCAGAAATGCTACGAAGTATGGAAAACGCGCTGCAATCGTTGTATAGCTGCCAAAGGGGACTGCTTTGAAGGGAATGGCAGAGTTTTAGAATAATTTTTGAATATACGGCTTTCATGGAATCAGTCTCATTACTTTATTGTCACATCTTTTGACATGAGCGTAGTTCTGTCTACCCAACTTGTTTAATTTCTTCCCTGTTTTGAATTTGGATAATTTTGTATTTAACTATTTTATTTACTTGGAATTGGACTATAAGTCTGTAATTCGATTTTAAAATAAATAAATAAATACATACTAGTTTAAATCAGAACGTATTGTAGCTGAGTGGAGTTACACATGGCCAAAGTATGATACTGACTTTATTACCTTCCGATACTTAGGCTAAAGATAATGAGATAATCTATCTCAAAGGAAAGGCCTAAAAAGGGCTGTAGTGATAAAGCAAATCAAACAGATATTTATTCATTTCTTTCACAGTTCATGCAGTAGAGGGTTGATTTTCTTCAAGATAATAATTTTCAAGTACCATCAGACTAATTGTTTCAAATCTTTTTTCAAACATTACAAAGCTGATACAGTCAGATCATGTGCAAGTAGATATGTATATGTGTACTTTTTAGCGTTTTGTACTAAAATACAAAAACCTATAAAAATCACGACCTGTGTCCGTCCGTCTGTATGTCACAGCAGTTTTTCTCCGAAATAATTGAAGCTACAGCTATAAAACTTTGCGTAAGGGCACAAGTGTTGACTTCTTGAAAGTTTTATAGAGTTTCCCCATGTAGGGAGCTGACCCTTAAAAAAAATTTTTCTCTATTGGTAGTCGACTGGGATGTCGATGCAAAGGTCTCAATGAGATATTTTCAAAACAAGTTCTCAATTTACATTATCAGAACGAAGACGGGCAGCGGGAGGGGAAATGTACGAAATTTTTGCCTGCAGTTATTACGTACTACTTTTAACCCTTTTAAGGCTAACGGGACAATACGTTCCAAGGCAGATTTCATTTTAACTAGTACACAGTCCTCCCGTATTTACGTCTATAAATCCCAATTCAGTCTTTTTAATGCCCAACGTAATGTAGCCGTGTGCATTTTCGAATAAACCGAGATAACCTGAAACTTATCAAAGTCGTGGGTGCACGTAGTGCATTTATTAGTATTTTAAAGTGTCTTTTTAACCTATATATGCCCAGAACTATTTTGGATTCTGATTTTAGTAAAATCGAGATATGTTTATGCTTATAAGGTCCTTTACTATGAGCAAACACTTTTATTAAAAATGAAAATCGAGAAATGGGTGTTCGAAAACGAAAGAATGGGCAATCATGCTCCATTCGATATAAGTATGTAAAACACTGAAGTTATAATGTATTTATTTATTACCAATTATTATTTTAAATCAAACTTGTACTAAATAATTCAGGATGAAATGCAGAGAAACATTTAGAATTTAAATTGACTTCATATTTTTGACAAAAAGTTACTGTCAGGCTTTTACAATAGGCACATCGCAATCTAATTAGTGCCCTAACGATCATGTGCTCGGCGTTATGCTTTCGTACTGAAGTAAATACATTGGTAGAAATCCGTTTGCTAGGTCCCGGACGCTGCTTATCATCACCGTCTTTTCGAAGTATAGTTCGCACAATGCTACGTTGAAACTCCAGCGTGTCTATACAATAAGAATGATTCCGTGCTCGAAGAGTAGCATTGTTGACTGCAATGTCTATCAACCAGAAGAGTTAGGGAATTTACCACTTTTTGCCTCTGATCGCTATTCGCTAGGTACCAATATTTGCATCTAATCGATCGACTCCTCCCATAAAACGATTATATTGGTATACAACGTTGGGTTGTGGCACATTTAGTCTTTGGTTTTGAGCAGCGGAGTATCTCCTTGCAGTTTATATCGGTTGCATGCCATATTCACTCTATAGCAGAGTCACTACGTTGTTATCATTCCAGCGTACAGCGACAACACCGTTGTTTCCTTTTTGCATAACTTATCGTCTTCCAAAGGAAACTTCTCTGTACGATAACTGCGTACTGTATCCGTTGCTAAAATATTTTTTTTTTCATTGCTGCTATCAAGGGGAGTCTTGTGAAGAAGTTATCACAATATACCGAGAAACTTGTTTATTTGTACTCATTCTGAATCTCTGTCATCGGGTTTTGCACAACGTGTTGTCGTAATTCAGTACTACAATGTTCCATAGCGGCCTTAATATTGACCGGCATACAAGCAATATCCCAGGCGTAAGGTTACAATCCATGTTTTGAAACCAAATCAAATGGGCCTCCCTTTAATATGTTGTTTACAGCCGTGTCTACCATAGTAAGGCATCATAGACTCATCTATGCTGATATACTCTTCAATAACTGCATATTGCAGAAACAATTATTCAGCATTTCAAAAAGAGAAACACATTGGCCATTTTGTCGTAAGAGTAAATAGCAGTGTTACCGACCACATGAATATAACCCAAAATTTCTTCGAACCGATTTCTTCGCATTGACCTAGCCACCAATATATTATGTGTGTCTTCATTATTTTCCCAATACATCCTACGCCGCGGCAAAGGCGAACATCCAGTCAAGATCAAAATACCGATGAAACAATAAATGTCATTATCAGATAAGGTGAAGCCTGTATTTCCTTTCTGAGCGACATACATAACTGAGTGATGTACAATGTGCATGATGACTTCCTGGCTTAAAAAACAATTCAAAATAATCCAGAGGTTCTGAAGTTCAGATAGAGTAGTTACTGATCTTGGTAGCGGTGCGATCCTCTCATCATGATTTCGAGATCCTCCCATCATGATTTCGAGATAAGTCTCTTTTTTTTGGCCACTTTACTATGTCATACTATTTAGTGTAGTAAGATATAGGATTTTCCAATAAGAGGTGTTATTTTGAATAGATCTTATGATTTAGCACCTTGCGACTTCTTCCTTTGGATCCACGTGAAGGAGAAGGTCTACGCCAACAGCTTAGCATCGATTCAAGATCTCAAAGACGGAATTCGTGAGGCTACCGAGGACAAAGGGCAGCCACTTTGCGATTTGGTTATGGAAAATATCATGAAAATATGGTACTGTACGCGTGGTCATGGAGGTCATTTGCCTGATGTTATTTTTTACTATTAATGAAATAAATAAATATTTTTTTTATAATGAAATAAATATTTTTTTTATAATGAATATAATATTTTCTTTCAATATCAAAATAACACCTCATATAGGAAGTCTGTGTGGTCTAGTGGTTAGAGCATGAATGCATAAGCTGAAGGTCCCAGGTTCACATCTCGTTGGGAGCAGCGTGATTTAGTTCAGGGGATTTTTCGGACAGACTATGAGAGTTCACTCTGTGGTGATATGTACTGATTTAATCAGATCATATCATAGCTGGGCAAGCACATGGGAGCATGGTACTGACCAAACCAACTTCCAAAAAAATCAATACGGTCAGGAAAATGAGATACTCTAACTATCTCTAAGCGAAGGCCCGAGAGGGGCTGTAGTGTTACAAAGAAGAAGATGGGAAAACCCTATACTTATTGGACCCCGAAATTTCTTCGTCTTCAGAATTGCTGTCATCACTAATATTTCTACTATGTAACGTCAGTTTCACAGGAACCAAAAGTTGACAAGGCGATAAAGTTGTAAACATTACGTGTGTTTCATCCCCCGAGTCCGAGTCGGACACAAGTCCGTCACCTGGAGGGTCGATATATATGTCAGCTCCTGTCGTCTCATCACTGAAGCTACCTAATTGAAAATGTCAATTATTTCATTTGTAGTCAAATAAATACGGCATCTAAAATGCAAAAAAAAATCTTCTTCAAGTCCCATTTGCACATTTGCCTGATGTATCGTTTTCGAAACACTAAAGTTATAAAACATGTTAGGTATTTATTATTTAGTATTTACTGATTATGAGTGCGCTAGAAAATCAATAGCATATTCAAATTAACTAAAAAAATTGATAATGGTGAAACTTTATTCAATAGAACGAGTACTTACTTTTTTCCAGCAGACGACATGATTTTTGCACGATGAAAAACACAATGCGACTTGTACTGTCGGTTATTTGAACCAAATGTCAACCACGATCAAATCCGGCTATCGCACTTAGGAGATTTGCATTTTACCATACTAACGATAACTTTCTGAGAGCTTTACAAAAGCTTTATCTTTTGTTTCGTGTTCAAAACACTGGGTATATATGGGTTAACAACTTATTAACTGTTAAGATTAATAAGAACTGGATGGGCTAAGCTCATATAAAATGCATGAGAGAGCATGCGACCTGTTTCTGTTCTCTTCCAAGTGAACAGTCTGTCATTTCCTCCCCGTCTGCCTCTTGCTGGTCACTTTCTTGTTCCAAAAGCTGACTAGGTGTGAACAGACTGTCAAGTTGACTGATGCAAATTGGACGCCAAATTGGCCAGTTTGCAAGTTTCGTCGCAAATTTTATCCGATATTAAAACTATGGAAAGTGTTCGCGATCTAAATTCGTTCCAAGTGTTTAAACATTCGATTGGAGTTTGTGATTCAAGGTACTTTAATGTGTGACACTGTGTAATTAAGTTAGAATTTCAAAATGAAATGTGTAGTGCCTTCGTGAAGAAATCCTAGTGGAAAAGGATCTGTACGTGTTTCCTTTCACAAGTGAGTAGTTATTATATTAATGTTTTGCATGTTTTTCATACAATGCTGAAGGTTTTTCAAATAGAAAGCAAATTTTTGGCATTGTATGAAAATTTGTTTACATTGAGCAGCAGCCATGTTTGCTTGTGCTATTTGGCTCTCTCTAAAGTTGTAAACAAGAGCGTAGCAGTAGGAAAAGTGGTCGCAGGGGTTGTTGCAACCATATTGTCACGTGGTTGTCCACTCCAGTATTATTTAATTACTCAATGATTAACTGTAAATTGATTGTAATCATGTAAGTACCCATATAATAGCACGTCCATTGTTTGGAATCTATTTTACGTTTTGGCTAATGTGAAATATATTTGGATTCCCTACAGTCTACTTCAGTGGGACCATTTATCCTAGCAGACATAGAAATTTTTTTTCTTTTCCAGGATGAGCAAAAAATTAACGGAAAAGGCGATCGAAGAATCCCTTACAAATTCTGACTTGTCCAAGAGTGATGCTGATCCTTATCATAATAATGTGGATGAAGGCCCAAACTGGCCCTCTTTAGTTTTTAAAAACGAGTCTGCGTCTGAAGGTGCTATTCAGTCTTCGAGTTCTGATGAGAGTGCAACCGAACCTCAAAAAAGCTATGTTGTGTAATATGCCAGACGATCCCAACGTCCAAAATGTACCAGCCAGTCCTCAAGCAGCGTTTACAACTTCATGCTTATCAGACAACATAATCTGGTATCCATTTCCGCAGGATTACACTCCAAAGATACAACTACCTGATGCAAGGGGTACAGGAGTTCTTTCGAACTCTATAAATAGTCAGTCTTCAGGCACAAATATTTTCCTGAAGTTACTTCGAAAATATAAAAAAATATATATCAGTGCACAAATAATATGCTAACTATTTCGGAAAGGAATGCTGAAAATAAGATAAACTAACTAACTCTTTTGAAATTATGATGATGGTAACAGCTTACAATACGCTGCCAAGCCTAACCTGCTATTGGTCAAAGCATGACTCTATGGGCAACACTACAATAAACAAGTTGGGTGAACAGACTTACGCTCATGTCAGAAAGGTTTTGTACTCAACTTCTGCGAAATGCATTCACCAGCAACGAATAAAGTCAAGAAATATACCAAGAGATGTACACGTTTAAAAGAAAATCCATTGTTTTTCTATTTTCAATGGACGCCATTTTGTTACAAATCAACAAAAATCACTCAAATCATGGATTCCCAAAAATATTAATGTTATTGACCTTATTTGAAAATTACAAGAAGGTCAAATCAAAACTGCAGTGACTGATTCGATGGAAAGACCACAAAATACCAAAATCGTGTGATATTGTTGTTGTAATTGGAGAAATTTCAAATGGCTACAACTTCCGTGAATATCATTCGATTTTCATCAAACTTCGTTGAGTTTAAGGGCACCTATACGATTTTATTGGGGAAAATGTGAAATTTAAAGATCATACTATTATTAACAAAGCTGAGCAAGTTTTGACTTCTAGGGTATTTGCTATTGTTGTACTTATAAATACCTACCTTCATAATTTTTTTTAGATTTTTTCAATCACAGATGTCCAACCACGAGGGGGGGACAAAATTTTTTTGTGTATTTCCCCCTCCCTGTGCGCCTCTCGAAGCAAAAAGTGCCAAATTAAGACCAGTTTTGAAAAGTTCTAATGAAGACCTTCCATTTGATACCCAAATCGGCTAGCTAGCGGTTTGAGTAGGGTTTTGTAAAATTATTTTACAATACCCTAAAAACGCAATGTGACGTGACCGCTATAAGCTGTTAATTTCTTAATTAAACTTTAGTAACCCAGAGACTGACTAGCTGCTTCAAGATATATTATGTTGAGAAGCTCCTGAAGTGTTTCAAATGTACAGGTATATATCAAAAAGCTAGAACCGATTCAATTTATCAATCTATAGATGCAAGTATGACCAAATTCAAGGGCAGGTCGAGTTTGAAGCAGTATTTGCCCTTGAAGCCCATCCAGCATGGAATAAAGTTATGGGTAGAAGTGACTCTCTTACCGGTTATGTAGATGACATCAATGTGTACAGTGGAAAGGAGGATGGACAAGCAGATGGAAGAGAAGGAGAAAGAGTAGTCAGACAATTTACCAGCTTAATAAGGAATACAAATTCTGTAATCTGCTTCGACGGATTTTTTACGACGGCAACATTGATCATTGCCATACATATACTGCAGTAGGGACTTATATTGGGTCGTGAAAATATATACCAAAAAGTCAGGGTTAATTTAAGAAAGGTGAAGCTAAGTTTAAATGCACAAATGACGAAGTAACCTTAACTAGATAGCTGAAGTATTGGCAATTAGCAATTGTCACGGATCAGCTTACAATTGTTGACCTAAAACAGAAGAATGTCGAAAAACTTGCTGTTGCATGTCCCGAGATCATCTCCTTTTACAACAAGTACACGAGAAGCGAACAAAAACTGTTTGCAGAACTTGTTGTGTGTCGTTGTGTAATGAATGTTTTAGAGCTTTCCATATGTTAAATAATGTTAAAGTTTGCTGTATTAAAAACTATTTGTTCAACTTATTCGTGTGTATTATTTCAGAACTGATGGGAAATATTGTCCCAAAGTAATGGACTAATGGGATGATATGGACCACTTAAAAAAATAAATACTTTTTTCGAGCAAATGTGAAAAATAAAACTATATACATGTAGATTACTCTCCCAATACAAGTGAAAAGTCTTGCTTTCAGGTATATATACATATATATATATATAAATATATATATATATATATATATGTATATATATATATATATATATATATATATATATATATTTCAGGTATATGTACATATATATATATATATATATATATATATATATATATATATATATATATATATATATATTTCAGGTATATATATATATATATATATGTATATATATATATGTATATATATTTATATATATATATATATATATATATATATATATATATATATATATATATATATATATATATATATATATATATATATATATATATATATATATATATATATATATATATGTATATATATTTATTTATATATATATATATGTATATATATATATATATATATATATATATATATATATATATATATATATTTATATTTATATATATGTATATTCTCAAAGTCTCATCTGCACGAATAATGCACGAATGCACGAATAATTCTGCGAGCTACTGTTGCAATTGTTTTCACAACCATTAAGAAAGTGAATTTGCTCGAAACCACGAGAACCCACCAAGCATGATCAACATCTGAAAGTGACGTCACTC
The DNA here is from genome assembly GCA_963969285.1 of Odontomyia ornata. Taxonomy (NCBI): domain Eukaryota; kingdom Metazoa; phylum Arthropoda; class Insecta; order Diptera; family Stratiomyidae; genus Odontomyia; species Odontomyia ornata. The sequence continues at coordinate 350,071,248 of OZ017739.1, read as the reverse complement.
CATTCATTAAGCTGCTCGAATATATTAAGTACCTCTCAGCAGAACATTCGCCAATGCACGAGAACCGCGATATAGTAAAAACTGCGATAATGAATTGAAAAGCGATATTGATCGAGTAATAGTGGAGTGATTTTCGTTGATTGCTAAGTGAAGACCGTTGTTAGAGAAATTTAATTGACAAGTGAAAGTTAGATTCTAATTAAAATTTTGAAATAGTTAAATGAGTGATTGTGCATTTTTAAGTAAATAAATAAACTCTTTTGATTTAATTTAAAAGTCATTGCATTTTCACTCCACCGGAACATTAAAATTATCGGCCATGAACCATACACGCGACAATGGTGTCAAGAAGTGAGAAAGAAAAATTTTGGAAGAGAAAACTTTTGAACATTTTTAAAGTGCACAATAGTGAAAATTAAGGTAGAAACTGGTGGGAAAACAGCCGAAACAATAAAAATGCCAGGAAATTTACATCTAAAAATTGGTCAATTGACAATATCGGAGATCAAGAAGGAGTTGGAACCGCGAAATCTGGCCACACAAGGCACAAAGGCCATACTGATTGCACGCTTGCGTGACGCGATCGAGTCGGAAGGCGTGAATCTGGATTCGGGTGAGCCCTCAGTTCCGGAACAAGGCGCAGGAGGCGGAGAAGTAGAAATACCCAAATCAAAGGAGCCAGAAAATGCGATAATGCAAATGTTAATGCTGATGCAGCAAGAGCAGCGACAACAGTGCTCCAATTTAACTGCGAAGCTAAATTAACAGCCATCGAATTTAACTGCGAAGCTAAATGAACAATCAACGAAGCTAAATGAACAATTAGCAAAAATGGACCAACCAGCGATCAAAATCAAGACGGGTTTGCAAAAACAGTCAACCGAAATAAAAGGCGGAGCTCGGTAGTCTGAACAACAAATTAAATGCGTCGGAGAAAAGGTTTACCAAGTCGAGGAGAGAATTAACCATGAGATCAGCCAGGTCGAGGAGAGAATCAACCATGAGATGGAAAAAGTGAAAAAAGGATTGGAAGCAGCGAAGGCAGTAGTAATCACCTCAACAGCCCTGCTTACAACCGCAGGGCTAAGTACATACAGAAATGTGCAAGCACCAATATTCGATGGGCAAACGGTGTGGAGTATTTACAAAATCCAGTTTGAAGCTGCCGTTAGGCAAATCACTGGAATCTGCCGGAACGAGCAACTGCACTAATTTTTGCTCTAAGAGGCCCAGCTGTCAAGCTTTTGCAGACGATCCCCGTTGAATTACACTCAAACCCACCTGCTATAATGAATGCGCTCGACATGCGTTACGAAGACGATCATCTAAAGCAGATTCATCGGTCAGAGCTACGGCATCGGATGCAGAAGTCTGGCGAAACCTTACAGCAGCTAGTCCAAGTCATTGAGCGACTGACACTTTTGGCTTACCCAGCCTACGACCCCGAAAATCGAGATGACGCAGCGACAGAAGCATTTATCAGCGCATTAAAAGACCAAGAATTGCAACAAGCGGTGCGTTTAGCTCAAAAGTAAACAGTTAAGGACGCATTGGCTTATAGTCTGAACTTTGAGGCAGCGAAAATGTGAGCCGTACCACTGCCTGGGCTCGTGATGTAGTGACAGAGGAGGTCAGGTGTGAGCGCGTGGAAATTGAGCGAGACCCGCTTGTAAACGGTGCGCCTAGATGCTGGAATCAAGGTGAGAAGGGGCACCAGCAAAGAGACTGCAAGAAGCGAGGAAAACCGAGCTATTGTCCAGGGTGTGCAGCTAGGAGGAGATCCAGACCAAGTCAGGAGCCCAGAATGGAAGCCCTTCAAACAGAAGGGTTGGGAAACATGTAAGAGCTGACTTTGTGGGGCTGAGGTTGGCTAGGAGGATCGACGTCCCCAGGACCACCATCACCATGTCAAGACTACATCGTGGAGAAGCAGACTTATGCCTTCCGGGTCAAGTTGACGGAGAACATTACACCATAACAATCGACACTGGCGCAACCCGATCGATTATCCAACTAGACCATGTGAGGCAACAACTACTTTACAAGGGCAGAATTTTCTCACTACGGACAGCTACGGGAGAAACTGCACCTATCCAATGCGAGATTAACTTCCAGATACAGTTGGGAGACCTTGCGTTCCGACATAATTTTCTGGTCGCGAACATTATGAATGACTGCATTCTCGGAATGGATTTTCTGCGACCACATGGAATCACATTGGATTTGGGCAAACGGGTATTGAAATGGCAGATTCTCAAAGTATTCATGGTGGGTCCCAGCGTCCACATTCTTAAGATGAATGTAGTAGTATGTGCCGACACTGATGTACCAAATTCTCCTGAAAGCATTGAATGGGCCAAGCTTGATGGTGATTCTGGAGATTAGTGGCCTTATCTGACAGAGCCAACGAAGACGTCCGCATTGCGCAGTTTGATTGTAGGTCGAAGCCTTGTAAGATCTATAAGGAACGGATATGTGCCGGTAAGAGTCCTTAACACCGCAGATACCACGAGCATCAAAGCGGGAGAAGTCATCGGCAGCTGCCAGCTCGTTTCCACCATCACCTCTTTGGAAGCCACTCACAACCATAATTGGAAAAGCAGGCAAGACGCAGACAAACCCCGAGAGTCGACGCCTGCAATATTGAAGCAGGTTAAATTGCCAGTGCAGCTATTCAAGCGAGCCTATGATCTGGTCACCAAGGACAGTGACATCTTCTCAACAAGCCCGGATGACCAGGGCCGAACGAGTATGGTAACTCACGTCATAGATACACAGGGAGCCAAGCTAATTCGATAAGTACCAAGACCAGTAGTTCTAGTAAGGAAAAAGGATGGTAGCACTCGTTTTTGTGTCGACTATAGACAGCTTAACGACGTCACTAAGAAAGATAGTTACCCACTCCCACGCATCGATGACATCATGGATACTTTAGCCGACGCAAAATGGTTTTCTACACTCGATCTCATGAGTGGCTACTGGCAGGTAGAAATCGACAAGAAGGACCGAGAGAAAACCGCATTTTCAGTTGGGACTGGTTTGTGGTAATTTGTGGTGATGCCATTTAGGCTTTCCAATGCTCCAGCCACCTTCGGACGCCTGATGGAATACGTGCTACGTGGCCTCACCTGGAAAACCTGCACGGTGTACCTGGATGACATCATTATCATCGGGAAAACGTTGAAAGAGCATATATGGAACTCAGAAGAGGTTTTCTCCCGATTGCGACTGGCAAATTTGAAACTTAGTCCCGACAAGTGTACCCTTTTTGTAGCTGAGGTAAAATACCTGGGACATGTCGTATCAGCAGAAGGGGTCAAAACAGACCCTGAGAAAATTGAAGCCATGAAAAGCCGGCCAACATCAAATAACAAGCGCCAACTACGAAGTTTTCTGGGTCTGACAACCTACTATCGAAGATTCGTCAAAGATTTTGCCAAAATAGCCAAGTGTCTACGTCAGCTAACCGAGAAAAATCATCCGTATGCCCGGAATGAACAGTGCCAGGTAGCCTTTGAGACTTTGCAGGAGAAGCTGTGTGAATCACCCGTGCTGGCATATCCATAACCCAGAAAACCCAGAAAAACGTTTGTAGTTGACACTGATGCAAGCAACGGCGGTATTGGAGCTGTACGCTCCCAGCAGATCAATGGCGAAGAAAGAGTCCTCTCTTATTACAGTCGAATTCTCTCAAAAAGTGAGAGAAACTACTGCGTGACCAGGAAGGAGCTATTGGCTATAATAGAGGCCACCAAGCAGTTCCACAAGTACCTATATGGCCAGAAATTTGTTCTTCAAACAGACCATGCATCACTGAGATGGCTGCTCAACTTCAAAAACCCCGAGGGACAAGTTGCGAGATGAATTGAAAGATTGCAGTCATACGACTACGAAATTCTTCACCGGAAGGACTGAGTTCATGGAAACGCTGACGCCCTATGTCGTCAACCATGTCCAGCTAACTTCAAGCATTGCCAAAGGATTGAGGAAAAGGAACCGCTCGTTGATCTGCGATTGATACCGGCCGGATTCGATGAAGGTTGGTCATCGGAGGAGATTTAAAATGCCCAGTTAGCCGATGAAGACATCGGACCATTGCTCGTGTGGAAGGAGACAACTGGGCGACCGGAGTGGAAAGACGTTTCAATGCATTGCGCAACCCTGAAAAGCTATTGGGCACAATGGAACTCTCTTCAATTGGTGGGTGGCATACTCAAGTGGAAATAGGAAACGGCGGATGGCAGCTCCTATAGAATGCAAACTATACTTCCCAAAAGCCGAATCCACGATGTGGTTAAGGAAATGCATGAAGGATCCTCGGGAGGCCACCTTGGTGTTAACAACACCTTAGCGAAATTGCGGGAAAGGTTCTGCTGGCCCCATGCTCGAGAAGACGTAGAGGACTGGTGTCGCAGATGCACAATTTGCGCTTCCGTCAAAGGTCCAAAGCGATGACTGAGAGGACAACTGCAAACCTATAACGTGGGTGTACCGTTTGAAAGGATTCCTGTTGACAACACAGTACCCTTCACTGAATCTGAATGGGGATATCGATACACGCTGGCTGAAGTCGATTATTTCAGCAAGTTGTCCGAGGTCTACCCCATTCATAACCAGGAAGCAACTACTGTAGCCGAACAGCCAGTGTTAAATTGGGTCAGAAGGTACGGCGTACCTTGTGAACTACATTCAGATCAAGGCCAAAACTTTGAGTCACTATTTTTTAGCGAAATGAGTGAGCTGCTGGGAATACGGAAAACGAGGACAAGACCACTGCATCCCCAATCCGATGGAATGGTCGAACGGTTCAACGGCACTCTCAATAAAAACCTGGCCAAGATGCTTGACGAGAACCAAAGGGACTGGGACCGACACATCCCACTGTTTTTGATGGCGTACAGAGCTGCCAAGCATGCATCGACGGGTCAAGCCCCAGCCAAAGTCATTTTTGGAAAGACTTTTCGTCTGCCAGCTGATATAAGGTTCGGAACACCTCCCGAGAAACCCCAAACCATCTCGGAGTACGCAAGTGAGCTAAGGCAACGGTTGAATCAGATACATCAGGCAGTGCGAAAACACCTTGAATCGGCTATGGGCCGCATGAAGACCAGGTATGATCTAAAGGCAAATTCTATTGGCTTCCAGCAAGATAACTTGGTGTGGCTATATAACCCGCAACAGCGAAATGGTAGGTCTCCAAAGTTGCAACATAATTGGGAGGGACCTTATCGAGTTGCAAAGCGAATCAATGACGTCGTATATCTAATACAGGAACATCGTAAGCCAAGAGCCAAAATGAAAATCGTACACCTGGACCGTCTTGCCCCATATTACATCCAGGGAAAATTGACTACAACTGGTGTCACTTATTTTCAGGGCGTAAAGAACTGAGGTGGGGGTAGTGTTCCATGCATGAATAATTCTGCGAGCTACTGTTGCAATTGTTTTCACAACCATTAAGAACATCATGATCAACAAAGTGAATTTACTCAAAACCACGAGAACCCACCAAGCATGATCAAGATCTGAAAGTGACGTCACTCCATTCATTAAGCTGCTCGAATATACCAGGTACCTCTCAGCAAAATATTCGCCAATGTACGAGAAATGTGTTGAATGGGTAGAGACCCTATATTAAAGCGTGCTGAATGAATGGGAGGAACATTCATTAGAACCGTGATATAGTGAAAACTGCGATAGCGAGTTGAAAAGCGATATTGATCGAGTGATAGCGGAGTGATTTTCGTTGATTGTTAAGTGTAGACCGTTGTTAGAGAAATTTAATTGACAAGTGAAAGTTAGATTCTATTTGAAATTGTGAAATAGTTAAATGAATGTATGCATTTTTAGTAAATAAATAAACTGTTTTAATTTAATTTAAAAGACAGTGCGTTTTCACTTCCCCGGCACATTAAAATTATTGGCCGCGAACAATACACGTGACAATACATTGCACATTGTCGACATTGATGCTAAGACCTAACACTGGCATGGCCGAACCACTAACCATAGTCCCAAAATATCCAACAATGACCAGCCGTCGTCGCGACTTCAACGCATTGCACATCGGCGGCACTGATGCAAGCACCGAGCATGGTTACCACCGTACTATCATCTCTTCGTCAATGGTCCCCCAATAATCACCAATAGCCATGCGTTGTCATCACTTCAATACATTGCACATCGACGACATCGGTGTTATGACGAAAAACTAATGTTCGTTAACTTAGAATGGCCCGATATCGCCAATCGCATTAATTGCAAATCAGTTCTAGCACCCAACAATGAAGTGAACTCCTACCCGACTCACATTCATTCTCTCCTCATCACAATCCATTGCATGGCAACCATCCACCGCATGGTAATCATCCACCTCCACCAAACATGCATACTAGGCAACCACTAACCGACTCAACAAACTGCCTTACTATTTCCAATAAGCGCTCGGGCGGAAAGATTTCTACTTTTGAAATATAAAACTGTAGTGTTCGCACGTTAATTAAAAGACGACCGATCTTAATGAGTTCAGTTTATTGACTGACTTCTTTCCTAACACTATGTGTTACATCACGAATAATGTGTATGTATATACTATGGGATAGAGCGGGACAGAACGATTCTCCACATCTCCCCCGTAAATTATTAATGGTAACATAACTTTAATTCATTTATTTTCTTTCCTCATAATATAAAGATCAATATAGAGCTATAATGTATTCATGGTATGTATATAAAAAGATGAAAATAATATTATATTTTGGTTTGAAACAATTACATAGCTACATATTAATTCATAAGTAATTTTTGATTAGTAAGTCAAACGGTCGGGTTGTCTTGATATTCTTCCTGACCTTGTCGTGTTGTGGCCTGTAGATGTTGCAGGTTGAAATGTTGTTGGGATCATTTTTGATTCACTTCGAATATTCACCTTCATCTCCCCCTTCGAAGGTTTTGAACTTGAAGCTCCGAGCTCTCCTTCAGTTACTTCTTCGGGAATATATGGCACGTTCTTCCTGTGGGCGTTGTTAAGATGAAACACATTTCTTCGGTAAACCCCAGAATTGGTTTTTATATAGAAAGAACGGTGGGCATCGGCTTCGGCTGCAATGCAACCCCACTGATGTATGTCTCTAATCCAGACAACGTCACCGATTTTAAAAATTCTTCCGCTGCATACACCATGGCGTCTATCGTAGTTGTTTGTTTGTTGTTGTCTTCGTTGCTCCTCAGCCATTGTTATTTTGTCCATATTGAGAGAATTTGGCTCATATCGTTCACTCGTTATCGGGATGGTTGATCGAATTTTCCGGCCCATTAAAAGTTCTGCTGGACTGTAACCGTTGTTAAGTGGTGTGGCTCAGTACTCCAATAGCGCTAATTCAGGATTTTCTTCATTTTTCTTTAAAAGCGTTTTAACAATTTTAACCGCCGACTCAATGAATCCATTGCGTTAAGGGAAACGAAGGCTGGATATAATGTGCTTAAATCCCCAGGAGTGTGCAAATTGTCGAAACTCTGATGTGTGGACCGTTGCAAACTGGGGCCCGTTATCAGTTCTAACAATTTCTGGAATGCCAAATCTTGCAAAAATCGATTTTAAGTGTGTGATGACGCATCTGGCAGTCTGTGATTCCAAATATACTATCTCCGGGAACCTGGAAAAGTAGTCACTTATAACAAGAAACGTCTTACCATGACATACGCAGAGGTCCATTGCTATGGTGTGCCAAGGGCACTCTGGCATTCCAGAACTGATGAGCGTATCATTTCTTGGAACTAAAAACTGTATACAGGTAGTGCACCGCCGAATATATTCTTCCATCTGTTTTGACGAGCCAGGCCACCAGACAAACTGGCGCATCCTGCTTTTGCACTTTAAAATTCCCAAGTGCCCGGTATGCATCGTTTCTAACATCCCGTGTTGTAAGGCCATTGAGATGACAAGTCTCTTACCGTGCATCAAAAATTGGCCATTAATTGAAAGATATTGGCGATCGTTATAGAATAACCTTGCTTCTTGTGATAGTTTTGAACGATGTGGCCATCCGTCTTGGCAATACTCCTTTACTTCTCTGTTGATGAGATCATCTTGCTGGGCTTTCCGAATAGTGTTTAGTTTGTCGGTTGATACTGGTAGCTCTTCGATAATGCTGTTGATGAATGTTTCGATTTCATCGTCATCGTCCAGTCCTGTTTCTTGGATAAAATGGCGAGATAGCGTATCAGCTGCTATAAACTCTTTTTCAGGAGTATAGATTATGCTAAAAGTAAGACCCATCATTTTCATACGGAATCTTTGGATCCTTAACGTCAAGTCATCGAGGTTTTTCGTAGTAAAAATTGGAATCAACGGCTTGTGATCCGTCTCAATTGTAAAATGGATGCCAACGATGTAGTCCTGGAATTTTTCACATGCCCATTTGATGCCTAAAGCTTCCTTTTCTATCTGCGCATACTTCTTTTCGCTGTCAGACATCGTTCGCGAAGCGTATGCTATGGGCTTCCGGATACTGTCCACATCTGTTTGAAGGAGCACCGCTCCCAATCCGAAAGAAGATGCATCAGACGACACAAGGGATCTTTGTGTAGGATCGTATGTCTTCAATACCGGAGCCGTTGTTAGTGCTCGTTTCAGTTTTAAGAAAGCCTCCTCCTGAACTGGCGTCCATAGAAAATCAGCCTGGGATTTTAAAAGCTCATTAAGGGAATAGCTTACTGAAGAGAGATATGGAACGAACTTACCCAGGTAATTTACTAATCCTAGAAACTGGCGCAGTTCCCTTACATTTTGCGAATGGGGAAACTCATCAATTGCCTTGATTTTTGATGGGCAAGGGTGTATACCCTCCTCGTCAATTTTGTGTCCCAAAAATGTTATGGATTTGATACCTATCTGACACTTAGATTTATTTAAGGTTACTCCATTCTCTTCTAGCTTTTCTAGCTCTTGTATGTCCTGCCTTTTCACCAATATGCCGTCCATTTGGCAGATAACTCCATCAAGGTCTTCAAGAATCAACTGCATTCGTTTTTGGAACAACTCTGGGGCCGTGCAAATCCCAAAAGACTTTGGAAGCAGAATCTACAAAATGGAGTTAGAAAATCCCTACTTCGCGTCTAACTTGGTGAAGTACTTTGCACCTTCCAATTACGGCAGTGAATGGTCAGCAACTGGCATCGGGTGTATACCTCGTTGAGTGGCTAAGTTGAGTTTCGCGAGGTCAACGCAAGGATGAATATCACCGTCGGGTTTGTTAACGATAACCATCGGAGCGCACCAATCTTTTGGCTCATCTACACGTCTGATTACACCCAACTGAAGCATTTAATCAAGTTTTTCCTTGAGCTTTCCCTTTAATGGAATCGGGACTCGTCGAGCTGTTGCAACTGCATAACGATTTGCGTTTGGTTGCTATTTGATTTTGTGATCCTTCTTAAGACAACCGAGTTTGTTAAATAATTTTGGATATTCCGTCTCGATATTTACCAACGATTTTTGAATTGTTTCGACACTCAAATTATCAAAGGGATTCGTTGTATAATTTTCAAATTTCGGCAAGATTTTAAACTCAAAAGTGGTGATTTTAAATTGTTCACATTTACAGAATATGTTCAGATTTACAGAATATGTTTCTATATTTAAGCACGCAGTTCATTATTCCCGTAACGTCGAGACGTTCACCAGAAGGGCCGCATAATTTTTTATTTGATTTATTAATTATCGCGTCAGGGAAATTTATTTTAAATTCTTTCAGTGGTAAGACATCTACTGGAGCTCCCGTATCCAGCATAAAATCAATTTGCTTTTCGTTGACCGTTACTTTAGCGGCCCACCGTTCATCGTTATTGTTTTCGTCTGTCATTGTGCCTACGAATAGTGTCTCGTCTTTTTCTTCGACATGAAATATCTTGTTGTTGTTGATTTTTATTTTCTTTTGACAAGCCTTACTAAAATGGTTCCACTTCTTACAGAAACGGCATTGTTTGCCTCTAGCGGGACAGTTATGTTTGTTGTGCTGCTCTTTCGCACCGCACCATGGGTATTGACATTCTCTAGTCTTTGCTGTCTCTCGTGCGCTTCGTCTGAAGTTGTGTGAAGGTGATGATGACGTCTTTGGTTTATGAGAACGCAAACTATTAACGGTTGTTGCATTTGCACTAAAAAGTGTTGTTGCCAAATCTACTTGCTGCCGTCTCACTGCCTTGTGTTGCCTTACCGTTTGTACCGCTTTTTCAAGCGTTAGGTCTGCTTCCAGTTGCAACCTTTCTGACAACCTTCTGTCTCGTACACCTACCACCAACCGATCCCCCCGTTATAAAGTCCTCAACGCTTTTTCCTTCTAATTGGCATCGAGAATTGAACTTTGCCCGCACGTAAACCACGTTGTGTTTCAACACGAAAAAATTCTCGAATTTACTTATGACGGAATTGTATATCTTTTGGTCGGGAGGAGAAAGATTGAATGACAGAAATATATCATCTGCCTGATCACCCATTAGGTAGACTGAGGTGTTAACCTGCCCCTCTTCATTTCTTTTGTTTACCCCGGAAGCAATTCTAAAACGATCAAACCGCCGTTTCCAACGTGGCCAATCCGAAAGGTTAAATGTTAAATGTTCCGGCGCTGGAACAGTAAAGTTATTACCTGATAAGCCCGCCACCGCAGGCTGTTGTTCCGAATCGTTTACCATTTTATTGATTTAAATATTCAGCGAACGACCTAATTTTTCTTTTCTCTACTTTCCGCCACCGCTGCCACCATGTAGTGTTCGCACGTTAATTAAAAGACGACCGATCTTAGTGAGTTCAGTTTATTGACTGACTTCTTTCTTAACACTATGTGTTACATTACGAAGAATGTGTATGTATATACTATGGGATAGAGCGGGACAGAACGATACTCCACAAAAACCACAAATTCAATGAGAGTCCACACAAAAATAAAGTAAAAATCCGTCTTTAAAGGGTTAACAGAGTTCAGTCAATTTCGTTTCCTAACGTATTACCCCTGTAGTCATAAAGTCTTACCTTCGTGAGTTGTCCTGATTTGTCGACTGAAAGGTGTTGAATCGCGCCGGGAAGGGACTCAAATATTTTTCGTACATTTTGCCTTCCCCTTGACACCCTGATGCAAAAATTAACCTTTTCAGATTCTGAAAGTGCGGAAACCTTTCTTTTAATATCCTACTAGACCATATTTGATGAAAAAAATTTGTTAAGGACTAAGCCGTTGAGAGGGGGAGTGCGTTTAAAAAATTTTGAAATATTTGATAAGACCAAAAGTTTAGAGAGACCACCACTTCTGACCTTTTCACAAAATTCGAGCTTTAAAATTTCGATGGTTCCTGAAGAAATTTCCTGTGATGCACGGATAGACAGATAGATAAACACACGGACAGAAAGGACATGAAACTAGTAGGTTTTTGTAAAATTTCTTTCACAAAGCCCTAAAAATCATGAAGGTACATCCAACAACATAACATAGAGGTTGAAATTCGTTGAACTTTGCTAGTCATAGTAGGGTTTACTACTTTTGTCAGTAAAAATGATTTAGTATCATTAAATTAGATGATGTCAGCCATTTAAGTAGTTCTTTAAAATTTCCTTCTATTCTATAAATTTCAATACACAGAAGCCATGTCCGTTTAAATTTCCTTCGATTACAACAATGATATACGATTTTTTAACTACCTGGGTTTCTCATTGAACCAGACACTACACTTTTGATTGAATCTTCTCAAAATTTTGAGATGAGATGAACAACAAAAAGAAATTTAAGTTTCCGGTGTCCGGAATGTTGGCTGGTTAAAATGGAGTTTTTTTAAAGCAAGAATTTGTTTTTCGTGCAAGTCATGAACGTTTTTCCTGAATTAAATCATTTTACATATCTGCATATTGTACGCCTAAGTGAAAGATTAATGAATTTAAGTTTAAATATTTTTTAATCAAACTTCATGGAATTGTATGTTGAGTTTATAAATGAATTGCTCAAGATGAAAGTCTACATTCCATACAGAGTCTGGGCTCTGAACCCTTCTGGGAGGAGTGTACTCTCACCTTCTGAATCTTTTGCTTATGTTTCACTCCAATAATTTCAACTTTTTGTAATAGCTTACTGATCACTCAAAGTACAATGATAGATTAATTGGATCGTTTGCAGTTGGCGTGGCCACCAAACTTACAACAACGAAGTTCACCACTAACTTTATCTTAAAAAATTTTCAGACAGTAAATTTGAATTATTCCTGCATAAATTCATCACAGATATTGTAAATCCTATTATGTAAGTAAATTTTATACATAAGGCATACTTATATCTGTTGAATATTCATTTCAAGATTAATGAGTTCAAAGAGTGTGCTCTCGTTTACATGCAATGATTTCCAACTGTCGGAATCATCTCCAGGACTGACCACTCCAGAAATACTTGCGATAATTCCAACTGAAGTGGATATGTGTCCTCCATATAGTGCATGTGCACATTTGTGAAAATTTATTATGTTAAATTGGGAAATTAAATGGTGAGAGAGCACAATTCCAACAATTATCCTACAGGAACACGAACGAGAACGAGTGCCAATTATTCCATAAACTGTGCACTTCAACGCAATTGTAACAGACGTTTGCACAGTGTCATGCATGTGTGAAAAATTTTGTTCGGAAGGGATTAATTCGGTTAATTTCTTGATGATAACGTGTTTAAAGGTATGAGTATACAATATTTATAAATGTTATTTGCATATTAACGTCCCTGATGTTTTCAAGTGTGCTGGTATTATGGTTTAAACCCAAATGAATCAGGGGAATGCAATTTATTGTAACTCGGACTACACAGCTAAAAATATTTTTCAAGTAGAAAAAGAGAACTCCCCCCAAAAGCCTTTAGCAAACAGGCTTTTTGGATTTAATTGCATAATTCGGCCTGAAAGGATTCCACTTGTTCCATTAAGATCCCATGTAGCGCCAATGCTAAGATGAGCACGGTCTAACTATGATAATGTAAGCAGCGTGCCCTTTTCTAATCCCTTTATATTCAAAGTAGTCTTGGGTAGTATGTGGTTTGTGCTTAATCTTGGAAGCCTTCAACATTTCATTTGCGTGAACATTAGCTACAGAGTGGATTGAGATGTAGTTTGAACGCCATCCCGGCGTTGAGCGAAAGATGCTGTAAGGCCCAGTTCATTGGGTGGTGGTTAAAATTTTCCCTTGGTTTTTGTGCTATGTTGTTTACACCCATTCTAGCTTCCTGGCCCTGTACAACCATAGTTATATTCCCTCTGCGTACAAACGAAGTCTTGGCTGCTCATAACTGCGGTCGTTTCGACAATAAAGTCCTTTTGCGGAGCATAATTAACTCAAACAGGTTGCTGGTGAAGTTAATTAAAACTATGAGTGAAGGCTTAATTTAACATTTTTCTGTGTTGCGTTTATTGCGAGTAATTTTAGTTGTTGGTGCTGGTGCGTTTTTGCGGATGAAGAAAACCATCGTTCTTAGCTGTCAGCGACAAACGTTGACCAGGTCGGCACTAAACAGACATCATTATGGCTCACCAACTTTTGCGGTCATTTAAAGTTGATGAGAACGAGATGTTATTTGTAAAGTCGGGCGATTAAGATTGAGATATTGTTAATTTATTAAGAGAAAGCCTAAAAGTGAACATTACTTTTGAAAATAACTAAGAAAATAGAGTTTAGTAAATTGGGGCTTATACATTTATATAATGAGGAAAAGAGATGAATAAACAAATTGGGTAGACAGGCCTACCTCCTGTCAGAAGGGTTTTGTACTCAACTCACCATATGCAGTCACCAATAACGAATAAAGTCAAGAAATGAGTCAAAGAGATGTATATGTTTCGAACCACATTGTGGCTCCATTTTCAACGGTCGCCATTTTGTTGCAGCGTAACAAAAATCATGAATTCCCAAAAGCATCTTATATGAAAACTTTAAGAAGAACAAATCGTAACTGCAGTGTAGATTCGATGGAAAGTCAACAGAATACCAAAATCATGTACTGTTATTGTTATGATTAGAGAAATTTCTAAAAGCTCTAACTTCCGTGAATATGATCCAATTTCCTTCGAACTTACAGAACCTTTTGTCAGACTGCTCAAATATCGAATTTCGTTGAGTTTAAAGGTGTCCATATGATTTTATTGGAGAAAATGAGAAATTCAAAGATTATACTATAATTAACAAAGTTGAGTGATTTTTGAATACTGAGGTATTTGTTGTTGTTGTACTCATAATACCTAGCTCATTGTTTTTTTTCAGAAGAGGAACACAAAAACATTGTTCGTATATTTGTATGGTGATTATATTCTGTGCGTAAATAATATTCAGACCACAATATTGCCGCGTGTTATGGTTCGCGGCCGATTATTTTAATGTTCCAGGAAAGTGAAAATGCACTATCCTTCAATTTGAATGAGTTTATTTACAAAGAATGCACAATCATTAATTTCACTATTTTTACATTTAACTATTTCTACACAAATTAATTAAAATGTTATTTTTCACTTGTCCATAAATTTATATTTCAACTGTCTTCACTATCCTATCATACCAATATCGTCTTTGATTCGCACTCCACACTATGACAGTTCTTACTATCGCGGTTTTACTATCTTCCCCCATTCATTCAGCTCGGATTTATATAGGGTCTCTTGTCATTCAATCCATTTCTTGTGTATTGGTGAATGTTCTGCCCAGAACTACCTGGAATGTTCGAGCAATTGTGAATATCCCCGCAGTGACGTCACTTTCAGATATTGATCATGCTTGGTCGATTCTTGTGCTTTCGAGTCCATTCGTTTATTGATCATGATGTTATTAAAAGTTGCGACAACAATTGCGACAGTAGCTCGCAGAATCGTTTGGACATGTATTTATCTCCAATTAGCTACTTGATATTTCGTCGATCAGAATCAACAAGTTTTTAAATTAAATATTTAAATGGAATCAAGGTAATTCCTAATAATTTATTTACAAGTAAATCGAATGAGGTCAATTCATAAACTATCAAGACAGCAATAACATCAATGATATGCCGTTAAACGAACGGGTGTGGGACAATCACTACACTCCCCCCCAACGATAAATTTTGAAATTCAATAAATTTTAAAATTCGACGTCAAGCATTCGTTGCGAAAAGTCGTGTTTGTAATCGCTCCTGCCAAAAGTTTTCAAATTAATTAAATTAATTTTTTAAAATGCCTGTCCAAAGTGAATTTTTTTTTTGAAAAGCTTAGAGCGTTGATGCAGTCTACCCAAAGAACTATATCGAATATTCTTTTTTTGAAAAATCAAAGTAAAGAATCCAAAGACCAATCCGGGACTGCTGATATGGAGGAGCCCAATGGCTTCCCAACATTGGTGAGGCCCAGGGAGACAGCGAATATGAAATCGTCGGCAAACGTCAACAAAAGGGGACATAATCTGCAAAACTCTGCAGATGGCGGATGTAAAACGCAAAAGTCGAAAACGAAAAAAAAGTGATCAAACTTTGACAAGAAAATCATGAATTAAGGCTATGATTATAGTCCCTTGAAGGTCTATTCAAGAGAGGGAAACTGCAATAGCAAATCAATAAAGCAATGAAGGCGAAGAAAACTGCAAAACTAATTCTTCTCCTTGTTAGTGCTACAGCCCCTCTCGAGCCTTCGCTTCCTGCAAACAGCACCACCAACTGTCTCGCTCCATTGACCTCCAATTCTGAAATCCAAGCAGCGATGAACTGTCTTCATCGGCCGAGTCAGACCAGCGTTTCCTCGGTTTCTCTCCACTGGTCTCCGGCCTTCAGTTCCCCTAAAGAATACCTTCTTAGGTATCCATTGTTCGTCCATACGATTCATATGTCCAGCTCATTGCAGCTTGCGCGGTCTTACAATCGTTGAGACCTTCGGTTCGTCAAAAATTTCATACAGCTCATGGTAGTATCGAGTTCGCCATTGGCCCCTGTCTAGCTTCACTCCGATTATTCTCCTCAGGAACCTTTGCTCAAAGGTATTCAATATATTTGCGGATGCTTGGGTTAGGGTCCATGTTTCACATCCATAGCATAACACAGGCCTTATCACAGATTTGTATACCTGGAGCTTTGTTCTCCTGTGTATGCAGCTAGTCTTCAAAATCATCAATACTGAATAAAATATTTTATTTGCAAGTTCTATTCTTCAATGTATTTCGTCTCTTTCATTACTGGTTCTTGTTATTCTGGCGCCTCAATACACAAATTTGCTAACATTTTTGATACTATATTCGCCGAGTGTGATATTTTGTATATGTGGGGTATTTTCCCTCGACTGCGTCATGAGATTTGTTTTATTTTCGTTGATTTGTAGCTCTACTAGTTTTGCTTCGCTGTCGCGTTTCAAGAAAAGTTATTTGGCAGTTGCTAATGACCGTGACAGAATAGTGATGTCATCCGCATAAGCCACTACTTGGCTCAACTTGTATAGTAATGTACCTCGCGTGTCAACAGGTAGCTTCCTTATGACGTATTCCAGACCCAAATTGAATAGCAAACGGGCCAGCCCATATTCCTGCTTTAGTCCAATATTTGTGTCAAAGGCGTCGGTGAGTTGGTTATTGATGCGGACTTTAAAGGTTGTCGACGTCATTGTTATTTCGGTAACACGGACTTATTTGGCTGGGGTTCCAAAACAAAGCATTATTTGGTACAGTACGTTACGATCAATACTGTCGTATGCTTGCTTGATGTCAACGAAAATTCAGTGTACGTCTGTGTTAAACTCCCAGCATTTTTCAGCTACCTGCTTGACTGTGAACAATCCGTATGTGCTTGATCTACTTGCCCTAAAACCACCTTGGTAATCCCCAATAATACGTTGGCGTATGATCCGATTTTATTTTCTCAGATCTTTGAAAATATTTTGTACGCCGTGCAAAGTAGTGATATGCCTCTACAATTACCGCACCAAAACTTGTCCCCTGTTTTGTGGATACGGAAAATAATTTATTAGCTCCACTCGTTCAGCATATATTCTTGTTGCCAAATCTGCTCTATGACATTGTGAATAGCTTAATGAACACTGCTGCGACCATATTTGATTAGCTCCAATGGAATCTCACTGATGCCCGGCGTTTCATTATTCTTTTCGGCTTTGATGATGGAACAAATTTCATCCAGAGTTGGTGGGGCCAATGGAAGCTCTCCACAGACATCTATACGCTCCGATGTTCTGGAGCTGTGCGGAGGATTAAGGAGGTTCTTGAAATATGATGCCCGTCTTTCCTTAATCTTGGTTTCATCAGCGATGAAATTCCCGATATCATCACGACAGAGCGTGGTTTTGGGCTGGTAACCACGTTTCATGCTTGTCTTGTGTTGTTGCTAAACTTACATCTATACTTCTCAATCGGTCGTCATAGTATTTTTTTTTCTTATTCCTAATTATCTTATTTGCTACTCTTCTGAGATTTTCAAAGCGTTCTCTCTTCGTCCTAGTTTTCCTACCTATGTAGTCTTTGTACGCCTGATTCTTTTTATCAAACGTATTCTGGCACTCATCATCAAACCAATCATTCCTCTTGTGATGGGCTTGATGCCCAATCATCTGTTCTGCCACGGTCCTGATAGCCGGTTTCACTTCCATCCAGAGCTCGTTGCTCGTCTTTAACGACGCGTGTTATAAATTGGGAGCCAGCTGGCTGTCGAGCGTCTCCGTGAAATTTTTCGCCACAGGCGTCGTTTGGAGCCTTTCGCTGTCAAATTGTTGTAGCGGTCTGGTCTTTGCTGCGTATGCCTTTGGCATACGACATCGATAGGTTAATTTGATCAAGTAATGATATCAGTTACAATTGGCTTCTCGGTATGTACGGACGCCAAGTATGCTCGAGGCCAACGATGTTGAATCAGAACATGATTGATCTGGTTTTGTGTGTTGCCATGCGGTGATGCCGAGGTTATTTTATGAATGCGTCGATGTGGGAAGCAAGTCAAATGTATGACTAGATTTCTGCCACATGCAACGTCAATCAGGTTCTGGCCATTGCCATTTGTTTCATCATGGAGGCTATATCCTCCAGTCGTTCAACGTCGAGATAACTCATTGCCACCCTTAACGTTGAAACCACCCAGAATTATTTTTGTGTCGGATGTGGGCAATGAGTCGACCAGTTCTTCCAGGTGATCGTGAAACGTTTCCTTCGTTTCTTCGTCATTTTCTTCGGTCGGGGGGTGAACATTAATCAGCCAGATTTGGAAGGATTTCGCTTTTATGCAGATCGCACACAACCGTACATTGACTGCCATAATATCAACAACCTGCGATTCGAACTCCCTATCCAAAATGAAAGCCACTCCTAATTCTCTTTTCCCAGCAGGCTTCCCACTTTTGAATATTGTCTCACGATTTGAATTTCGTTTTCAGTCTAATTCGTTTCTTGGACTGCCAGTATTTTTGTTTGAGATTGACTGGCCTGTTGTTAAAGGTCCTTAACATCGCCAGGGTAATTGAGTGATCTGACATTCCAGGATCCAATGGCATCGTTATTTTTTTTCTTTTGCGAAGTCGTTGCCATGAGTCCAATCCATTGCAAGGCACATCTGCAGGTTTCGGCACATTTTAAGGTTTTTTAGGGACGGGGAGCTAGCCCGTCGCCCAACCTCCATTCCAGTGGCTTGGTTATTACGTCGATTCCATTATCAGGCGCGGACGATTCGCCTTCACCCACTTACGTCCTCACAAAAGAGGTGTAAGTAGGGTTTAGTAGCAGAGCTGTAGATTTATCTACAGCTATTAGCATTTCTCAACATTTAATGTTACTTTCTTGGACAACCAGTAAACCTAATGTGCACCCCGAGAGCATATACTACCATTTAAATTGGGGGTTTGGGATGTGGAATCATGGAAGCTCTGGTTAAGGGAAACAAGGGGCTCCCTTTTCTTTTCTCAAACGGGCTTGGGACCGTCTATGGCGGAGTTAAATTATTCCACTAACGAAAGTCCTTATTATTATGCAGCGCTGGACGGATGACAAGAGGAAATGGAAGTTGAAGAAAGCATTGAAGATAATTCTAATCGAGATAATGAGATAACTTTATTCAGTATTTAAAAAATAAAACTAAAGAGAAGAAACCAGCTCACAGTTCCGTTGATGTCTCTAAAAAAGCCACCAAAAAGAAAGGAAAAGTTCCGCAAAAAAAGCGTAAAAGATATGGTGCAGCATATTGATAGCCAGAAATAAACTAAGTAATTCTGGGGAGGTTCCATAATACACTTATAATGCAAAACGTGAAGAAAATCAGGAGTTTTTGCTATGTTTTTTGTTCTCCAGCTGCTCAAGGTAACTGTATTAAAAATTGAATTTATTTCCGTAAAAATCTTAATTAACCATTCTGCCTGGTAAAACTTTCAATTAAAAGCAATCCAAGTGCCCTTCAATAAATAAGCTACTTAAATTTCAGAGTGGTGAGGTAGGAAGATTTGGTCATTTGGCTGGCAGCTGCGCCATGCACTATCGATGCGTAAGACGTAAAGACGTTCATGGTTGCAATTTGATTCAGACAGAGCCTGAAAAAAAATTATAATGCGTCAATTGTGGTGTTATTGGTCATCTAGCATCCGATGGAGGGAAATATCAAGATGCAAGAGTAAAATTTATTGCAAAGCAAACACAAGTACACTGTAGTGTTATACTTTCCAACTTCGTCAAGTCTGGAGTATTATATGTGCTAACCGCTAGAAGACAAGTAGATAATGCCGAAAATAATGTAAATAAAACTTTGAGTCTTTTCAAGTCTCCGTTATCGAAATTCACTGCCAAGTGGGGATATCCTCTTTGTCATCTCTGCCTATGCAACAGGTCGAAATGTTCTCAAGTTCAAGGAGAAGCTCAATTCCTTGTTTGATGTACTCGGATTGAACAGTCTGCATTGTAATCATATTCTTGCCGATGGACTGAATGCTCAGCATATATCATGGCTGAACGTATACAATAATCTCAAAGGTGTCTTTCCGAAATCGTGGATAAAAGAGAAAATACAAGTAATTGAATCCAGGGGCAATCTTTTTGGGTTGGATTTCCCAACATACCCAAGATCAAATCCATATTTGGATGTCTGACTTGAATTCAGCTTTAATAGTCCTCAACGGAAGCTAAAGGTCCTTCCTTACGAAAGCAACCATAATGCAATGGTTATGGAAATCAATCAATCGACTCAAATTGCGTTTTATCCTATTTATATATATATATATATATATATATATATATATATATATATATATATATATATATATATATATACACATATATATATATATAAATATATATATATATATATATATATATATATATATATATATATATATATATATATATATATATCTATATATATATATATAAATATATATAGATATATATATATATATATATATATATATATATATATATATATCTATATATATATATAAATATATATAGATATATATATATATATATATATATATATATATATATATATATATATATATATATATATAAATATATATATATATATATATATATATATATATATATATATATATATATATATATATTTATATATATATATATATATATATATATAAATATATATATATATATATATATATATATATATATATATATTTATATGTATATGTACATTTATATATACATATATATATATATATATGTATATATATATATATATATATATATATATATGTATATATATATATACATATATATTTATGTATATATATATATATATATATATGTATATATATATATACCTATATATATATATATATATATATATATATATATATATATACATATATATGTATATATATGTATATATATACATATGTGTACATATATATAAATATATATATATATATATATATATATATATATATATATATATATATATATATATATATATATATATATATATATATATAGATATACATATATGAATATGTAGCTTTTTTTCACTAGATGGTGTTCGTTGTCATATATCGGGCAATATCAATCAGATTGAGTCGAAGTGGCATGTGTTTGATAGGTGACATTTCAGTCTACAATTTACATACTGTATATTCATTTAAAAATAAATGAAATTTCTGAAAAAATTCCTTATATTTTACCATATCACTACGATCAACGTGAGAATGCATCGCAGGCTCGTGAAAAAATTTGTGGTGTCCGCGGTCAAGATTCTTTATTGTATCGAAAGCCGCAGCCAAGAGATGGTACGTTCGCTTCGGTTCTGGAAATTTTGCTGTCAAAGATGCACCTCGCTCACGGCGACCCATCACTGAAAAAGTCGATGAAAATTGAAAAAGACCGACACACAAGCAGCTATGGCATTGTTAAGGAACTGGGTATCTATCACCCAGCAATTCTGAACCATTTGCATAAGGCTGGATACACAAAGAAGCTCGACGTTGGGTGCCGCATGAATTAACACAAAGAAAATTTGATCGACCGATTTTCCATTGGTGAACTACTGATAAAATACAACAAAATCGAGCCATTTTTGAAGCAAATCATTACAAGCGATGAAAAATCGGTAAGATACGAGATTATCGTTCGAGAAAATCATGGTCAAAAAAGTTGAATCACCAAAAACGACTTCAAAGCCAGGACTGACACCAAATAAGGTTATGCTGTGTGTATGGTGGCATTAGAAGGGAATTGTTTATCATGAGGTGCTAGAACCTGGCCAAACACTCAATACGTCTCTGTACTGTCAGCAATCAACCAGATTATAGCGAGCAATTCAAAAAATGCCAGACCACACACATCTTTGATGACCTGGCAAAAATTGACAGAGCTTGGTTGGGAAGTTTTAATGCATCCACCATATAGTCCAGACCTTGCACCATCAGACTAGCATTTGTTTCGGTCTCTTCAAAACTTCCTTAATGAAAAGAAATTCACTTCAAAAGGGACTGTGAAGATCCCTTGGCCAAGTTTTTTACCGATAAACCACAGAAAATCTACACAGATGGAATAATATACATTGATAATAATGCACAATATGTACTTAAACAAACTCCATTTTATACTACTTATCCTTTTTAGATATATATATATATATATATATATATATATATATATATATATATATATATATATATATGTACACATATTTGATGTCCTATACTTAAACGAAAATTCTACCATGCTTTTTCATGTTCATCTTTAAAGCTATGAACTGTTATAAAAGGAAAAGTATCGTCTCTTTAGATCGCAATTCTCGTCAGTCTTTAGTATGGAAATCGTTAACCTTAGAATCTGGGCATACAATGCATAATATTAACTAGAAAGTAACGAATCAATGTTCAAATGATATTTAACTCTAATGATTTCTTTGGGGAATTTTATAAATCCTGTGAGTAACGTTTACTTCTAAGGATATAAAAAGGATCTTTTAATAAGTTCATCATTAGGCGAAGCATGAATGCGGAAGAGAAAAGCATCCTGAAATTTCCCCCAATGAAATTGCTCTAAGTCATGTTGAATTGTATTTCTGCTGCGCTTAGAAATAATTCATTGGCTATTTCCAGTGGAAATGATTGACTAAAATATTATGCCAAAAATTAACAATACTGATCTTTTTTATCACCCGTCACCAAAGGATTCGGTATCTCCATCAAATCCTTCAAGAGTGCAAAATAATTGGCGTTTTTCGTACGAAAGATAATTAAAATTCAAATTCTCTACATCAATGTATCATATTGAACTATTAATACCTACAGAGTCCTTGAGAGGATTACAATTCTGTGCAGAAATATTTTAGTTCAATATGCTTTGCTTCATTTGAAACCTCTGCAATCAAAATCTTTAAATGCGTTGATCAGTTATGCTGAAAAATCGGGGTGAAAGGCGGAAATTTTTTTTAATTTTTAACGGTAAAAATCCTTTACCGTTAATTTAATTTCTTGGCCTGCATGAACAGACATAAAAGCAACAATAATAAAAAATATGCGTGATGAATTGATAACCTTCTTCCCTTTGGAAGTCGGTTCAAAATAATTTACGAATATGACCAATAGAACCACGCATATGTAAAAAAACCGAAAGTGCAAGAAAAAGATGAGAATTCACATCGAATTTGGTAAATGGTATATTTAGAATGAACAAAGATGGCTGTACCTGTACCAATATCATTGTGAAACATTAAGTAGTTTTGAAATTCTGAATTATGCCTTACACTTAGCTGGGTTATGTTTAAAAAAACAATATCGGACACAAATTCGTCAAGAATATTTTGGAGAGCAATCCGCTTATCATGAGTTTCTAAGGAATTAATGTTCATTGCAATTATTTTTAAGTTATTTATTTCTCGCAATGTTAATATATTGGTAAATCTAAAAACTATTGAGCCTGTCAAAACTTCCCAGCCAAGCTCTGTCAATTTTTGCCGGTTCGTCAAAGATGTTTGTGGTCTGGCATTGTGATGATGGAAGACAACACCCTTTCTATTGATCAATTCTGGCCGGGTTTTTTTAATTGCTTGTTACAATCTGGTTAATTGCTGACAATAACGAGCCAAATTGAGTGTTTGGTCAGGTTCCAGGACCTCATGATAAACAATTCCCTTCCAATCCCACCATACACACAGCATAACCATATTTGGTGTCAACCCTTTCTTTGAGGTCGTTTGTGATGATTCGCCTTATTTTGACCATGATTTTTTTCAAACGGAATTCTCGTGTCTTACCGATTTTTCATCACCCGTAATGATTTACTTCAAAAGTGACTCAGGTTCGTTGCGTTTTATCAGCATTCCGCAAATGGCAATTCGCTCGATCAAATTTGTTTGTGTTAATTCATGCGGCACACAAACGTCGAGCTTCTTTGTGTATCCAGCCTTACGCAAATGGTTCAAAACTGTTTGGAGATGGATATTCAGTTTGTTTGCAGTGTCATGGCTGCTTATGTGTCGGTATTCTTCAATTTTTTATAAGATTTCATCGACTTTTCAGTGATTGGTCAATCTTGAATCTTTTACATGAAAAATTCCAGAACGAAACGAGCGAACCATTCCTCGGCTGTGGCTTTTGATAAAGTATCTTAACCGTAGACACCACAAATTTTTTCACGAGCCTGCGATGCATTCTCACCTTGATCGTAGTGATATTGTAAAGTATTACGGATTTTTTCAGAAATCCCAGTCGTTTTTAAATGAATACAACTTTTGACAAGAATGACGACTTACAAAACTGTCCATATGAAAATTGTAGACTGGAATGTCACCTAACTAGTATTGCCCGATTTATGACAACGAACACCATCTAATGACAAAAAAGGCTCAATACATTTTAGACTATCCAATAAAAGTTGAATAACGCTACAGGATGTTCTTTCGGACACAAAAGACAGTATGAAGCAAGAAATTCTTTAAATTTTTTTATGAGGGCCATAGGAGATATGCGAAAGTAGAGAATAGATTCATTATTTAATTTAGGAAGGCAGTTTTCAGATTCATTATTTGATTTTAAGACATTAAAATAAATTAAATTTTTATTGACTAGAGTGAAAGAGGAACTAGGAATGTTATTAGGCGGAATACTAAACGACACTGGATTTGCTTTACAATACCTTTTTGTGCCAACTTTGTTCTTAATTTTACTCTGTCTGGACAGCCAGAAAAGTTAGCTGGATGACCATTTGAGGAGCATAGCACGCAATACCCTGGGTTATTCAAAGTCTCATTATTAATAACCTCACGTGGGCACACATCTTCTATGTGTTCCTTTTCGCAAGCAATATTACCTTTTTCATGTCCACAATTGAGGATACGTACCCAAAACGTTGACATTTGTAGAACTTTGGTTTTTCCCAAGTTATTTTATGATGCTGTGAGAACCGAATTTTGAGAAGCTTCTTTAGATCGTCATTACTTAACTTGAATTTGAATATATTTAGCTTTACATGCTGTTGGGAATAGGGGAATAGGGAACAAAGTGCTCAACCCCATGAGGATTACTATGGGGTTACGTATGATCAAAAGCGTAAACAAATGTCCTACAAGTTTCTTTTCCTTCATTAAATTGTGAATGAAATCAAATGGTCTGGTGTTTGAAAATAAGGTTAACCGTTAGTGGGTTAATATTGTTAATAAAAAAATGGGTGGAAGTAATAAGAATTTGTTCGCGATGTCAGGATTATCCTGAATGACGTTACCAGTTGCTGAAGGTGAGAAGCTTTTTTGTGTAGAAAAATTATTAGAGGTGAATTTACTATGGTTACTATGGTTTGAAAACTAATTTACCCGTTGGTTTTTTGAATTTTCTAATGTCCGGTTCTCTCGCTTTGTCTGAGTCTTGCTTTAAAGAGAAGACATAAAATGATCTACAACTGGCACTCTAACTACGTTCTTGTCTGTTGTTATTTCTTGATTTCTTTTCGAAGAGTTTCTTGTAACATCTATTTGTGAGAATCTTGCATTCTCGGGTCTTCATTTTGCTGATTCCAGCTTGTACCGAAATTTTGACAGATTCCAAGTTTTTTACAATGTTCTCGAATTCCTATTTGAAAATTTTTGACATATAAATATTTCCTTCTACACAAGAAAAATGAAAACCTCGTCCTCGATCACAATTTTCTTTAATTTTTCTTTGAAAGTAATCGTTGTCCTCGATCGCAATATTTGACAAATTTTGACACGTAAATATTTTCTGTTACAAAAAAGGAAAATGAAATAGTTGTCCTCAATCGCAAAGGACAAATTCCTAGCCATGTAATATTTGCATAAATTTCTCCCTTCGTCCAATCTCGAAATACTAGATTTCTTTTTTTCCAACTCTCCGATAAAACATTTTAACCGTTTTATTATTGTATTTGACACAAATAAAAACACATCTATTTGTTGTGACTACTGTAACTGAACTCCTATTTTATACTTATGCGAGGTGTGTTCAAAAAATGAGGTGACTTTTCAAATTTCGCGGGCAACGTACGTTCGATTATCGATTTTTTTTATTTTTTATATTGGTAAACTCGTTACAAATATATATTAACAGTTTTAACTGTATAATATTCTTAGTTTGTTTGTGCGAGGCATAACGGCTACAAATGTTTTGTCTGCTCGGCAATTTTTTGCTATCGAAAAAAATGGATCAAAGATCATGCCTCAGCCACCATAATCACCGGTTGGCCCCATGCGACTTTTTCTTGTTCCTAAAACTGAAGAGACCTATAAAAGGACCGAAATTTGCAGCGATTGAGGAGATAAAGACAGTATCGCTGGAAGAGCTCAAGGCTATACCGAAAAGTTCTTATGACAAGTGCTTCGAGGATTGGAAAAACCGTTGGGATATGTCTGTTGGCACAAGTGTATTAATTACTTTGAAGGAAACAACATAAATATTGACGAATAAATAAATATTTTTTTCTAAAAATACAAAGTCATCTTACTTTTGAACACACCTCGTGCAATGCTAACACAATAATCGTAACATAAGCATTCAACCTTATATCTAAACCTAATATACTCCTAATAAGAATGACATATTCCTATCCTGAAGTTTATGGTGAGGACTACCTCACTGAGTGCCGGTGTCTATCTTTTCTGATTTTTAAAGCTATATGGTTCCATTAACGTGTCCAAAAAATCAACAAGATTGAACTGCAGATATTGCCATCGTAAATACAAAATTCATTTCAAACACGACGTAAATACATACATATATTCATGGAAAACAAATTCAACTGGATGCTGATATCCAAATGTCAACTTAATGTGCTTAATGAATACAGAAAATCAATCTTTTCATCTTTACTGTACCCAAGAAACCATAGTACGTAGATGTTTGTCAAATCCTCTTGAATATATGTTGTCAGGAGTGCAAGTTGTGGCAAGTGGAGAAAAAGATTACATTTTCCAAGCAAATGCCTTACCGCCATTATTTTTCGTCGTTAAAAAAAGCTCCAAGTCTATTAAATTTTCAGGCATGCAAGCTAAATGTGATAATTGGTATGTCTGGAACTGACAGCTAATTGGGACTCGTTGTAAAAATTGTTCACGTTACACATCCATGACTTTGACTGCAGTTCCAAAGTCTCAGTCTGACGATCTGACAAAATGAGGAGCCAAGTGCGAGCGAACGAACCAAATGTAAAAGGAAACAAGTTGAGTTGATAAGAGTATGCTCCAGTCAGAAGGGTTTTATACACAATGTATGAAATGCAGAAGCATACGTTACATAGCTAATTTAAAAACTCAAGAAATACTTCTGTATCTATGTATATGTTAAATGACAAATTTAAAGGAAATCATCTTTTCACACAATATAAGCGGCCTCCATTTTGTTGCAGCGTAGCAAATATCTTTCAGTGCATAAGTTATCTAATATATTAAGAAGTTTTTAAAAAGATTCCTCAATAGTCTAGCATCTGGTTGGATCAAAAGCCGGAAGTCGGAAACCGGTGCAATGTTGTTGTGATGTATAAAAATTCAATTGGCTATAACTTTGCTCAGTGCAGTTGGATTCCTATAAAATTTATAAGCTAGGAGAATCGGGATGTGAACATGCATGCACAATTTCAGTAAATCTGAGGATACCTATTCGATGTTATTGGCGAATATATGAAATTCATAAATCCTACTAGTATTGACAAAATTGAGCGTGGTTGAAATATTTTTCATTGTTCTAGTCAAAGAGAACTGCCTTCATGTTACTGTTCAGAGTTTTTCGTCCGCAGGGGAGAGGTTTGGGGACACAATTTTTGTGTATTCTTCTACCTCCCCTGACAACCTCGATATTGATATTGCAATTTTAAGACCTTATGAAGACCTTTAATTTGATACCCTACTCCACTACCTCTGGTGGGAAAAAAATGTTTCGGGGTAACACACTTACATATATGGGAAGACCGCCTTTAAAATCCTTTGGAATTTTTGCGATTATGGATCTTTCATTAACCAACAACTTCTGAGCTTTTCAAAAGTTTGATGACCAGTTTCTTTGAGAAAACTTGTTATGACGCACTTACGAACAGACAGACGATCGGACGGACAGATAAGTACCGATTTAAGAAGGACGTTGCAAAAAATTTTTTTTTAACAAAACCCTAATAAAAGCGATGGCACCTATAAAACATCGTGACAGAAAGTTCACCTGGATTGCTACGTTAATGGAGTGGGTTGGCATAAAATATTAGCAAGAAACAAGTAAATTGGTGTTGTTCGTTTACAATGCGCTCTAGTTTCCTTGAAACTTTTTTAGAGTTTAGCATTGATGTATACAAGGAAAAACCATTTTCTTTATTCGCAGTATTTGAAAGATATGGAGCAGAAGATGGGTATTTACAACATTAAATTTTTGGTTTATTTAAATTTCTACTGCGCACAAAGTAGTTTAGCTTGGAAAAATCTCAATTAAATTCAAAATGATGACTCTTTTGATTGCACATATTATTAATTATCAAGCTGGGGTACTCGGCTTTGCTCTAGGAGTTGATAGGGAATTGTGTGGGGGTTGAAATAAAATAATAAACTTTAAAATACAATCAATGAAAAAATGTACAACGACCTAATAAAGTAATTGGACACATAATCAATTACAATTGGAATCAGAAGAAACAGTTGAAGAATGTATTTCAGAAAAAAAAAATGATTTATACAGTAGTTTTTTAAATCACATGTTATTTTGACACTGACAGCTGTTTCCCGCTGAAAATGATGTTAGTGAGTCAGTATTACCCTTCTACAGAACAAAATGAATCGATTTAAGTTTGAACAACGTTTGGAATTATTGAAAACTTATTTCCAAAGCGAGTGCTGTGTTGCTTAAACAGTGCGTATTTTGACAAGAATTTTTGGCCGAAATAAGGCACCCACTGCGCCTACCGTACGCAAATTTGTGAAAAAATTTCATGAGACAGGCATACTAGTCGACATTACTCACGGTTCCCGTACTCGCAGCTGTGCACCACAGAGAATGTGGCTGCTGTAGCCGCGAGTGTGCGACTCAATCCGAGAACATAAACTCGCTATCGGTCGCAGCAACTCAACATTAATTGTACGAGCCTGAGAAGAATTTTGCACAAAGACCTCGGATTATTTGCTTACAAGATCCAAATGACTCAGGAATCGTAGCCAAATTACCATACGCTTCGTTATTGCTTCACAGTTTGGTCATTAGAGCAGCTCAAACTGGAAGCCGATTTTTCTCAAAAAAATTATCTTTTCTGATGCGGTACATTTTTATCTCCGCAGCAATGTGGACAAACAAAACTGCCACATCTGGGGCTCGGGAAACCCACATATGATTGTCAAGAAGCCAATGCATTTTCAACGAGGGACAATGTGGTGTAGATTCTGGAGTGGAGGCATCATCGGACCGTTTTCCTTTGGAAATGAGGCTGGAAATGTTGTTTCGGTCAATGTGGAGCGCTACAGAGGCATTTAAAAATTGATCAATTGACCATACCGGAGCTTAAGGAGGAGTTGGAATAGTGAAATCTGGCTACACAAGGTGCAAGGGCGACGAAGCTAAATAAACAATCAGCGAAGATAATTGAACAATCAGCGCAGCTAATGAACAGACATCCAGTTTAACTGCGAAGCTAAATGAACAATCAGTGAAGCTGGACCAACAAGTGATCGAAATCAAGATGGATTTGCAAAAACAGTCAACCGGAATAAAAGCGGAGCTCAGTAGTCTGAACAAACAAATTATTTACGTCGAGGAAAAGGTTTCCCAGGTCGAGGAGAGAATCAACAACGAGATCAGCCAGGTTGAGAAGAGAGTCAACCACGATATCAGCCAGGTCGAGGAGAGAATGAACCATGAGATGGAAAATGAAAAAGGAATTGGAAGCAGCGAAGTGGTAACCACCTCACCAGCCTCGCTTACAACCACAACGCAAAGCTCATCCAGAAATGTGAAAGCACCAATATTTGACGGGCAAACGGTCTGGAGCAATTACAAAACCCAGTTTGAAGCCGCCGCTCGGATACATCACAGGAATGAGCAAGAACGAGCAACTGCATTGATCCTTGCCCTAAGAGGCCCAGCTGCCGAGCTGTTGCAGACTATCCCCGTTGAGTTGCACTCAAACCCGGCAGCTATAATGAATGCGCCCGACATGCGTTATAGAAACGATTATCTGTAGCAGATTTATCAGTCACAGCTAAGGCATCGGATGCAGAAGTCTGGCGAAACCTTACAGCAGCTAGCCCAAGACATTGAGCGACTGGCACTTTTGGCTTATCCATCTTATGACCCAGAACATCGAAATGGCGCTGCAACAGAAGCATTCATCATTTCATTAAAGGACCAGCAATTGCAACAAGCCATGCGTTTAGCTCAAAAGCAAACAGTTAAGGACGCATTGGCCTATAATCTGAACTTTGAGGCAGCGAAAAATGTGACTCGTACCATTGCCCGGGCTCGCAAGGTTGTGGCAGATGAGTGTCGGTGTGAGCACGTGGGAATTGAGCGAAAGCTGCAGGTGAATGGTGCGCCTAGATGCTGGAGTTACGGTGAGAAAGGTCACCTGCAAAGAGACTGCAAGAATGGGAGAAAACGGAGCTATTGTCCAGGGAGGTGGAGATCCAGACCGAGTCAAGAGCCTAGAATTAAAGCCCATCAAACTGAAGGGGCCAACTTCATGGGGCGAACGTTGGCTAGGAGGATTGACGTCCCTAGCACCCCCGTCACTGTGGCAAGACTGCATCGTGGAGAAGCAGACTTATGCTTTCCGGGTCAAGTTGATGGAGAATATTGCACCATAACAAGCAACACTGGTGCAACCTGATCGATTATCCAACCAGACCTAGTGAGACAACAATTACTTCACAATGGCGGAGTCCATGGCAATGCGGACGCCCTATCTCGTCATCCATGTCCAGCTAATTGCAAGCATTGCCGACGGATTGAGGAAACGGAGCCGACCATTGATCTGCGAGTGATAATGGCTGAATTCGATGAAGGTTGGTCATCAGAGGAGATTCGAAATGCCCAGTTAGCGTGGTGGAAGGACGTTTCGATGCATGTCGCCACCCTGAAAAGTTATTGGGCACAATGGAACTCCCTTCAGGTGGCGGGTGGTACACTCAAGTGGAAATGGGAAATGGTGGATGGTGGCTCCAATAGGATGCAAACTATGTTTCCCAAAAGCTGAATTCACAATTTGGTTAAGGAAATGCATGAAGGATCCTCGGGAGGTTACCGTGGACCACAGCAAAACTGCGGGAAAGGTTCTACTGGCTCCACGCTCGAGAAGACCTAGAGGACTGGTGTCGCAAATGCACAATTTGCGCTTCCGCCAAAGGTCCAAAGCGACGACTGAGAGGACAAATGCAAACCTACAACGTGGGATATCGTTTCAAAGGATTACTGTAGATATCGCAGAACCCTTCCCTGAATCCGAATAGGGAAATCGATACACGCTGGTTGTGGCCAATTATTTCAGCAAGTGGACCAAGGTCTCCCCCATTCCCAACCAGGAAGCAACTACTGTAGCCGAACAGCTGGTATTAAATTGGGTCAGTAGGTACGGCGTACGTTGTGAACCACATTCGGATCAAGGCCGAAATTTTGAGTCACTGGTTTTTGGCAAAATGTGCGAGCTGCTGGAAATACGGAAAACTAGGACAACACCGCTGCATCCCCAATTCGATGGAATGGTCGAACGTTTCAACAGCACGCTCAATAAACATCTGGCCAAGATGGTTGACACATCCTACTATTTTTGATGGCGTACAGAGCTGCCAAACATGCATTGGGGGGCCAAGCCAAAGCTAAAGTCATTTTTGGAAAGACTATTCATCTGCCGGCTGATATAAAGTTCGGAACACCGCAGAGAAACACCAAGCGATCTCAGAGTACCCAAGTCAGCTAAGGCAATAATTGAACCAGATACATCGGACAGTATGGAAACACCTCGAATCAGCTACCGACCGCATGAAGGTCAGGTACGATCTAGGCAAATTCTATTGGCTTCCGGCAAGATGACTTGGTGTGGCTATATAACTCACAATGGCGAAAGGGTAGGTCTCTCAAGTTGCAGTATAATTGAGATGAACCATACCTAGTTACAAAGCGAATCAATGACGTCGTATATCGCATACAGGAACACCGTAAGCCGAGGGCCAAACTGAAAACCGTGCACCTGGACCGTCTTGCCCCATATTACATCCAGGGAGAATCGACTACAACTGGCGACACATCTTTTCGGAGCGAGAAGAACTGAGGTGAGGGCAGTGTTACATGTCTAAACAACTTTGTGACCTACTGTCACAATTACTGTCACAACTATTAATAACATCATGATGAATGAACTTATGTATTTGAAAGCACAAGAATCGACCAAGTAGATCCAGGATCAATATCTGAAAGTGATGTCACTGCGGGGTATTCAGAACTGCTCGAATATTCCAGGTAGTCCTCGCCAGAACATTCGCCAATATACGAGAAATGGATTGAATGACTAGAGGCCCAATATAAAGCCAAGTTGAATGAATGGGGAGGAATAGTAAAACCGTGATAGTAAAACTGCCATAGAGTTGAGCACGAATTAAAGGCGATATTTATTGATAGTTAAGTAATTTTCGTGATACAGACAGTTGAAATCTAAATTGACAGACAAGTGAAAAAGAATAAAATTTTAATGACTTGTAAAATAGTGAAATTGATGATTGTGCATTCTTTGTAAATAACTTCTTTTAACTTTATTTGAAAGACGGTGCGTTTTCACTTTCCCTGAACATTAAAATTATCGACCACAAACCATAACACGTGACAATATTTTACAGTTTACTTCGGCCCATATGAACTATTTATTCCGAATATCCAGTTTTTTTTTATCTACTTTCTTGAAATTACTTAAATGTTTACTCTGTCTAATAGTATTATCGCGGACTGTAGTACTCTCTGCAATATGTTAATTCCGCTGGCTAAATTTAACTAAAATATAATGAATGCATAAACAAACGTCCGACTTCGCCATAAATGACCCCAAGCTCGGTTGCAAATGGTGGATGCTGTTATATTGAATATTTTATACCTCACAGGATCCTCCCAGCCTTTTCCGTAATGCCCTGTTCTGGTACTTTGAGCACTACTCAGCCTCGCCACCTACAGCTTACCTTAACTGCCTCAAACTTTATTTGTTTTTTACAATTGCTTGGACGCGCTTAGTTGCGCGTAGACGATCCTTCACCTCCTTCTTGATGTGGCGTCGCAGCTCCGTCACCTTCTGCTGCCACTGGGTCCACTCCACTATGGTGGTCGAGATGCGTGCGAGCCGCCTGTATTCGTGGAGCTGCTGCCGTAACTGCTCCCGTCGACCGCCGCGCCTTCGCTCGTAGTTGACTTCTCGGATGGAGGTGTCCAGCGGTGCCTTCAATCTGGCCAAGTATTCCTCACGGGTGATGGGCCGTGGGCCTGCGCTGGTGTTTTCCCGGAGTGCCTCCTTCAGACTCTTCTTGGGCGAACGATGGCGTGCACCTGGGCTACTTGCTGCGGTTACTCCCGCTGCCACCCGATAGGTCCGGATACACATGCTGGCGAGCGTTGGTCTTGCTGAGGTGCTCCTATTCTCCTGGGCACGGCTCCACTCTATACGCCTTGCTCGGCACGCTTCACCCGTGCGTCTGGCGGTGTCTTCACGGACGGAGGATGCCTGGATGAAAGTAGAGTTAGTTGATGGTGGCTACACAGCGTTAAACGCCCTCAAGCCGAATGAGGTTCGCGGCTCAAGCCTACACCTCACCATCTAACTAATTAGCGAAGATATTCCGCAGTTGCACCGGAACGAAACTTTCGAAAGTACGAACGGATTCCACACCGACAGGCTCGAACACCGCTTTTCTGTTGTAGTCACTACTCTCCATTTCTCGCTCGATCAATTGCTTTTAAACGATTCTGCGGCCTCAATTTGCCCTAAATTCGCTGAGGAGTCGAAACGTGCGCTCTCGTTCCTTGAAAGCTTCTTCCTCCGCGCTCCGTCTCACCTGCTCGCATGGTGAAACTTTGCGGCGAATTGGCGGAATTGGAGAAATCAGGCGAGGAAAAGCTTCTGTTTAGCTTTTCTGTTCTCTCCACAGTGTCACTCCGCTGGAAGCACACCCTGAAGCTTCTCTTGTACATAGTCGTCGTCGTCGCTAATGTTATGGCTTATGTGAAGCGAACTATGAAGTCTTTTCGCTTGCCGTTGGTCGACAAGTACATGTTTTGCTGACAATGGGCGTATGTGTTTGACCGTATAACACTTGGCGGAGTGCGAATGCTTAAACGATTGTCGACATTCCTATACAGCATAACATTTCCTCCGGCGGATTTGAATGATTTACGTACTTGGAGAGTGAAGTAAATCGTTGTTCCGTTCTAATGATGCGAATTACTTAATGCGTCAGTTGTACTTATATTTTGCGCTGTTAAGGCCATTACTATTGTGTGCTGTACTTCTCACTGCCTATTGTTGATTGTTGCTCTGCTGCTGGTTCGTGATTAACATACTGGATGCTAACTTAATTCTACCGATTAATTTCGTGTATTTTTAACTCCTAATTTACGCTACTTAATATGTTATGGCAAGATTCAACGTCACAATTGTAAATTACTACATTTTTGATTTGATATCATTACGGATTCATGATTTGTTTGCCTGAGTCGCTAATCTGTATGGTTACCCATCAATTTTTACTTGATACTAACATAATAAGTTAATTATGAATTGACGTTTTGTTTGATACTTAGTATTTCTTTTGCTACAGTGAGCTAAGGTCGCTTCTGGTTCTACATAATCGTGGATTGATAATGTGTATATATATATTTTTTTTGATTGTTTATCAGTATAATTATTCACAAAAGTCTTTGTTTGATACAACTTTGAGCCAAGCAGGTTCGTGTTTGGTTTGATTCTATACAAACATAAATTAATAACTCAATATTTCATTTGATTGTATACAATAATGGAATAATGTTACGTTTGATTCTAATGTTGAAGAATATACTGAACATTTCTTCCGGTCCTAAATCGTTTTTTCTTGAGAATAAAACTATTATTTATATAAAACTATTTTTCATTTGAGGGATGCCGGAATTCAATATTTCTTTTAATTGGCTTTACTTTATGAGACAGTACATTTTCCTTTAACTTCCATATATACTGCCGATTTTTCATTAAATCAGAATTGTAAATTATTGGTTTACCTATTTGTGCATTACTAGGCTGTAGTACAGGTGTTAGCAAATTAACCTGTTAGCGTTAGTGAGGATGTAGTGTGAACGGTGCAGGCGCAATGGCACTTATTATTTTCTTCTTTTCCTTTTCTTTGTTTTGGTTTTGTCTTTATATTCATTGCTACTTTCGATTTCTATTCGATTAACGTTCTTATATTTCTACTATTATCATTATTCTTGCTGTTTCTTTTTTTTACTTTGAATATTTCAGATTCTACTTATTAACTTTATTTTTTTGTATATATTACTAATTGTTTACATAATTGTTTCTTATTGCTTTTAACATTACTATAGTTTTTAATTAATTTTATTTAATACGATAACTAAGCTTTCTTAACGTTCTACATATTAATTATTGTGCCAATAGTTTAGTGGGAATTTTTTGTTAGTATGTAAGCGGAACGTTATGAATTAATTTTTATTGGGATGGAATGTGTGGATATTTAGTAGGGATAGAACGTCAAGCTTGACGGCATTCTATTCGCTCATACTCGTATGGTTGATAAGATTATTCACTCCAATCGCTTAATTAGCTTCGGACTTATTTCAGCCGTGAGAAAAGCTTTCATTGTGGTGGCGGCAAATGCTACCTTATCAAAGCTTCCGCATGGGTTTCCATCGGGATTGGGAATTTTGTCGGGTACGCTCGCTTACTTGCTTCATATGGTGTGAATTGGATCTGGCGAGTCGTCGCAAGTGACCATAGGTAAATTCACTGCTAGTCAATTGTATTTTTCTGAAGGCATTAGCTTCGCCGCCGTAATTATGGCTTTATGCCTATCGTGTGCGAGGTGCAGGAAAACAAATCAGTGCATAGCTATTACTTGATTAGTAATTGTTAGTTAGTCGGATGTTTATTATAGGATTCTACAAAGTTATAGCATTCTTTGTCTGAAATTCGTTTTTCCTTCTTTTTTTTTGTGTACCAGCGTCTTATATTATTTATTAATATTTCTGTAATATTTTTTTTATATTTTTGTTTTTGATTATGATTTTTTTTATATTTTTATTTATTTTGAACTCAGCCCTTTTTTCCGCTGGTTTCTTTTTGGTTTTTTTTTTGTTAATTTTTTTTTTGTTTCTTATTTTTTTCTTATTTTCTGTTTTTCCATTATTTTTTCTCTTGCTATAACTAGACTAGTTGAAAGGAACGGGTGGGATGATGCATGGAGTTTTGGGGTTGAGTACTATGTGGGGGATTGGGTGCTTGTGCTTTTGGGCTACGCGTGGTTACAAGCCGCTCTTTGCGGACCACGGAATTATGTGAGTTATCAGTTGTTAGCGATACTGGTGAAACCCGCTGACTTGCCTCCCCAGTATGGATTTGCAAGGCAAAACCAGGGTTCGACATCTCTGTAGAATCTCTATTGCTTAATCTCGTCCGACACCGCCCCTTAATGTGTTTGATCAAAAAATATATTGCCATAAATAATATCGAGACCACCGCCAGGCTTGCCAAGGCCGTGGATAGGTGCACATGCCTTCTGGCCGTCTCATTAAATTTGATCCGCTCGAGGTGCGAAAAGATTTCATTGAGGCCGTGGGTGCTGGCTGCAAAATGAATGCCTCCGTTTTTGCTCGTTACTAACTTTGTTTGAGGTATGCTGTGGTTACCCCCCAGAACAGCGACGTCCAGCTCTAAAATTCTCGGGTCTACTTCAGGGAAATACTACGGTTGAATTATATCGAACGGGTGAGTGCTTTCTGCTTCATAATGTATGGTCATTTCGTTAATCAGAATTGTGCAGGGGAGATGGAGTTGCCGTTGGTCGACAAGTACATGTTTTGATGACAATGGGCGTATGTGCTTGACCGTATAACACTTGGCGGAGTGCGAATGCTTAAACGATTGTCGGCATTTCTATATAGCATAACACATCGCCACAACGTGAGATCACACGGCCATTGAATTTCTTGCGCAAAAGAGCCATTGCTTCATTGGCTGTGTAGCAAGTGGCACCATACTGTTGGAACTACATATTGTCTAGGTCCTGTAGTGAATTAAGGTAGATTAATGTCCGTTCAGGACTGCAGCGATGGTCTGCTGCCTCGGCGAAAGAAGATGTTGAGATCCGCCGTGATTTGCCTTGTTTGGGGACGCGTGAATGCGCTGGCAGGCTAGCGTTGTGGTATTGAAGGGCGGATTCTTTTCCCCAGCACAAGGATCCACTACAAAAAGTTTCGCATTCTTGAAAATTTAGGGTCGAAGAAGTATCGACCGAAGTTGAGAAGGAGGTAACCTACTAAGGGTCAGAGAATATTGCTGACTCAGAAGGCAAACTGGGCCTGGAGAAAACAGACGGACTTAAGATGACTTCGTCGCTACCAACGAGACCTGTGGCCCAAAAATAAGAGTGGGGCATCCAGATGGAGGTGGTGCCCCTCGCGCCCTCCCTATAAATGAAAAATATAAACCTGGCAAATTTATGTCATAGTCTTATGTGAGGGAATCACATAACACTATGCCATAAAAAGGCACTTGAGTGGAAGTCCACCGCACCCGGCAAGAGCCCTTGTCAAGCAAAAACAAGAAAGAGCACGCCTGATGGCTAGCCTATTTTAGCGGATGAGCTTGCCAATGCGGGTCCTATACCCGGTCAAGTCGAACGAAATGGAAAGACCGGAGGTATAAGTTCAATAGTGCATTGTTTTCATGTTTTTTTTGTAGTGATTCAATTTTCATAGATACGGAAATATTTATATATATTTTACACATTAAATGAACTTTATTCTAAAATCGAACGAAGAAAATTGTTTGTTTGGTGAAAGAAATACATTAGATTTAACATCCGGTAAAGTAACAAAACTAAGCATCTATTGTATACTTATTTCATTGAAACTCAACATTTTGAATTTATACCATCGTAACGAATGGTCCCGTGAATTGGGAGTGTGAATTAGCAGATCTGCAATCACGATTTATTACTGATTCTCAAAGTTAATGTGTAACTCGATTTACCGACCAAGACAATTACAAACTGTTTCGTCCTTTTATGTAACTCGGAGATACTTGATTGAAAAATTTCAACATGTTAGCTCTCTAACGATATCGAGCATATCAAGGAAGTCTTACATC
This sequence comes from Odontomyia ornata, assembly GCA_963969285.1. NCBI lineage: Eukaryota > Metazoa > Arthropoda > Insecta > Diptera > Stratiomyidae > Odontomyia > Odontomyia ornata. The sequence continues at coordinate 350,032,973 of OZ017739.1, read as the reverse complement.
AGTTTTTAATATAAACCGAGAATTATTTCATTCATGTTCCAAGTTGTGAAACTTCCAATGTGCTCTTCAAAATTTGACGATTATGAGTCATGCAAACTTACTTGGCGAAATTTGATAAAAATTTTCATTTGCGTAAATGATCAATATTATGACACGAATCAAATGATCTAGCTCCGATATGAAATCTCTTTTTGCCAAATAGATTGCTCACACATTTGTTCTTGCATCAGTAAGAATTCAGTTTCAAAGAAAGATTTCTTAAAACTATTTTTAACACAGATGATTGTTTGTATCATTTCTAATCGCCCTCCTCTATATAAAAATTAATCTTAAATAGGCTACAAACACACTCATTCTGCAACTAGAAGAATAATGTGAGTACCATTTGAACTTTTAAGTCTTAATTTTCCAAAAACGGAAATGTTGAGTATAAGTATTGCGTTCCAAATGAAAGCACATTATAGAAAACCTCCATTTCGGGCTTTATAGGGTTTTGTACTAAAATACAAAACCCTTTTGCAATCACGACCTGTGTCCGTCTGTCCGTCCGTCCGTCTGTATGTCACAGCACCGAAACTATAGAGGCTACAGCCATGAAACTTTGTAGAAAGGTCAGAAGTGGTGACCTCTTGAAAGTTTGAGGGTGGAAAATTTTTTCAAAGGGGTTTAAGGGGGGTCTCCCCATACAGGGAGGTGACCCCTCAAAAAAAAATTTTCACCATTGGTAGTCGAGGGGTGTCATTGGAAAGGTCTTAATGGAATCTTTTCAAAACAAGCCTTAAAATTGCCCTATAAGTACCGAGGAGAGCAGGGGAAGGAGAAATGTGCGAACTTTTCGCGTACCCCCCCCCCCCTCGCGATTGGATTGGACACGTTCCATCCGAAAAATCTGAAAAAAATCATGAATGTAGGCCTTAATGAGTACAACAACAACAAATACATGAGAAGTCAAAATTCACTCAACTTTGTTAGTAATAGTATGATTTATCGATTTTCTGTTTTCTTGAATAAAATCTAAACGGTACCTTTAAACTCAATAAAATTTAGCAAGGAGATGACTATTTATAAGATATAAGTTTCATAAAGATCGAATAGTATTTACCGAAGTTATAGCGATTTGAGTTTTCCTGTATTACTATGGAGCAATATGCCCTGTATTACTATGGAAACATATGGCTATGGAGCCATATGTGCTTTTTACCGACTTAGACACTACAGCTTTGCTAGAATTTGCATGAAAATTTCAGGAGTGATAGGTATTATGAAGATGAGTATATACAATTGAAACAAGTCGAAGAGGCAGGAGAGAGCTCCTAGCAAAAGGGCTTTGTAACCAATCTAGGATTCGAAAAAAACAGGCCATGAATCGATGATTACAGTACAGAGGAGTTGCCCCTGAATGTAAATTTCATGAAAGGTAGCCGATATGACTATCAACTGAAAGTTCTCTATGAGAGCTTTTCAAAACAGTTCTTAAACGGACAGTTTTTGCTTCAGATGGGGCACAGGGGGGGAAATACATGAATAATGTGTTTCCTCCCTCGCGAATTGACACCCGTGATCTAAAATATCTGAAAAAAATATCAGAGGAGATATTTATGGGTATAACTATAACAAATACCTCAGAAGTCAATATTCGTTTAACTTTGTTAATAATAGTATGATCCTAAAATTGCACATTTTCTCCAATAAAATCGTCTTTGACATGTTTCTTGATTTTATTCGTTGCTGGTTACTGCATTTTGTAAGTTGAGTACAAAACCCTTCTGACATAAGCATAGCTCTGTCTACCCAACTTGTTTACATTCGTTTGCATACTATAAATCAATTTACTTTAAGGAGGTAGAATTTTTATCACATTCCCTATTTTTGCTTTCATTTCTTATCCTAAAATAACGTTTTGCTATTCGAACTAGGGGCAAATTATGGAGAAACTGTGTGAAAACTAGCTTCCGTACGATGCGAACTAAATTAATGAGACCTAGATGTATCATCTGGTGATGGAGACATTCAGACATGAATCATCTCGAGCTGACAAAAATGTTGGCATCCTTATAAAGGAGGATATCGTGTTAGTAATATTTATTGAAACTGTCTAACCTAGTAGATAATACTCCAAATTGACTGTATTTATGAGATGATTTCCGCATTTTTGTTCCAGTAGGTTCCTTTTTGCAGAAAGTCGATCGTTCACACTTATGCCAAGAAGCGAATGTTTAGCAGAACCAAGGGAAAATTGAAGGACTTTGAGGAGAGCTATTCGCAGAATGAATTGTATAATTTATTTATTGTTAACGTAAACTCCGGACTGATCAGAATAGTACTCTTGCGAGCCATTTTTTCCAAAAATTTAGGTATTAAATATGTCCAAGTTTATATAGTTTTGCTTTTTTGCGAGGATTCAATCGAGATGGGAATGAGCGCTGGATAGGAGATCACCTCATAGTTGTAGCAAAATAGACAGCAACTAAAATGATGACTCGCGACTACAAAATAACTTGAGCTATTTCGCTCGACTGACCAGCAATCTGCCGTCTATCCAACGACTGTCAACCCACATTTTGTTGCGCCAGCCTCTACTGCAGCATTCGGGAAATAACCTTGAAACTTGCCCGTCCCGCGATATCGATGAGATTAATTCCACTCGTTTCACGTTTAAGTTAAGTGAATCTGTGGTATTCCCGATCAAGCGAAGCATATGATGCAATAAAGCACTCGCACAATTAATGCTGATTAGAAAATCTCTCATGAACTCTCCTCACAGCCTATGTTGTTAAAAACTTAGGAAAAATTCCAATGGCAAATCACACACTTTGTTGCAAATTACTCCCGCAACTTACGGCAAAGTTTTCAGAACAAGAGCTAACGTGATTTTTAACAGTGAGCCGATATTTCGACTTGCACGGAAACTGATCCAAACGCGACAAAACTTATCGAATTAAAAAAGCGTAAACTTCTCACCAAGTATTAACTAAGACGCGATGCATATCAACTGCTCGCTCAGCCAAGTTCGGCTGCTTTCGGTAATACAGTCCGCTGTTGGTATGCACTAAATCAGTGTTCCAATGTCCAAAATTTTAATTTGAGATTTAAAATTTTTTTCGAAATATTAAATGAAGTAAAGAAAAATGAAAATGATTTTAAATAGTAATGGAAGTTAAATCCTATGAAGAATATAATTACAGGGGAACATTTAAATTTAACATAAAAGAAAATTGATATAAAATTACATTTAATAATAATAATAAGAGAAAAAAAATTTTATAAATTAAAACTATGAATGGAAGCAATGAAACCTTTTTCCTCTAAATCTGCAAATACAATTTTAGATAAGTGCTAAAAAGGTATTCGAGAAGTTTGCTTGAATGACTGCTAGATTACTACAGTCAATAACCTCAATTTCTGGCCACAAGAAGTCCGTTGTCATCTTGCAATAGCGGACACCATTCACGGTAACTGCTTGGCCATCCTAATTTTCGAAGAAGTACAGCCCGATGACGCCGCCAGCCCATAAACCGCACCAAATAGTCAGTCTTTGTGGGTGCATCGGCTTTTCAACATCACTCGTGGATTCTCATTTGCCCAAATGTGGCAATTATGCTTTTTAACAAATCCACTGTGTTGAAAGTGTGCCTCGTCACTGAAGATGATTTTCTTTGTAAAGTCACCATTCCCTTCTGTCTGTTCACCAACCATTCGGCGTATTGCCGACGCTTGAAATGGCCAGTAGGCTTCAGATCTTGAGTCAATTGAACCTTGTAAGCGTGTCAATTTAAATCTTCATTCAAAATTCGCATCAGTGATGTTCGAGAGATGTTCAATTGTTGGGCACGACGACGAGTCGACGTTGACAGCTCTTCTGCCACACTATCGTGAACAACAGCAATGTTTTCCGCAGAATTAAGTGGGCGAGCATGCACAGATGATTTCACATTTAATATGGACCCGGTTTGCTGAAATTTGCGAACAATTCTCCTGATTGTGGACACATTTGGGCGATTATGCTGACCAAAAAAATCACGAAGTGCACGAAATGCATTTTGATTTGAACGCCCATTTTTGTGAAAGGCATCAACAACTTTAACGCTCTGCTCAATTCTGTACATCTTCAAGGTCGAATTTATCAAACACTGAAACAAAGAAATTTCAAATTAAGTCAGGCGGAAAACGTGACGTTAAGGAGTGACTCACAATTAACATCGTGCATTATGGTTGGACCACCCTTTATTAGCAAAGTTCAACGAATTTGAGCGTCTAAGTTATTTGTTATTGGACCTAGCTCCATAACTTTCAGGGCTTTCTGAAAGAAATTTTGCAGAAACCTACTAGTTTCGCATTCCATCTTCCCATCTTTCCGCGCGTCTGTCCATTTGTCCGTTCATCCGTCCATCTTTTCATCTGTCCGTCTTCCCGTGCATCATAAGAAATTTCTTCCGAAACCAAAGAAGCTACAAAAATCAAACTTTGTAAAAACGTCAGAAATGGTGGTCTCTCAAAAGTTCAGTTAGCCTTAACCATTTTTTCCATGAAATATAGTCGAGTAGGGTATCAAATGAAAGGTATGAGCACTCTCAGAATGTGGAACATAGGTCAGTTTTTGCATTAGAAGTCCACGGGGGGGCAACATGCACCACCAAGATTTGCGCCCCCGCCCTACACAATTGGACACGTTTGTGTCGAAAATCCGAAAAAAGTCACGAAAGTAGGACGGCAACAAATACCTCAGAAATGAAAATTCACTCAGCTCTGTTAATAAATGTATGATTTGTAATTTTTACATTTTCCCCCATAAATCGAAACGGATCTCTTAAGCTTCTTAAGGAAGATTAATGTAGGTTGATATAAGACCCTTATGCTTACAGAATTTCATGGGAATCAAATCATAACTAAGTGAGTTATCGCCACATCGATTGTATGGATAGTTGATAGTTCATATATATTTCAAATTGACCAAGGGACTCTTATGTTCTTCGGATTTTCATGAAAATTCAAGAAATACTGGTTTAATTGAATATGTTCAATGAGCCCAGCATTCAGAAAAATTCATTAACATAGAACAAAATCGCGGCTGTTATGTGCTTATGAACGAAACTTTGCATCTTTTGGATGAAGTTGAAGTTTTTTTTTTAAACCAGTAGTGGGTGAGTACTTCAAATCATCGATTCATGGCATCAAACAATTTTTTTCGAACCATAGAATGGTTACAAAGCCCTTCAATTAGGAGATCTCTCCTGCCTTCTCGGCTTATTTCACCTATGAGTATTTACTGCAGGTACTCATCTTCTGTCGTTCATTGAATTGAATTAAGAGTTAAAAGCATGTACCTTAAACTTGACGTTGGGGAAAAATAATTCAAAATTATTCAATCTTCGCATTTAAAACAGCCAATATTTCGTTTTACAATTACGGAAACCACTAGTTGAACTAATTCTGAAAGATATACATGATACCTATCATTCCTGAAACTTTCATGCAAATTCTAGCAAACCTGTAGTGTCTGGGTCGGTAAAAAGCGCATAACGTTCCATAGCCATATGTTGCTAAAAAGTAACACAGAAAAATTCAAATCGCTATAACTTCGTTAGATACCATTTGATCTTTGTGAAACTTCCAGACCAGGTCAATGTTAGAAATAGCCATTTGTGCACTGAACGTTTTTTGAATTTAAAGGTACCGTTAACATTTTATTCAAGAAAGTGTAAAATCGATAAATCATACTATTACTAACAAAGTTGAGTGAATTTCGACTTCTCACGTATTTGTTGTTGTTTTACTTATAAGGACCTACATTCATGATTTTTTGCAGATTTTTCTGATGAAGGATGTCCAATTGCGACGGGGGGTACGCAAAAAGTACGTAGATTTCTCTTTCCCTTACCCCCCACGTTTTGAAAAGATCTTATTAAGACCTTTCTATTGACACCCTGTTCGGCTACGAATGGTGAAAACATTTTTTGAGGGTTCACCTCTCTTAAACTCCAGAACTTTCAAGAAGACACTACTTCTGACCTTTCCAGAAAGTTTCATCGATGTAGCTTCTGTAGTTTCGGAGAAAAACTGCTGTGACATACTGACGGACAAACGAATGGACACAGGTCGTAATTGCAATAGCGTTTTGTGTTTTAGTATAAACTCCTAAAAAAGTGTTCTTTCAATACATCACATGCTTCCCAAGCTCAGAATCGGTAGAAAGATTTTTATCATATAGCGGTATGATTGTACGACCGCAAAGGAGGACGATGAATGATATCGTTTTTGAGCAAATATTTTTATAGGAATTTTTAATAAATAAGAAAATTGAATGCAACAAAAGTACTTATTTAAATGAAGCATTTTCAAAATACCTGCATACATATGGTATTAAAAATACAAAAAGCTAAATTATTTAATATTCGGCGTTTGAAATAATAAATCAAAAATATATTCGCAATTTTATTTAAATACTTTTCGTGAGCCATTTTGCACATTTCTGCATACCTACGTACGAGGTGTGTTCAAAAAATATCGCGAATTTTGTTTTTTTTCAAAAATTATTTATTTATTCATGAATATCTATTTTGTCCCCTTCAAAGTAATCCCCATGAAATATTATACACTTGTGCCAACGGTTTTTCCAATCTTCGAAGCACTTCAAAAAATCATTTTTTTTAATCTTGTTCAGCTCCTCCTTCGATGCCGTCTTTATCTCGTCAAGCGTAGCGTAACGTCGTCCTTTCATGGGCCTCTTCAGTTTAGGAAACAAGAAAAAGTCACAGGGGGCCAGATCTGGGGAATACGGTGGCTGCGGCATCATTAGTGTGTTGTTTTTGGCCAAAAAGTCGCGCACAAGCAACGATGTGTGAGCAGGGGCGTTATCGTGGTGCAAAAGCCAATTTTTGTTCTCCCACAAATCCGGGCGTTTCTGGCGGATTCCTTCGCGCAAATTGCGCATAACTTGCAGGTAATATTCCTTATTGACCGTTCTTCCCTGTGGCAAGAACTCATGATGCACCACGCCCCTGCAATCGAAGAAAACTGTCAGCAAAACTTTCACATTCGACCGAACTTGACGCGCTTTTTTCGATCTTGGTTCATGCGGCAGATTCCATTGAGATGATTGAGCTTTGGTTTCCACGTCATAACCATAAACCCACGATTCGTCACCAGTTATGACCCTCTGAAGCAAATTTGGTTCGTCACGGACAGAGTTTAACATTTCATTAGCAATGTTCATGCGTTGCTGTTTTTGGTCGCAATTGAGCAATTTTGGAACGAATTTCGCGGCGACCCGTCTCATGCCCAAATCGTTGATAAAAATCGAATGGCACGAGCCAATCGATATGTTTTGGTCCTCAGCAACTTCTCTAACGATGATTCAACGATTGGCCAATACCATTTTCTCCACTTCATTAATTTTTTCGTCTGTTGTTGAAGTGCTCGGGCGTCCGGCACGCTCTTCGTCGTTCACATCTTCTCGGCCTTCTAAAAACATTTTGTACCACCGATAAACGTTGCTTCGGTCCAAGGTAGCTTCTCCGTATGCCACAGTCAACATTCGGAATGCATCCGCGCACTTAATTTCGTTTTTCACACAAAATTTGATACACGTTCTTTGATCCATTTTTTTGAATAAGTAAAAATCGAAGACGATTGAAAACACGTGCAAGTAAAGCAGCTATCACCAATCAAGTGAACATTCAAAATAGCCGAGCTTATCGGCATAAGTGACAGACATGAGTACCAACATAATGCCACAAAAAAATCGAAATTCGAATATACGTAACCCACGAAAATTCAAAATTCGCGATACTTTTTGAACACACCTCGTATATGTTATGAAGAAGGCTTCAAAAATCCATAATATTGTTACATGTAGAAAGAATTCTGCGAGCTACTGTCGCAATTGTTTTCACAACCATTAAGAAGATCATGATCTACAAAACGAACGTACTCGAAAACCCACAAAGCATGATCACCATCTGAGAGTGACGTCACTGCTCCATTTAATAAGCTGCTCGAATATTCCAGGTAGTTCGCCAATGTACGAGAAATGGATTGAATGACTAGAGACCCTATATAAAGGCGAGCTGAATGATTGGAAGGAATGATTACAACCGCGATATAGTAAAACTGCGATAGTGGGGAGTGCGAATTAATAAGCGATATTGAAGTGATAGACAGTTGAAGTAACAATTGAAAGACGACTTGTAAAAATAGTGAATTTATAAATTGCGCACTTTTAGTACATAAACTCTTTTAACTTAATTTAAAAGACAGTAAGTTTTCATTTTCCCCGAACATTAAAATTATTGGCCGCAAACCATAACACGCGAAAATATTAATTGAAGGATAATTCATAAAGTAATGACAAAACGAAATATTTAAAATAATTTGCAATAAATTCACCAGGTTTTTGCTTACAAACCAACCTCTAATTGTATTTGATTTCTAAAGCCCCCCTAATATCCTCCCTTAATATTCTAATACCTAGATTCTCACTCAAATAAGCAAAATCGAAATTCAATTTCCCTAAAGCATTTTCAAATATGCGGAGAGAAATCATCAAACACCGCCGTGAATTATCAGCAGATGGTATCGATTCAATGCTCAAATACCAGGAAATGCCGACTTCTGCACCCTCCCATATAGTCGCGTGTACCGTAATCCTATGGACATAATCGCCAACGATATCAAAGGTACCTACGCTATCAGGCATGTACACCGCTCAACCCCATCCCCACAAGGGCAAACATTCTGTCTGGGTAGAAATTCTTTCGCTTAGTGAGTTCAACTCGTCTCGGCGTTAACTTATGAATAGTATCCTTTTAGAACTCCGATCACGAAACGAGTAAAGTGATAGAAGTAAAATCAAATTGAAATTATATTCAATTGGCTCAATGACGCACTTATTAACTGGGACACCTTCGTCGAACTCATTCGCGCCCGAGATATTGTTACTAGCCAGATGTGTTATTGGTGAACAATTCAATTTGTATTTTCAAAGAACTTCCTGCCAATGAACAGTTGGCCTAGACTTTTCTCTAGGCGTTTTTCGCACTTACATATGTATTTTAAATAAAATCGTATTTTAAGCGATGGCCTACGTTTCTAATGGATGCATTCAAAATAGAATTGCGCTTAATTAGATGAATCCTCGAGAAAGTATCCTTCAGAATAACAACTGTATCCTGGCAGATGTGTTTTATTAAAACTTGATTGAGTTCGCATCCCTCAGGTTAAATTTCGCATAAGTGAGGGACTATTGCACTTTATCCGTGGCAGGAAAGGGTCGAGGAATTCATGTAAGAAATTTGCTAGTGGAACCAAGCACGTGGACTATTGAAATTCAAATTAATTCCCTTCAATGGAGAAACTCCTCTTTGGGACTGAGCTTAATGAAGCTGATTCTCAATAAATCAGCCAAGTTCTACATGCATCGCATACGAATTGATGCAAATTCCATGTTCCTCGTTTGCATCAGAGTAACTTCGTTTGAATTTGGATATAAATCACAACTTGGATAATTACCACGTTAAAATTTCTTAGGGAATAATATTGAAAGTTTCAATAGTTGATCTAGAATTTCTACAGAAAATCGATTAGCTTACCAGGAATACTATATATATACAATTTTAGATCCTCAATTTTTCCAACGGAATATTGTTATATCCCTATGTCAATACTCGCCACAAAAGTGAGTGGATTTTTTCAATATGTATTTGGTATGCTTATTTAAATCTTTACCTTTTCTAACCTTATTTCGAAAACCATATCTTACATTTGGTTTGCACACAGAGCGAAAGTTGTCTTCAATTTGATGCCACACCTGGCAACAGAACCTTTCCCTTAATGAAGCTAGTTCCTTAAAAATTCAGAAGATAGAAACATTCCAATAAGGATGGGATAGATACCCTTGAAAATTAGGCCGGATGGATTTAAGTGTGTCCGAAAAATAAATTGGAGATGGCTATCTATACCTTTGTGTTGATGGAAAGAGTAGTCCTGAGAAATAATATGTCGTATTTTAGGCATGAATTTCAGTAGGAATGTTTTCTTTGGATTTGTTTGATTAAAGACTCTATCTTTTGTTGTTTCACAAGTTGTTCTCTTAAATTTTAAGGAAATATTTATATAGCACTACGTGAGTTATTTCCTACAAATTGGTTTTTTATTGCGAAAATCGTTTCTTATTCTTTGCGCACCCCGAAAAATATGAAACGCTTATTGGGACTTTAGCTGCTTCATTCTGCCTTTCTCGTGCCAAAATGTATAGATTACCATGAATATTCTAATGAACTGATTTACACAGAACGAATTAGTCTTGAGGTTATTTTTGGTTATAAATTATGATGCGAAAGTATCAAATACCACGTGCATAACTTAATCTCTTTTCTTATATTTTTCAATCCTGACCGGGAAGCACTTAACGTATATGTATTACACATGCAAGGCTATGTACACAAAAACAACACAAGTTGGGTAGACAGACCTATGCTCATGGCAGAGGGGTTTTGTACTCAACTTACAAAATGCAGTAATCAGCAACGAATAAAATCAAGAAACACGTCATGTTCGAGGATCATACTATTATTAACAAATTTGAAAGAATTTTGACTTCTGAGGTATTTGTTAAAGTTATACCCATAAATATCTCGCTTGATAATTTTTTTCAGATTTTTTAGATCACGGGTGTCCACTCGCGAGGGAGGAAACACATTTTTCATGTATTTCGCCCCCCCCCCTTCTGCCCTCACTGAAGCTAAAATTGTCAGTTTAAGAACCGTTTTGAAAATTTGATACACATATCGGCTACCTTTTATGAAATTTTTTCAGGGGCTACTCCTCTGTACTGTAATCATCGATTCATGGCCTATTTTTTCGAATCCTAGAGTGGTTACAAAGTCCTTTTGCTCGGAGCTCTCTCCTGCCTCTTCAACTTGCTTCAATTGTATGTACTCATCTTCATGATACCTATCATTCCTGAAATTTCCATGCAAATCCTAGCAAAGCTGTAGTGTCTAAGTCGGTAAAAAGCGCATATGGCTCCCTAGCATATGTTTCCATAGTAATACAGGGCACATTGTTCCATGGTAATACAGGAAAATTCAAATCGCTATAACTTCGTTAATTACTATTCGATCTTTATGAAACTTTCAGAAAATATCAATCTTATAAATGGTCATCTGTTTGCTAAATTTTATTGAATTTTAGGGTAGCGTTTAGATTTTATTCAAGAAAACATAAAATCGATAAACCATACTATTACTAACAAAGTTGAGTGAAGTTCGACTTCTCATGTATTTGTTGTTGTTGTAATCATTAAGACCTACATTCATGATTTTTTTCAGATTTTTCGGACGTAAGGTGTCCAATCGCGAGGGGGGTACGCGAAAACTTCGTACATTTCTCCTTCCCCTGCCCGCCTCGGTACAGATAAGGCAATTTTAAGACTTGTTTTGGAAAGATCTCATTGAGATCTTTCCAATGACACCCTACTCGACTACTAATGGTGAAATTTTTTTTTTGAGGGGTCGCCTCCCTATATGGGGAGACCCCCCTTAAACCCCTTTGAAAAATTTTTCCACCCTTGAATTTTCAAGAAGTCACCACTTCTGACCTTTCCACAAAGTTTCATGGCTGTAGCCTCTATAGTTTCGGAGAAAAAGTGCTGTGACACACAGACGGACGGACGGACGGACGGACAGACCGACACAGGTCGTGATTGCAATAAGGTTTTGTATTTTAGTACAAAACCCTAATAAGAGTTTAAGATGAATCAAACCGTATAAGTTAAATAGGATTTTTATTCGAGGGAGAGATCATAGCAGTCTTTGCGTATGACGTCTTTGAAATAGCTTCTGTCAAAAAATTTCAAAAATTAAATTAATTTTTAAAAAAAACGTCTGTCCGATGTCAATTTTTATCGGAAAACTTCAATATTGTCGAGGAAGTCGACTCCGGGTATTTCTATCGAATATTATTTTACTTTAATTTGCAAAGAAATGCAAAGAATCTAAGAAAACTTCGGGACCGGTGGTGTGGAGGAGTCCGACGGCTTCCCACCGTTTGGGCAACCTGAGGAAACGACGAATAACATAACGAAGTGTTTCGTTCAACATAAAACAATTGTGTATTTGATTTCAATAATTTTTATTTATTACCTTTAAGTGTTTGTAATATATGACGATCGCTTGATACGTCTTGTCTCGTTCGCAGATGTGACCAAAGAGAGAGAATTTAATAGTACCAACTAAAGAACAGAAATAACTAACTTCAAGTTTATTTATTTGATTTTAAATGTTTGTTCCAAACATATTCCAGAGAGGCCGGTAAAAAATAATTTTTAACATTTTTGAATTTTGGTTTTATATCATATTAGCTTAGCTGTTACATTCAAATATTATTTGAGGCTGATTACTTAAGCATGTACATTTAATTCAAAAACATATACAAGATATATTCAAATTAACATGGCAAAACGCATAATTTATTTATGGACCTTCGTGCGATACCTAATGCAGTTTTTACTTCCGCAACTCTTACTTTCTTATCTAGCCCGTAAAATAACTTAATGACTCTCTGGCCACTGTAAAGGAGCAGAATGCTCATCTTTTAATAGAACTAGGCTGCCTTCCTCAACGTTAGGATGACTACCGTACCATTTGGGACGGGCATTTAGCTGAGATATATATTGCTTGTGCCACACTTGCCAGAAATGCTGCTGTATCTGCATGCATCGTCTCCAAAATTTAAGTCTATTCAATGGCACAGTTGTAGAGTCAGATTCTCGGATAGCAGTTATGGGCCTTCCAATTAGAAAATGACTTGGAGTTAGATAAGTTAGATCAGAAGGGTCTCTTCCGATTTGAGTCAGCGGTCTGGAATTAAGTATTCCTTCTGTGCATACAATAATTGTATTAAATTGTTCATAAGTGAACATGTTAGGACCTATTATTCTTTTAAAGTGAAATTTGGCACTTTTGACCGCTGCCTCCCAAAGTCCTCCGAATGTTGGCGAGTAGCTAGGTATGTAATTAAACTCAATACCTCTAGAAGTAGCGTAGTTTGTAACAGCTGCTTGGTGTTGGGTAGAGTTGTGTAATTTATAAAGTTCCTTTAGCGCATTATCTGCGCCTTTGAAAGTTTTTCCATTGTCGCAGTGTATAGTATAGGGAAGGCCACGCCGTGAAATAAACCTTTTAAGTGCTGCTATAAAGCATTCAGTTGTCATATCTGAGCACAGCTCCAAATGCACGCATTTTGTGACAAAGCAGACAAATACAGCAACATATCCTTTAGTGATTACACTTCTACGAGTGGTAGATTGCTTAATTTGAAAGGGACCACAGTAATCAATGCCTACAACAGAAAAAACATTATTTTTGTTAACTCTGTCAAAGGGTAATGACCCCATCAGCTGAGAGGCAGCTTGGGCTTTAAATCTATAGCATGTTACACATTTATGTATTATTTTTTTAACTTCTCTACTACAACTAATGATCCAATACTTTAGTGACAAATTTGACATTAGTAATTTAAGACCAGCATGCATTAAGACTATATGCTCATTTCTAATGATTAAATCAGTTATGTGGCACTTTTTTGGCAAAATTATAGGATGTTTTTGTGAATAACTTATGTTAGCATTTTTCAATCGTTCAGAGACTCTAAGTATATTATTTTTATCAAGAAATGGTGCTAGTGATTTTAAATTTGACTTTATGCAGGAATTTTTATCAATGCATTTTAATTCCTCCTTGAAATATGCTCTCTGCACCATAAAAGATATTTTATTTTGAGCATTATTTAAAGCTGTTGCTGACAATAGTTTACTGGTTTCTTTATTACCTCGATTTCTACAGTTGTGAATAAATTGTAACATCCAAGCTGTTACTCTAACAATCTTGTTCCAGGATGAAAATTTTGTATGAAAGTCGGGTAATTTAGGTACATAGCTGGTGACACTCAATCCAACCTTCTGGTCCTCGGGTGTTAGCCCTGTTTCGCACAAAGCATGATTACAAAATAATGATGTATTAGGTACTTAGCTGACTGATGAGTGCTGAATGGGACCGTTCCACCACAACGAATTATTGAACAACTCATTAGGGTTGCATCCCCTGGATAAACAGTCAGCTGGATTGGATGTTCCATCAATGTGAATCCATCTGCAACTTTCTGTTAATGAATTAATAATTTTGACTCTATTATTTACATAAGAAGGTAGATCTTTTTCTAATTTTAGCCAACACAATACTACTAGCGAATCTGAAAATAAATATTTAGCGTCCACTTTAATGTTAGAATAAGTATTAATCACGTTATTGTACAATTTTGCCAATAATAATGCTGCATTTAATTCTAGTTTTGGCATAGTAAGTTTGCTTTTTAATGGTGCTATTTTTGATTTACTGCATAGTAGGTTAACCGTTGAAGTGTTATTATTCACTACTTTTAGATAGATACAACATCCGTAACCAATGTTGGATGCATCACAATAACCCAATAACGCGATGTGTTGAGCGCCAAATATATTAAGACATCTTTTTATTGAAAATGTAGGCATAGATATTAATTGTTGATAAAAGCAAGTCCATTCATTGATAAATGAATCTGGTAAAGGGGAATCCCATTTTGTATTTTCTTTCCACAATTTTTGTAGAAAGTGTTTAGCCCTTAATGTAATTGGTCCTGCCAGGCCAAGCGGGTCAAAAAATGATCCAATAAAACTTAGGATCGATCATTTAGTCCAGATTTGTGGCATACCTTTGGAACAACCCACTTTCAATGTATCCGATGTTATGTCATAGGTTACACCCAGTGCCTTCATGGACACATTTTCCCTACAGAGTTCATGGCTATCAAAAAAGGGTTTATCATTCGGTATACCATTTAGTAGCCGTTGGTCATTTGCAGCCCATTTATGCAGATGAAAGCCTCCTCTTTGCAGTAGCGAAATAAATTGATCTCTTACCTCTAAAGCAGACTCGATAGATTGACTTCCAAATAAGGCATCATCAACATACATGGAGTTGCGAATGACTTCAGAAGCCTGTGGGAACTCTGAATTATACCATTCTGCTAATTCTTCTAGACATCTCGCAGCTAAGTAGCTGGAGCTTTTGAGCCCATAGGTGACGGTTTGTAATTCCAAGATTATTGTTTTATTTTCTTTACTCATCCATAATATGTTCTGAAATGGTCTATGCTCAGGCTGTATGAAAATTGCTCGGTACATATGCTGAATGTCAGTTAGCATCACATACTTGTATTGTCTAAATCGAATTAATATGTTAAAAAGATCTTTTTGAATTTTGGGACCATTTAAAAGAACATCATTTAAACTGTTATGAAGGGAATTTTCTATAGTGTTACCATTAAATACTACTCTGACGGGATTTGTTTTTCTATCATATCTAATGACAGGTAAATGCTGCATGAAATATCTTTTATTGATTTCAGAATAACTCAAAGGAATAACTTTTGCATGCCCCAATCGAATGTACTCGTTAATGAAATGATTGTATTTTTCCTTCAGTTTAAAATTCTTGTTCAGCCTTGCCAATGTTGAATCTAATGTTTTCGCTGCTATGGGAAATGTATTTCCAAGATTAAGTAGATCTAAAGGTTCTTTGAAGGGAAGTGCAACTTGAAAGTTGCCGTTAATTAAGTGCGCCGATTTTTTGAAGAAAGTCTCACAAGCATCTTGCTCTTCTATAACCCCCGTACTAGAATCAGGGACTAATCCAGCCTCCCAAAATTTGGTGAGAATTTGATCAACATCAGCTTCTATGTTATCTGCAAAATTGGTAGTATGAAAACATTGCACTGGGCTGTTTTATGCTTTCTTATTAATTTCGCCGGAAATAATTGTGCCAAATTTAGTGCCTATTAAATAAAGATTACTGTTAGGCAACTTGGTTTTGTTTGGTAACATTTTTTGAAAAATATGTCTGCAGATAGCAAAAATGAAATGTCACCCGGTACATTAAAGTTGCTGTCAGATAATTGAGCCGATTCAATGAGGGCAATATCCTGAAGATCAATTTTTTGCTGCGGCAATTTTGTAGTAAGGTTCACATTTTACAAACTTTCTTAAATAAAATAACTTTTCTACTGGTTGAAGATCACTGCATTGAAAAGCTCCATAAACGTTTGATATTTTGTGTAATCTTTCCCGTCCAACACTGGAATATCAATTTGTGGTAACTTCATTGCACTTTTTGGGTTAGATTTGTTTATATCTATATTTTGCGGCAGCAATGCGTTCATTTGAAGGTTACGAAGATCCGACATCACTTTAAAGCATCTTTCTTCGAGCTCAAAACCTATATTTTCGACATCTTCGTCTTCCTTCTCGCCGTTTAAAATTGATAGCTCCAATGTAAACTTCCCAATATTATCTAAAATCTTTTCTAGATATTGCAACCTAAGCTTAATCGCCTCATTTTCTAAAGGCCCTTTCTGCTGCTCTCGCAAGAAGCCTTCTGCTTTTGTTAATTGGCCTTTGCACTGCGCAATTTGTGCTTTTAATTTATTTTCCTCAATTTTCGACATTACCTGATAATTAGCCAACAGTGGGATCGCCAAGCGTAGTAAATTTGCGAGGTTATCAATAAGTTAGCGTGTAAATTGTCAGTAGATATCGCAGTTATTGCTTTTTTTGTATGAATGAAGCGAGCAATTGATTTTTATTGCGTTGCGATTATGCTCGATATGCTTAAATATAGAAGAGGCTCAACCGAGGGGAAAATTAATGCACAATGCACTTGGCCAATAAATAAACCGTGAACACTTTCTATTATATTTTGAGGTTGACTATACTTTTGAAGTACATTACGTGCGCACCTATTCCGACAAAATACTTTGCGAAGACTAGCTCTAATTTAGTTTCGGCACCAATTTTTATGTTTCGTTCAACACAAAACAATTGTGTATTTGATTTCAATAATTTTTATTTATTACCTTTAAGTGTTTGTAATATATGACGATCGCTTGATACGTCTTGTCTCGTTCGCAGATGTGACCAAAGAGAGAGAATTTAATAGTACCAACTAAAGAACAGAAATAACTAACTTCAAGTTTATTTATAAAAGTTGCTTACTTCATTATTATTTTTAAAATTAACTGATTTATTTGATTTTAAATGTTTGTTCCAAAAACGAAGAAAACTCCGCAGATGGATGCAAGCTGCAAATAATAGCAGGTAATCAACAAATGATAAAATTGCAAAAAGAAAATGTTGAATTAAGGCTATTCAAGAAAGGGATGAAGCCTCAAAAGACGCAGCCGCTAATATATTGGCAAAAGGTAACACAGGCGAAGAAAAGTGCAAAACAAGCAAATCCAGAAGAAGTTCTAAGTGCTGGCGGCATAAACGAGAGATAGAAATTAATATAAAACATTGAAGGTAATTCTAATCAATCTAATGATTTAAATTTTATTCAGTATTTAGAAAATAAATATAAGGAGAAGAAACCAGTCCGCAGCTCCGCTGGTTCCTTTGAAAAAGCTTCCAGAAAGGCAGAAAAAGTTCCGCCAATCAACGTGTTTGGACAGCCGAAGATGCACTGAATTCTGGTGAGGTTCCACTCTTCACCTACTCCCCAAAAAGTGAAACGAATCTGAACTTTTTGTTGAAGGGTTTGGACTGCGAAGAGGATCCGATTGATCTTCTTCAAGCGCTTAAATAAGCTGCACTAGAAATTAATTTTTTTTCAGTCAAACACTTTGGGACAAGAAGGTCGACCGTAGAAAGGAAGAATTTACCACAACCTGGTACAAACTACAAATAAGAGCATTCTAAGTGCCTTTTAATAAATAAGGTACTTGAATATCAGAATGGTGTGTCGGAAACGCCTCCAGAAAAGAGAAGTCAACCAGTGTTACCGGTGTCGAAGATTTGGTCATTTGGCTACCAACTGCGCCATGCATTATCGGTCCGTCAACTGCAAAGACGTTCATGCTCCCGTTGAGTGAAAATTGGCTCAGATGGAGCCAAAAGAGAAATTATATTGCGCTAACTGCAGTGTTTTTGGTCATCCGGCATTATATCGAGGATGCTCCCGATATCAAGATGCAAAAGTTAAACTTATCCCAAAGCAAACACAAGCATACCGTAGTGTCATACCTTCCAACTTCGTCAGGCATGGAGTATCATTTGCACTCACCGCTAGAGGACCAGCAGAAAATGCTGGAAACAATGCCGTGAGTGGCAATAATGAGCTGCTTCTCAAAATTTATCGGAGCGAACCGACAAACCAGATTCAAAAATTAACTTTGTTTTTCAGCGCTTAGGTCTTTCCAATGCCTCAAAAAAAAAAACTGGTCCTCCAGTCACATTCCCATGAATAGACTTCGCCTCATGTCGATCAACGTCAACTCTATTGTTGCTATATATCGACGTGACTATTTCCTTGAATTTGCCGTTAAGCAACAGCCTTATATCATACCTCTCACTAAAACCCACTTCCATTCATGGTACAGATTTTGCATCCGGAAGAAACGATAGGGCAAACGGTGATGGGGGAGGTGGCACCGGGATATTGGTGAGAAGACCATATTGTTTCCAAAATATAGAAAAAGTCGAATTTTGAATTTCTTGAAGTGTCCGCTACCAAATTTTACTGCTGGGTGGGGATAACACCCAGCAGTAAAATTTTGATAACGGATAAATATCTCTGCCTATGCAACTGGTCGAAATATGCTCAAAATGAAGGAGGAGCTCAATTTCTTGTTTGAAATACTTGAATTGAATAGGCTGCATAGTTATTACATTTTTGTCGGTGATCTGAATGCCAACCATACATCATGGCTAACTGCCACCAATAATCCAAGAGGTGTATTCCTGAAATCGTGGATAACAGAAAACCAAATTCAATACAGGTGCAATATATATGGATCGGAGCTCCCAACATACCCTAGGACAACTTCATATTTGGACTTCTGCATTACTGACGCGAGACATGAATTCAGCTTTAATAGTCCTCAACGAAAACTGCAGGTTCTTCCTTATGATAGTGACCAAAACGCAATCATAATGGAAATCAATCATCAAAAGGATGATGTCTTCCTCATTCCAGTTCAACATGAAAGTCATCGGTTAACTTAAAAAAAAAGCGGGTTGGGGAAAATTTCAAAAGAGGTTTAATTGGCAGTACCAGAAGCAAAGCCCTCCTTCTGATGATGGCAATGCTTGCTCAATGGTTCCTAATGACAGAAATCGAACTAACGATGAAATAGGTCTCTATTTGTCGAAGTTTGAGAAGCTCACGTTGGAAACGATTGAGAAAGTTGTTCCCAAGATTAAACATTGAAACAATATGGAAGGACATGAAACACCAACCATCGCAAGGTTGAAAATATTGAAAAGCCTTCTTCTCACACGCGTCAACAATATGTATCGGTGATTTTTGGACTACAGCCATCCCTCGTTGAATTTGCTGAATTCACACGTGAAGAACGTCCGGAACTTAATCCGTTTATACTTCAGGGGTGAGGGCAACAATCAATAGGCGGAAAAACTGAGGGGTATCAGCCCACAGGACCCAGGTGGCATTTTCACGAAAGCGAATAGCTTAATCCGTAAGAAGTCTCGAGTGAAGGTTTGGAATTCTGGAGTTGCTAGTGATGAGGTAAATATTCTAGATAAGTCTTGTGTCGAAATTGATAGTACGACTCCGGATAAAAATGGAAACAGGATTATATGTGATAGTTTGCATAAACTTGCCCTGAACTCATTTTGAGTTTATCCATCTACCAAACCTGAGACAGGGAATCAAATACTTTTAGAGGTCGTTGAAGCAAAAGTTTCCGACTTCAAATCAAGCCTGAACGTCGAACCAATTCTTCATTTCAATGAAACATTAACATCTGACCTCATACCAAGCTTGAATCTTATTAATTTTGTCAGCTTTCAAGACTTATGCTTCATATTTGGCAGGATAAACAACAAGAAACCATATGGTATTGACGGTATTCTAAATGTAGTTCTCCGACATTTACCTGAGGTTGCTTTTAGGAATTATTGCATATTGTTCCACGACATGTTGAGCAATTCATATTTCCCAAATAATTGAAAATGGCTAAGGTATTTTCGATCTTGAAGAAAGGAAAAGAATCTACGAGCCCTAAAAGCTATCGCTCAATCAGCTTACTGGCTAGCATCAGCAAGGTGTTTGCAGTGATACTAAATAATGCATTAAGCGCCCACATTGAGAAATATGAGATGATGCCGTATTGCCAATTTGGTTTTCGTGCCAGGCATTTGACCATACATTCGATAACGAAAGTAACCTCAGACATCTGTTGGAAACTAAACAACAAAGAATGTGTTGGTGCATGTCTCATTGATATAGAGAAAGTCTTCGATACGGTGTGGTTAGATGGACTAGTTTTTAAACTCCTTCAAGACAGGTACCCTAGACACATTGTGGCCAGAATGTTCAATGTGTTATAGGGGAAATCATTTGTTGTGACTGATGGAAATCTGACCACAATATGCGACTTCAAAGTCTTGAATGGTCTACAGCAGGGAACAGTTACTCCGCCTCTGCTTTTCTCAATATCCATTTGCAAGTTATTGAACGGCTTTAATTTTAGCTTCTTGCCAATGCGATCATCAGTGGAGTTTGGTGATGATCTGATCGTCTACACGGCAGACCGAAAAACTATAATAGTTCAGAGCAATCTTCAAAAGATGGTTAATGATGTGTAGCTCTACACCGACAATCGACGAATCACAATCAATGCGCAGAAGCGCGAAACATTTTTGTTTCAGACAGGGGAGGCCAGCCAAGACCAAAAACGTAATTGGAAGGATTTCCACATCATGGCTAGTGAGGGTAGTTCAGAATGGGCGGTAAATAAATCCTGTGTTCGATACCTAAAAGTAGTTATGGCCCTTCGACAACTCTTTCATTCCAGATACATTTATCGAAAAGTCAAAGTTATTTATTACAAGACCCTGGTTAGACCAATTTTGACATATGGATGTCAGATCTGGTACAAGCAGCTAATACTATGAAAAAGTTAAGAGTTTTCGAAAGGAAATGTCTTCGTGCATGTACTGGTTTGTATAGGAAGCCTGAGACAGATTAGAAGCACTATATATCGAATAGAAAAATTTATCAAACTTCTAGTGACAAGAGTCGATATCTTCGTTTTGAAACTTTTTCGGAATCATATCGCAAGATCTGTAACTGTGAGTGAAAACCCCTGGATTTCGCAGTCGTTCCACTATACAGACGGGTATATTGTGACTTGGCTCGATACTGGCTTCGTTCCTCCAGAGGCATTCGTGTATTTGGACGTAAATCGATATGTTTTTGATTCTGACGATGTCCCAATTATATATCACATATATAGACGGGCCTCCGATAAGAAGATAAACTATCCTCCGTATTGCAGTTCAAGAGGTCAACAATTCCAATGGAGATACTCATTTGCTATATTCGTTGAGGCTGCTTCAGTTGAGACTGTGCAATCTAGGTATTGGTGACTGAATGACAATGCCTAAATTATTCGTGTTTATTTTCTGTTTTTGTGTATTTTTCATTACTTAGTTTTAAGTTTCATCTTATTATCGCTATATCTAGAGTTGTTGTTCTTATCTAGGATTTCAGTATAAGATAACGTTTTTTTTATTGAATTTTTTTAGAATTAGGGTATAATGTCTTAGGTATAGGATAAAAGTTCACGCTTGTATTGGTAATATAAGTAATTTTTGAATAATGGTTGTTGATTTTGTCTGTTTTTCCAATTGAATCAAACAAATAGGTGATGATCTTAATTAATTTGAATTCGCTATCGTTTTTTTTTTGTTATCAAACGTGTTTCATTAATAACGTATAAATTTAGATAGCCATTTAGGCCATTTAGTTTTCGTAATTTTATTATTTGGAGTTTGCTAAATATTCTTTTAAAATTCATAACGATTGGTATTGAATAAAGCGCTTTTGTCTTTGACTTTAGGATTTTTAGTCCAGAAGTCACCAGCAACGAATAAAGTCAAGAAATGCGTCAAAGAAATGTGCACGATCAAAAGAAAATCCATTGCTTCTTCATTTTCAATTTAATTTTGTGGTAAAGTAACAAAATTACACGAGCATGATGAATTCCCAAAAATTTTTATATTATTGACCTAATCTGAAAATTTTTAAGAATATCGAATCGCAACCGCAGTGTTTGATTTATTTATTTATTTACAGATCCTTATTAATCCAGTTATAAAGTAGGTAATATAAAATACAATAAATGCAACAAAAAAAATTAAGCTACTTGAATAGATATAAAACAAAAATATAAAATGCTAATAAAATATTGGGAGCTAAGGAGAATGTCATGTCATGTACTTTTAAAAGCATTTAAGGAGTGTGGTGGGTCCCCTGCCAGTTCATTGTAGAAACGTGATATGGGTACCAAAAACGAATAAAAAAAAAATTGTTTCGAGCAAATGGCACAATGAATATGTCAGCCGAACGCGTGCTCGAGGTGGGACGTATATAAAGCTTTTGCTGAGGGTTCGATGAAAGATTACCGTCGTATATTTTAAATGAGCAACACAGGTCTAAGAATTTTCAATTTTTTTTTGAGTGATGAGATGTTGAGGATCTGTAAGTGCTCATCGTAGAGGCTGTGAAGAAGATCGCATTTATGAAATAGAAAACGTGTGAATTCACGCGATACAGTCTCAACAGCACTCGATAGAATGGTATAGCGAGGAGACCGTACTTGAGAAGTATACTTAAGGATTGACCAGGCTAAGAGTACAAATAGTTGGACGCTGGTTAAGATGTTGAAGGACTTGCAGGAGGATCGTTAAATAAGACCAGTGATATGCGAAGCCGTCGTGGTTATGCACAGATTATGAATGTTATATTTCAAACCTGGGTCAAAAACTACTCCCAAGTCTTTAAATTTGTCCACAACTCCATCAATCTGGAATTCATGTATTGGATGAATTTTGTAGGTGGACCTCATGTGACAACATTTTGAAATTTTAAGAGAAACTATATTATCTTGACACCATTTTTGAAGATTATCAGGATCATCTTGAAGGTATGAGTAGTCTTTGCTGGATATGATGAAACGATAAATTTTTAAATCATCAATGTGAAGAAGACGATTAGAGGACAGGAATTGGAGAAGGTTATTTATAAAAAAGTTAGAAAGCAAAGGTCTGAAATTGATCCTCGAGGAACACCAAATTTCGGACTAAATGAGACTGATGAAAAATTATTCCATGTAGCGTTGCGAGAGTTATGGGATAAGAATGATAGGATCCAAGAGAGGATTGAGTCGAAAATGCAGACCGATCCAAAAGGCTATTATTAACACTGTCTAAGGCCTTTGTAAAATCAGTGTATATGACATCCACTTCTTGGCTCTTGTCAAAAGCAAGAGAGATTATATTTGTGAATTCTGACAACTTAGTTATTGTCATAGCCATGTTGTACATTCGCAAACAGGATACTGATGGCATTGTATAGTTTTGTTAAAATATATATTCACCTCTTTCACTCCACTCGCATCTTTTCATTTACTTGCAAAAACATACGATTTGTTCTCTTTTTTGTTTTATTAATTTTTTCAGTGTAGTAAACCTGAATTTAAACGCATCGAACTTGTATAGTTTTACTTCGCTAATTTTTTTGCTCGGGTTGTTTATTTCTCTCCTTAATTTTTGAGTTCCTGCGTTAACAGGCTATGTTCCCGGGCAGAATGAATTCCTGCGCGTGGAATAGTATAAAGAATATTTGTGATTCCATTTCTTGGAAATGCCGCAAAATTTTGTCCACACCGCTCGTCTGGAAATGCTATTTCGTGATAACTAACGAAAGCTGGAAAATCTAAGCGGAGGCCATTCTGGTGAAAAACGTCATCTGGGGCTACGTACGTGGCAAAATCTCGGAACCAGCAATACAAGGCAGCAGCAGTGAATTGATAACGTCACAAAAAGCACATGCGGTCTAGCTCGCCCAAGACAGGAAAGCTAAATGGGACATCATCTTCACAATTTCTTCTTCAGAGTTACAACGAATTCGTGGGTGTGACACATCATAGGAAGTTTGGGATAAACTTGAGTCAATTTATGCCTCAAAATGCCCGGTTCACAAAGCGGCATTGTTGAAACAACTCACGCAGTATAAAACGGTGGATGGAGGAGATGTGAAGAGCACCTCGCAAAGTTTTATGACATTGTAGACAAATTGCAGTCAATTTAGGTAGAAATCAATGGGGACCGGCTCACAATGACGTTGCTATACAGCTTATTACCCTTTTTTTAGGGTTGCCCCGGTCAGGCTCTTTAAGGTCCTGGATACCTCCATCGGAGACGGTGCAGGCCCCACTCGTCCACCCTTTGAGCCCGATTGAAGCTGCCGAACCAGGTTGTGGCTCCTTGGAGAAGAAAGAGTTAAATCCTACCTACCTGAGATTCTATTCTACCAAATTGTACTTCCCTACAATACCTGAAAGAAACACTTGAGAAGCCAGGAAAACTTTAAGTGTGACCTGACCACAACGGGCACTTGGCAATTCCACGACTTCATTCGACGCCAGTAAATTCCTTTCTTGGCAAAAAATTATCTTCTCGCTCACGAGCAGAAAGTTCACAGTAGCTCAAACAGAAATAAAAGAAGGCAAGGAAACAACCGAAAAAATTCAATTGAATTAGTCTTTGACTTCAAAACTTAATACAAAATTTCACAAGAAAATATATAATTGAATATTGAAAAAAAGAAAATGGTTGGCCAACACTAACAACGATGATTCCGCTGCTGCTGATGTGGGGATCCCCAAATAATTTGTTTTTGCTTTCTTCACGGCCAATTTTATTGATCTCGTTTCTCCGTTGGATTTTTGCATCAACTCACTTTGTTTTCCTAATCGGCACTCTTCACCGGACGATTTTTACTGCTCAAAACAAGAAGGGAACATCCCCCTGGATTTTTGACGAACGGTTCATTCGGGTAGGTCAAGGTCCTTAAAAATCCCACTACGTGGGGTCGGCTATGCTGTTTTCCACCACGAGAATCGGTGCTTTTGGGTGTTCATGGAATCTCACTTCTACTAAACTAGTTTAGAGAAATGTCAGTGAGAAAATTCACTAATAGTTTGGGTTTGTTGCTGTTGCGAATTCCTTAGATGTACCTGTCATCGCTGAAGTTTGATTTGTAATTGTTGCTTCAACGCCTGCACTTGATTCTCCTCCCGTGTCAATTGCTCCCAAAGTTTTGCCCCCTCACGCAGGGTATTCACTTTCGGTGCTCGTTCTTTGTCTTAATACTCGGTATTTGTCATTTGAGAGCTTGGAAACTGCTTGCAGGATATTTGCCATTACTGCTATTGCCACTGCTGCGGCTATGACTACTATAGCCGCAGGATGTGCTTGTATTGTAAATGACCTTTATTTGGCACCATCAAGCAGGAAGGTTAAATTGTCATGCCGATCGAAGGTGTAATTGAAATTGCGACGATTTGCATGCGATATAGTGATCGGTCGCACGGGTGGTATTGTCTTCAAGGCAGTTGACGTTCCTACCATACGGGCGGTGATTTTATTGGCAACCTTTGTTTGCAGGTCACAACGATGGATTTGTGGGTAGTTTCTTATCACCAATAGATACAACATCGATTTTCTCGTCAGAATCGCTTGGAGTTTCAACACCCAATCCAGGTAAATCCACACCATTTTTCGATCTTGTATAGCTATGATCACTTTGCGAGCTATTATATTCGGGACTTTTGACCTCCATATCCTAATGACGATGAATGGGATTTTGTATGATAGGTAAAAACTACCTACTCTTAGAAATGAATGTATATATAATAAAATATTTCAGTTTGTTACGTGATAAGCTATTTGATGATGTAAAACTTTTTCACCAAGATGGCATCCTTTTTGTTTATATAGAACAATGATAAAGGAGTGTAAAAAGCACAAGGAGAAAGTAGATTTAGTCAGTAAGTACTCCAATTATTACTTTAACCATCAACTGATATCCATGACTGATATGTCACTCATATTTGAAAGAATATGTTGCTATAAGCTAACTTGTATATATCTCACACTTATGTGTAACCAAAGTGGGATATGAGCAGATAGTGGTAGCTGTGGATGCTTTTCAAACATATATTGGTGCTTGTATACCTGTATATCACCGATATAAAGATGGTTTGGTAAAAGCAATAAGTCATGCATGCCAATCACTTACAAAAGCCGTGATAGGGTATGCACAGATCGAGAAGGAGACTTTAGGATTAGTTTTTGCAATTACTAAATTTCATCGAATGATATGTGGCCGCAAATTTATATTGCAAACGAGCCATAAACCTTGCTATCGATCTTTGGCTCAAATAGGGAATTCCTGTGTACACTGCGAATAGGCTTCAAAGGTGGGCATGTACCTTATAACTATATGATTTTAGTATTGAATACGTACCAATGCACAATTTTGGATACGCTAATATCTTTTCACGACTAATCAATACCTAAGTGAGAGCTGATGAGGACTACGTTATAGCATCGCTCCAGCTAGAAGATGAACTACACAGCTCACAAGTCGAAACGGTCAATCATTTGCCGATCAAAATTCCAATGACAAAAAATACTACACAGAAATGTAAAGTACTCTAAAGGGTAATCCAGTATGTCAATTCTTAATATCCAAACATAAAAATTATCTCTGACCCCGACATCAAAATAGTTTTTAAAAGATCAAATTCAATATCAGTTATTAATGATTGTTTGATATTTCAAGATAGAATAGTTATTTCGAAGGTATACCAAAAAAAGTATTTCATCGATTGCACAAGGCACATCAGGGCATTGAACGCAGGAAGTTTGTTGCGTGAAGCTACGTGTACTAGCCAGAAATTGACAAGTGCATTGCAAGCATGTTAAAAGAATATAGTAAATGCTCCAGTGCAGCAAAATCGCCTATAAAAGTGCCATTGGAATCATGGCCTATTCCAGATGGCCTATGGCAGCGTGTTTATATTGATTACGCTAGCGCTGCCTACCCAAAATGGCTGGAAATATACATTTCATCAACCATAACCGAAAACAAAACAGTAAGCATTATTGAAGAAATGATGGCTTGTTATGGAGTACCGCACGTCATCGTGTCAGATAATGGATCGCAGTTCACCTGCTCGAAATTCCAACACATGAGCGTGCATAATGGCATCCAGCATATATTTTGTGCTCCTTACCATCCACAGTCAAATTGTCAAGCAGAATGATTCGTCGACAAACTCAAGAAGGCATTAAAAAAATTTAAGAGAACAAATCAGCATATCGCAGTACACCTAACACGAACGTACCACCTAGATTGTCTCCAGCTGAGACTATGTTCGGACAGAAAATGAAAACATCGCTGGACTTAGTATGCCAAGGCAATTCTTACCAATGTCAATCCTTTGATCAGCGGAAAAATGCGATGAATGAACAGTTTAACAAAAAGCACGGAACCAAAGGAAGACATTACGAAGTCAAAGATGTCGTGAGGGCAAAGGTTTTTAAAAACAGTCATTTTGAATGTGGGTCCGGTAAAATTCACTCTAAAATTGGACGTGCTATTTACAAGGTTATTATAAATAATGGAACTTGAATTATTCGATCACATGCGAATCAACTATTACCACAATCACGTCTATCACCAGTCCTGAGCGCAATGCCACTTTATGTTTTCCTAGATGATTTTGAAATTCAGCGACCACCATCATTATGTCAACTACAAGCTCAATTATCATCATATCAACAACCAAGATCAGTCACTTTCATTATCTTATCAGAAAACGCAAGAATTTCCAGCAACACAATATCCTACTTGAACTTCAGGCGCCCCTTGATACCTGGATCCACTTCTTCGTTATTAGGGGAAAATGTTACAGCTTTGATCAATAGTTACCAACTTCATGTTGGTTACACTTTGACAGATGGGAACAGGAAGCCAATTTCTCTCGCTCTTGCAAACTGTGTGGCCAACGAGTTAGAATGATTCCACGAGCTCCTAATCATTATATTATGTCATGGATTAATAATATATGTTACATCAGTTTAGTTAGTAAACAACAATTGTGTTTAACTTTGCACCCACAACAGTTGTCAAGCGAAGGGGCTTAGTAAGAATCTCCGACTGGTCGGTCAAATGCCTTCGGATCGGGTTCACGGTGCCTTTTTTGGGTTTGTACCTTCATTAGCCTAGATTATTTCATGGTGTATAAGAGTAGCTTAGGTATTGGCACCGCGTTGGTTATAAGTTCGGTGACGCGTGAGTTTGCTTTTTACGGTATTTCACAATACCCTACTAAAATTGCGTCCTGTCTGTCCGTCCGTCCGTCCGTGTGCCACACCACTTTTCTCGCAAACTACATAAGCTAGAAACATGAAATTTTTTAGGTAGGTGTGAAGTGACGCCCTCTTCAAAGTTTCAATACGAAAAAAAATGTATGAGGTCTTTAAGGGGGGTCTCCTCATATAGGGGCGTTGCCCCTGAAAAAAAAGTTTTCATCGCATGTAGGCAATATGGGTATCAAATGAAAGGTCTTAATGAGAACTACTTTTCAAAACAAGTCTTAAAATGAAAAATTTTGCTTCGAGGGGTGCAGGGGAAGGGGAAATGTACGAACATTTTATGTCCCCCCCCCCTCGCGATTGGACACCTTTGACCCGAAAAATCTGAAAAAATCATGAATGCAGGCCTTTATGAGTACAACAACAACAAATACATGAGAAGTCGAAATTCACTCAACTTTGTTAGTAATAGTATGATTTATCGATTTTATGTTTTCTTGAATAAAATCTTAACGGTGCCCGTTTCATGAAATTCAGTACACTGATGACTATTTATAAGATTAATATGTCCTGAAAGTTTCATAAAGATCGAATGGTATTTAAGAAAGTTATAGCGATTTGAATTTTCCTGTATTACTATGGAACAATATACGCTGTATTACCATGGAAACACCTTTCTCGAAAGGTTCGCTGCGAATAACCAATAAGCAGCCGCGGACAATGGTCGGCAGTGAAGGGAGAGTCTCAGGACAAATACCTGATTGTCAATGATCTTCACTGTGACATGACGTAGGAGCCATACCCGATGTGACACTCGCTTCGGAGTCCCTGGTACCTAGAGTACACAACTGGCGAGTACTAGAGGACTACTCGGCTAGTGATCACCAGTATATAGCGGTTGAGATTCACGACGGTGCCACTCTGCGTGCATATGCCCAAACTTCAACCCTCGGATGGAGGACTGGGAGGATGGACGTTGAGAGGTTCGCTGACGCGCTTACGGCAGGCACACCGTTGCTGAGAGCTCCACCAGGGAGTGGAGGGCCTACAGCCAAGGACTTGGTGAACTCAACTATGAGTACAATCATAACTGCTTGCGAGTCTTCCATGCCCCGTCGGAGACCCCGACACGGTAAGCCTCCAGTATACTGGTGGTCAAACTAGATCGCCGAACAAAGAAGCGAGTGTCACAAACTTCGGCGAGAGGCGCAGCGGGCGCGAACACGGGAGGAGGCAGACACTAGGCTAGCAGCATACAGGTCCGGCAGGAGATATCTTCGCAGGCTTATTAACAAGAGCAAGGCCCGATGCTGGCAAGACCTCGTGGACGATGTAAATAGGGATCCGTGGGGCCTAGGTTACAAGCTGGTCATGCGAAAACTTGGTGCCCAACGGAAGCCCTGCTTACATGAAGCAGAGAAGATGGACGAGATCGTACGGGCTTTATTCCCCACGCTCCCTGTCCGTGTCGATCCAGCTCATGCACAAACACCATTAGAATGCTCACCTTTCACAATGATGGAACTGGAGCAGGCAATTCTATCCATGAAAGCAAGGAAGGCACCGGGACCAGATGGCGTTCCTGCTGAGGTTTTGCAGCTTGTCTACAAGCTTTGTCCTGACTTGTTGCTCAGTATGTTCAACGCTTGCCTTTACGAAGGTGTATTTCCGGAACGCTGGAAAGTGGCGAGGCTCATACTGATCAGCAAGGGGAAGGGAAATTCCGAGTTGGCGTCTGCATACCGCCCGTTATGTATGCTAGACACGGCTGGGAAAGTGCTCGAGAAACTCATCAAGGGAAGACTCATTGACGTGGTCCGTCCTGCCGGGGAGCTATCTCCACGGCAGTATGGCTTTAGAGCAGGTCGCTCCACTATTGACGCGATAGCGGAAGTAGCGAGCGCGGTCCAAAGAGCGGAGGCTCACTACCAGTCAAACAAAAGGGTTGTGTTGCTCGTGACGCTTGACGTCAGAAACTCCTTCAATGCCGCTAGATGGGCGGATATTCTGGAAGCACTGGAAAACTATTTTCAAGTTCCAGAATATCTGATGCGGATTTTGAAGAACTACCTGACACATGGGAGCCTGCTCTTTGAGACGAAGAACGGTCGGCGGAGGATGGAAGTTACATCGGGTGTTGCACAAGGCTCCATCCTTGGCCCGGACCTGTGGAACATCACGTACGACGGGCTACTGAGAATCGAGCTGCCGGATGAGTCGCGCTTGATCGGCTATGCAGATGATGTCGCGGCGCTAGCTGCGGGACGCACTGTTGAACAAGCGAAACTCAGACTGGGTATGCTAATGCGCCGAGTGAGGGACTGGATGACTGCTCGCGGGTTTAGCCTAGCTTTGGAGAAAACCGAAGTAGTCATCTTGACAAAAAAGAGAATCTCTAGAGTAAGGATGATCAACATTGGGGAAGCACTCGTTGAGACTAAACTAGCAGTGAAGTACCTGGGCATTTTGATCGACTCGAAGATGCGTTTTTCCGAGCAAATCAGGGCAATAGCTGACAAGGCTGCAGCGAGTGTTTCGGCTCTCAGCCGGCTAATGGCCAACATAGGGGGTCCCACCTCATCAAGAAGGAGACTTCTGATGAGTGCAGTACAGTCTGTGCTATTGTATGGATCGGAAATATGGTGTGAGGCTCTCAACAAGGAGCTGTATCGCAAGCGCTTGGCACAGGTACAGCGACGAGGAGCGCTGCGGATTGCACCTGCATATTGGACTGTCTCGGAGTCGGCAGTGCTGGTCATCGCAGGAGTGATACCCATTGCCCTCGTTGCCAAGGAGCGCCGCAGAATCTACCTGCGGAGGAACGAATGCGACAGAGATGCTGTCACCCACGAAGAACGAGAACGCTCACTCAGTGATTGGCAACAGTCCTGGGTGAGCGATACAAAAGGTAGGTGGACCACACGCCTTATTGGTGACCTGAGGCCGTGGCTCAATCGAAGGCATGGTGAGACTGACTTCCATCTAACTCAGCTACTGAGTGGACATGGATACTTTTGGTCTTACCTGCACAAGATTGGTAAGTCACGGTCTCCTGACTGCATATTCTGTGCTGGAGAGGTCGATGATGCCTACCACACATTTTTTGTATGCAAGAAGTGGGAAAGGCAGCGCGGTGACCTCATTGAAGAAATGGGAGATCTCTCTCTGGATGAACACACTGGAGACATGCTCACATCCGTTGACAAATGGAACTGTGTGGCACATTACGCTCGGGCCGTCCTTAAGATAAAAAGGAAAATATATGAGCGCCTGGAGGCGTCCAGGGCGGAGGGGTCTCTTTTCTAGAAATCCCTCTCCCTTGTTCTCAGATTGACAGGGGAGGTGTTTAGTGGGTAGTCCAAGGGTATCCTCCATGGGGGTCCCACACTGCCAGACCCGGCGGGCGTAAATGCCTTCACCTCTCTACCACAAAAAAAAAAAAAAAACTATGGAAACATATGGCTGTGGAACATTATGCGCTTTTTACCGACTCAGATACTACAGCTTTGCTAGGGTTTGCATGAAAATTTCAGGAATGATAGATATCATGAATTTCTTAGACAAATGGCTCAGCTAGCGGTATTAGTAATCTTAAAGCAAAATAGTGGCTGTTTTAAATGCGAAGATTGAATAATTTTGATGTATTTTGCCCAACTTCAACGTTTAAGGCGCATGGTTTTAACACTTGATTCAATTTAATAAATGCCTGAAGATGAGCACCTACAATCATTACTCAAAGGTGAAACAAGTCGAGGTGGCAGGAGAGACCTCCTAGTAAATGGGCTTTGTAACCATTCTAGGATTCGAATAAATAGGCCATGAATCGACGATTACAGTACATCAAAGGTAGCCGATATGAATATCAAATGAAAGTTCTTTATAAGAAGTTTTCAAAACAGTACTTAAATGGAAAATTTTTCCTTCACAAGGGCAACAAATACCTTAGAAGTCGAAATTCGATCAACTTTGTTAATAATAGTACATTTTATAAATTTTGCTTTTTTGTCTACAAAATCAAGAAGAGACCCTTAAATTTCCCAAAATCTATAATTTAAGTTTTCTTAACAATAAACAGCTAAGTTACAGCCGATTGAATATCTAATAATTACAACAACATTAACACGTGATACTAGGGAGATACACGCTTGCAACGGACCTAGACACTACAAATATGTAGGAATTTTGATAAAAATTTTAGAAATGGTTTGTAATATTCATATGTTATCATGACTAATCAAGCGACGGGGTCAAAACACTTGGAACAAAATCGTGGCGAGTTTAAAATCATAATAACCATAATAATTTTCCGAACTCAATATATGGAATCTGTATATTAGTCAAGTTTTGATATGCAGGATATATTGTTTGATTTACTAATTGTTTTACAATACCCTTCTGGCAGGAGCATCCTCCTGCTACTTCAACTTGTTTTATTTTCTGTTTTGTACTCTATCAGAAGTTTTGCATGGAGCTATTAATTGGTAGTGTAACTTACAGTATTTATGAAAGTCCTAAACGCACTTTAAAATGGGAAATTATGAGAGTGGCTAAGGATTTTAAGCACGCATAATCTATTCATGATAAGACTCTACTCCTCTCTGAACTAGCTGTCCGACCAGCAGCCACTACGGAGTAGATGGTGAGTGTCTAAACATGTTGACCTTAAGGGTACGATTCATTGGCATAGCTTAAGCCTTTGTCTATGAATTGTTGAAAGTTCGATTCAGGAAATGATCTAACGATCAAATATGAAATAATTCCGCATATTTATGGAATTATAGTCATTTTAATTTTCTTCATGTGCAAGAATCTCATGTATGTATATGTACTCTCTGTCGAACTACGCATTACAATTTTCAGCGGTTCTTTGCCAGATTCTGAAATTTGATGAATAACATAATGATTTTTCCTACCCTTCCTTTTAAAAATAATTGTAATACTAGTACAAACAAATTGAGTAAGCAGGAGAGTGCTCCTACCAGAAGGTCTTTGTTAACATCCTAGGGTTAGAAATAAGTTTTCTAATGGCGTGAATCGATAATTTGAATTATTCGTCCAATACTTGGATATGAAATCGTTCAAATTTATGCAAAAGATGCACAGTTTCTTTCATAAGCACAGGCTGCCGCCATTTTGACCTAGCTTAACTGATTTTTCTGAATGCTCGGCCGATTGAACATATTCAAGTTAATCACTATCCCTTGAATTTTCATGAAAATTGAAAGAAAATAAAAGTGCCTAAGTCAATTTAAATATATATAGGGTTTTCCAATAAGAGGTGTTATTTTGAATAGATCTTGTGATTTAACACCTTGCGACTTCTCCCCTTGGGGTCATGTGAAAAAGAAGTCCTACGCCAACAGCCCAGCGTAGATTCAAGACCTTAAAGATAAATTCGTGAGGCTATCGAGGACATAGGGCAGCCACTTGAAGAGGATATGGTCCTGTTAGCGTGTCGTAGTAGTTATTTGCCTGATGTTAGTTTTTGCTAGTAACGGCATATCTTCTTCTTTATAATAAAATAAACATACGATCATTTATATTAAAAAAATGCATTATTCTTTTAATATCAAAATAACACCTCTTATTGGAAAACCCTTTATCAACCATAAACACGTGTTATTGTTGCTGTAATTCCATACAATTGAAATTGCTATAACTCACTTGATTATGATTCGATTTCAACTTATATCTTTATAACTTATATCAGTCTATATAACTGCAAAGTTTCAAGAAGTTTAAAGGTACCGTTTTGATTTTATGGGCAAAAAAGGAAAATCTACAAATCATACTATTATTAACGGACCTGTGGAACATCACGTACGACGGGCTACTGAGAATCGAGCTGCCGGATGAGTCGCGCTTGATCGGCTATGCAGATGATGTCGCGGCGCTAGCTGCGGGACGCACTGTTGAACAAGCGAAACTCAGACTGGGTATGCTAATGCGCCGAGTGAGGGACTGGATGACTGCTCGCGGGTTTAGCCTAGCTTTGGAGAAAACCGAAGTAGTCATCTTGACAAAAAAGAGAATCTCTAGAGTAAGGATGATCAGCATTGGGGAAGCACTCGTTGAGACTAAACTAGCAGTGAAGTACCTGGGCATTTTGATCGACTCGAAGATGCGTTTTTCCGAGCAAATCAGGGCAATAGCTGACAAGGCTGCAGCGAGTGTTTCGGCTCTCAGCCGGCTAATGGCCAACATAGGGGGTCCCACCTCATCAAGAAGGAGACTTCTGATGAGTGCAGTACAGTCTGTGCTATTGTATGGATCGGAAATATGGTGTGAGGCTCTCAACAAGGAGCTGTATCGCAAGCGCTTGGCACAGGTACAGCGACGAGGAGCGCTGCGGATTGCACCTGCATATCGGACTGTCTCGGAGTCGGCAGTGCTGGTCATCGCAGGAGTGATACCCATTGCCCTCGTTGCCAAGGAGCGCCGCAGAATCTACCTGCGGAGGAACGAATGCGACAGAGATGCTGTCACCCACGAAGAACGAGAACGCTCACTCAGTGATTGGCAACAGTCCTGGGTGAGCGATACAAAAGGTAGGTGGACCACACGCCTTATTGGTGACCTGAGGCCGTGGCTCAATCGAAGGCATGGTGAGACTGACTTCCATCTAACTCAGCTACTGAGTGGACATGGATACTTTTGGTCTTA
Organism: Odontomyia ornata; assembly: GCA_963969285.1. Lineage (NCBI taxonomy): Eukaryota > Metazoa > Arthropoda > Insecta > Diptera > Stratiomyidae > Odontomyia > Odontomyia ornata. The sequence continues at coordinate 349,998,031 of OZ017739.1, read as the reverse complement.
CCTGCACAAGATTGGTAAGTCACGGTCTCCTGACTGCATATTCTGTGCTGGAGAGGTCGATGATGCCTACCACACATTTTTTGTATGCAAGAAGTGGGAAAGGCAGCGCGGTGACCTCATTGAAGAAATGGGAGATCTCTCTCTGGATGAACACACTGGAGACATGCTCACATCCGTTGACAAATGGAACTGTGTGGCACATTACGCTCGGGCCGTCCTTAAGATAAAAAGGAAAATATATGAGCGCCTGGAGGCGTCCAGGGCGGAGGGGTCTCTTTTCTAGAAATCCCTCTCCCTTGTTCTCAGATTGACAGGGGAGGTGTTTAGTGGGTAGTCCAAGGGTATCCTCCATGGGGGTCCCACACTGCCAGACTCGGCGGGCGTAAATGCCTTCACCTCTCTACCACAAAAAAAAAAAAAAACTATGGAAACATATGGCTGTGGAACATTATGCGCTTTTTACCGACTCAGATACTACAGCTTTGCTAGGGTTTGCATGAAAATTTCAGGAATGATAGATATCATGAATTTCTTAGACAAATGGCTCAGCTAGCGGTATTAGTAATCTTAAAGCAAAATAGTGGCTGTTTTAAATGCGAAGATTGAATAATTTTGATGTATTTTGCCCAACTTCAACGTTTAAGGCGCATGGTTTTAACACTTGATTCAATTTAATAAATGCCTGAAGATGAGCACCTACAATCATTACTCAAAGGTGAAACAAGTCGAGGTGGCAGGAGAGACCTCCTAGTAAATGGGCTTTGTAACCATTCTAGGATTCGAATAAATAGGCCATGAATCGACGATTACAGTACATCAAAGGTAGCCGATATGAATATCAAATGAAAGTTCTTTATAAGAAGTTTTCAAAACAGTACTTAAATGGAAAATTTTTCCTTCACAAGGGCAACAAATACCTTAGAAGTCGAAATTCGATCAACTTTGTTAATAATAGTACATTTTATAAATTTTGCTTTTTTGTCTACAAAATCAAGAAGAGACCCTTAAATTTCCCAAAATCTATAATTTAAGTTTTCTTAACAATAAACAGCTAAGTTACAGCCGATTGAATATCTAATAATTACAACAACATTAACACGTGATACTAGGGAGATACACGCTTGCAACGGACCTAGACACTACAAATATGTAGGAATTTTGATAAAAATTTTAGAAATGGTTTGTAATATTCATATGTTATCATGACTAATCAAGCGACGGGGTCAAAACACTTGGAACAAAATCGTGGCGAGTTTAAAATCATAATAACCATAATAATTTTCCGAACTCAATATATGGAATCTGTATATTAGTCAAGTTTTGATATGCAGGATATATTGTTTGATTTACTAATTGTTTTACAATACCCTTCTGGCAGGAGCATCCTCCTGCTACTTCAACTTGTTTTATTTTCTGTTTTGTACTCTATCAGAAGTTTTGCATGGAGCTATTAATTGGTAGTGTAACTTACAGTATTTATGAAAGTCCTAAACGCACTTTAAAATGGGAAATTATGAGAGTGGCTAAGGATTTTAAGCACGCATAATCTATTCATGATAAGACTCTACTCCTCTCTGAACTAGCTGTCCGACCAGCAGCCACTACGGAGTAGATGGTGAGTGTCTAAACATGTTGACCTTAAGGGTACGATTCATTGGCATAGCTTAAGCCTTTGTCTATGAATTGTTGAAAGTTCGATTCAGGAAATGATCTAACGATCAAATATGAAATAATTCCGCATATTTATGGAATTATAGTCATTTTAATTTTCTTCATGTGCAAGAATCTCATGTATGTATATGTACTCTCTGTCGAACTACGCATTACAATTTTCAGCGGTTCTTTGCCAGATTCTGAAATTTGATGAATAACATAATGATTTTTCCTACCCTTCCTTTTAAAAATAATTGTAATACTAGTACAAACAAATTGAGTAAGCAGGAGAGTGCTCCTACCAGAAGGTCTTTGTTAACATCCTAGGGTTAGAAATAAGTTTTCTAATGGCGTGAATCGATAATTTGAATTATTCGTCCAATACTTGGATATGAAATCGTTCAAATTTATGCAAAAGATGCACAGTTTCTTTCATAAGCACAGGCTGCCGCCATTTTGACCTAGCTTAACTGATTTTTCTGAATGCTCGGCCGATTGAACATATTCAAGTTAATCACTATCCCTTGAATTTTCATGAAAATTGAAAGAAAATAAAAGTGCCTAAGTCAATTTAAATATATATAGGGTTTTCCAATAAGAGGTGTTATTTTGAATAGATCTTGTGATTTAACACCTTGCGACTTCTCCCCTTGGGGTCATGTGAAAAAGAAGTCCTACGCCAACAGCCCAGCGTAGATTCAAGACCTTAAAGATAAATTCGTGAGGCTATCGAGGACATAGGGCAGCCACTTGAAGAGGATATGGTCCTGTTAGCGTGTCGTAGTAGTTATTTGCCTGATGTTAGTTTTTGCTAGTAACGGCATATCTTCTTCTTTATAATAAAATAAACATACGATCATTTATATTAAAAAAATGCATTATTCTTTTAATATCAAAATAACACCTCTTATTGGAAAACCCTTTATCAACCATAAACACGTGTTATTGTTGCTGTAATTCCATACAATTGAAATTGCTATAACTCACTTGATTATGATTCGATTTCAACTTATATCTTTATAACTTATATCAGTCTATATAACTGCAAAGTTTCAAGAAGTTTAAAGGTACCGTTTTGATTTTATGGGCAAAAAAGGAAAATCTACAAATCATACTATTATTAACAAAGTTGAGTGAATTTCGATTTCTAAGGTATTTGTTGCCCTTGTACTCATAAAGGCCCATGTTCGTGATAATTTTCAGATTTTTCGGCTGAAAGGTGTCCAATCGCGAAGGGGGGGACACAAATTTTTGGTACATTTTGCCTTCCCCTGGACCCCCTAATTCATAAAATGATGTTTTTATTTCAGATTCTAAAAGTTCTAATCAAGACCTTTCATTTGATACCCCATTTGACTACCTTTGATTAAAAAAAATTTTTAAGGGCCAATTCGTTATTAGGGGGGACCCCCCTTAAAATTTTTTTAAATTTTTGTTAAGACCTTAACTTTTGAGAGACCATCACTTCTGACCTTTTCACAAAGTTTGAGCATTCTAGCTTCTATAGTTTCTGAGGAAATCAGCTGTGACGCACGGACAGACGGACAGACGGACGGACGGACAGACAGGTCGCGAAACTAGTAGGTCTTTGTAAAAAAAATTTTGATAAAGACCTAAAAAGCGAGCATTTAAAGTAATAATGAATTTTTTATCAGCAGAACTTTTTATGTATATGTCAATGAATTTTTCTTGATTTAATTTAAAATTCTCTTCTGCACATCATATGTTGATAATAAAACTCTTCTACTTAGAGGATATTTCAGCCTATCCACCTTGCTTTCTTTAGGTATGGAGGCGAAGATTACTTACTGGACTAAACTATGAATTTATTACGACTTGCGGTTGGCTGTCTTGATGAACTTATTCAATTATTGCAGTTCAGGAGTTCCATTTATTGTTTGCCACTAATTTTGCTAAAGTTTCTCATCAGCTTCTACTTACTGAATATTAGTTGTACATACTAACGAGCCATTACAAATTACATAGGTTTCGAAATAAGGTCTTACCACTTTTTGCTTTGTGTCACACTTTAATAAGATTTTTTCTTTATTAACTTAATTTGTATGTGCGTGTATGTAAAAGCTAATCTGTTTCATCTTTTTCCAAAATTAATCATGTAATCCAGATTCTCTGAAAAATTTTTGTAAGCCTTTAAACATTAATTTCCCTTCCCAATCTAATTCTTTGCCACAATGCGCACCCAAAATCAAATCAAAGGAAGCTACTTAAATTTAAAGAAAGCACTTCCAAAACCCATTTTTCTACCTTTCACAACTCCAGGACACATTCAAAGCACTCGTTACATTGTAAAATCTCATTATAGAAGCCATCTAACAAATGCCAAGGCTGAAAAAAAGCGAAGGAAAGTGTAATAAGATCAAGATTTCCATAATTAATGTGGCACAGGGCTTGAAAGTTCACGGAATTTTAATTGAAGGGACACTTATTTGGGCCAGGTGGATATTAAAGATTCTCATTCTCCACAGTTAGCGCAACACAACTCTCAGATAAGATGCACACCCTTGGTGTGAGGAGGAACGTTTAGGTTCCTAATAGATTCTGTTTGATGAATATTTTTCATAATTACTCTGGAAGGTTCTTTGCAGACACTCGAATTGGATCGGCGTAGTCAAGAGGTATTCTAGAGTCAAACGATTTGTTTATTTTAATATCATTTTATGCATGCTTAGATTCATCTCTCTCTGTTCACATTTTGTAAATCACACTATGATGTATGTACTGTAAAAATGCAATTAACATTTCTGCAAGGTAAGGTTTTTAGAGTGCTAATGAAAGAACTGCGATTTTGAAATTTTCATTTAAAAAAAAAACAATTATTACGAGCTTGTGGAACGGCTTTTACAAGACCTGCCGGTTTCGCATCCTGTCTGTGGGTCCGTCCGCGCATCATAGCAATTTTTTTCAGAAACTATAGAAGCTATAAAAACTAAGTGGTAGTCTCTCAAAAATTTCGCTCTTATCAAAACTTTGTAAAACTTTTTTTTTTATCTGAAGCATTTTTTCAAAATTTAAAACAGTCGAGTGCCCTACTCCCTAGGTTTTGATTCGGAAGTTTAGAGTCCGAAACAAAAAAAAAAAAATTATTCATTGCAGTCTCCAGGAGGAAGCAAGGAGTACGGAAAATTTGTGTCTACCAATCCCCCCTGCGACCGGCCTAGCAAACTGTGAAAATATGAAGATCGATCTTGATGAGTGCTAGAACAAGAAATACCTTAGAAATCGAAATTCACTCAACTTTGTTATAATAGAATGATTTGTGAATTTTATGTTTTTCCTCACAAAACCGCAACTATACTTTTAAATAATGATATACATTAGCATAAATTCGATGCGTTCATAAAATTTTTTAGAAATTGGATCATAATCAATGTGATACAGCCATTTCAATTATATAGAGTTACCTTAACACTTGGATGAGATTATACAAAGTGGTCGCTGCTACGTGCTTATAAAAGAAATTCTTGATTTTTCGGATGTATAGTTGAGCCCCGATTATTTGCGGAATTGAGTGGCAATCGCACCGTGGATAACAAAAATCGCGGATAACCTGCCATAAGATTAAAAAATCCCCGTTAGCAACACCAGCCGGAAAGGTAAATTTCTCATATGTAGCGTAAGGTTTCGAAAAAGAAATTGGCTTATCTACTACTGGACTTCTTATTGCAATTTTTGTAGCACTACATGGGTGTTTATTAATAGAAAGGATCTGCCGCCGTTCGTATTCGGAGACCCTTCAAAGAGGCGCAAATATTGCAAATATGCTAATTAAATTGAGTTGCACACGTATGGTTCACATATTGCAAATCGGCGTGTAATAAATTGTTATAAACATATTTATACTGGTTTCGCCCTTCTCACATTTGCTGTTTATACATTTGACAGTGGTTGTCAAACAAAGGTGATAACTTTTTGGCTTAAAAAGCTCAAATAGTTAATTTCAAAAGATTTCCATAAAAGTTTAATCAGCACTTGCATTGCCATTAATATTTACATTTTCGATTCTTTTCTGAACCATCAGGGGCCGTTATTTTGAATTTTTATTGCAAACGGCTGCTGAAATTATTAAACTGTAAATTATCGAATTTTTTATTTGTCCTCCGATTTGCACAATTAAATTAAATTAACTTGCCTTAATAACTTATGATTTCAAGTTTTATCGGAATCTGTTGAGAAACTTGGCTGCTAGAGGACTACAGAAATAAAAAAAAAGTTTATGTCACCCCCCTGTATGGGGAGACCCCCTTAAACACTTCAAAATATGTTCTTGCACTGCAAATTTCAAGAGGCACCACTTTTGACCTACGTAGAAAATTTCCTCATTCTAGCTCATGTGGTTTGCGAGATAACTTGTGGCACACGAACAAACGGACGGACGGACAGACAGACAAGTCGCGATTTTATAATTTATATGGTAATGTTAAAAATATTTTACAATATTTAAAAAATATTCTGATTTATAAATACGTTCAAGATAAGTCATTTAAAACGTTTCCATGAAAAAAATGCATAATTCAGTTGCTACTAAAATAGCGAATTGCTCTTGTTCCTGATCTTTGGGGGCCGCCATTTTGAATGCATGCATTTGATTTTTGACAATTTTAAATTTCTGTGGGCTAGGACCTCATCAATCAATGTGCCAAATCTCGTTCAAATCGGAGTTTCACTCTAGACACGGCAAAATAATTCAATTTTTAGTGAAAATGGCAGCTTAAAAATATTGGGTTTTAAATTTTCGACTTTTTTATTTTTCATTCAATTTTAATAATTTTCTTCATATACGGAAACATAGTACAGAGATCCATAATCTCAAGTTTCATCAAAATCCGCTTGAAAATGTGACCACTAGAGGGCCACAAAAACCTGAAAAAACGCATATTTAAATCGCCCTCATTTTGAAATTTGCACATGCATGATCACCAAAATATTAAAAACTGTAGATCTATGTAATGGCTATCTCGAAACCAAGTTTAATATATATCAGATTAAAATTATGACTTTTAGAAGGCTTTGAAATTTTGAGTTTCAACTGGCCGCCATTTTGTTTTTTGTAACCTGACCTCCGAATTTTTCACGCAATACTTTAGATACTTATAATTTCTATCTGAATGTTGAATTTCATGAAAATCTGTTGAAAGCTTTGGCCACTATTACAACAACAAAATTTTGCACGTTTTCCAACCTTTGAGCGGCCGCCATTTTGTTTCTGCCGTATAGACTTTGGATTTTTTATTGTGAGATTCATCACATACATTAGTGAACCTTTGTACCAAATTTCATCAAAATCGGAGATATACTTTGGTCAGAACAGATTTCACGATTTTTCGTCTAAAATGGCCGCCATTTCGCTTTTGCCCAGCCGATATAGTTGGTTCACTAATTTGACCGAGATATTAACCCAATACACCTTTTCTGAAAATTTGGTGAAAATCGGAGCAAAATTGCAACCTCTAGCGTGGTCACAAATTTCGTTATATCCCATATATATATATATATATATATATATATATATATATATATATATATATATATATATATATATATATATATATACATATATATATATATATATATATATATATATATATATACATATATATATATATATATATATATATATATGATGCTCTCCGGAATAGGTAAATTTCACTCGAGAAATTTACCTAAAATTAGGTGCAGACACGAAAAAATGTCCTAACATAGAAAATATGTTTTATTGTACAAAAACATAAAACATTCAAACATACATAGATACTATATAATTCAGTTCAGCAAAAACTTTTGCTTTTTAAAAAATCAGTCACTAGTTTTTGCTCCTTACTTTGTAAAGACTTTATCTTTATTCAAAATTGTACTTTCCTTAACATTAGTTTTTCTGTCAGCTGTGTATCCTCTTGTTCTTTTAAACATAGAAGCAACCCATCTACGTGCTGCAATGCTATTTCGTGTGACATCCGCTCAAGTGCCTCGTCTTCTTCTTGACTTTCATTTGCTTCTTCTTCGTGCAATGGAACTCCACGAGAATTCGTGCGCTGCATTGCTTTGTTTGATATCTCTATGTCAGGCAGTCGTTTGAACCCCGGCTCCACCGCATCGCATTCCAGCTAATCTATATTATTTTCATCGACATTTTCACCTCCCGGAACAGATGTCACTAAGTTAACAAGTGTAGATGTCGGCATGATGTTATTCTCTTCTTCACAAATGTTTTGGTTGAAAGTTATTTCGGCACTCGGAAAAGTTTTCTCCGTGATTTGATAAGGGTTGATGATTTGATGTCATCCCATGCAGATGCAATATCGTAAATCGTCCAATCATCATCAAATCTTTTTTGGTTGAAATAATCAACCGGTAAATTTTCTGCTCGAGTCCCCTTCAAGGACCTTGGTTTTTCAGATTTAACGATTGTAAGAAGCCTTAATTTGTGAGTACCCGCAACGTTGCTACATGGCACGATTGTAATTTTCTCGTTGCTGCTTTTGTGACCTACTGCTTTCTGTTCACTTTCAAATGGTAATGTACGAGTAGGAAGACACTTCCAAAAATGTCCTGATTCATCAACGTTATAAATTTGGTCATATGATAGACCCTCAGATACCATAAACTCTTCAAAATCACGTTGAAAATCATCAGCTGCTTGTTGATCGCGACTCAGTTTCTCTCCGTGTACCCCAATGTCTCTGATTCCGTGACGTTTTTTAAATCGATGTAACCAACCGGAAGATGCATCTAAATCTCCCTCCAGGTCCAATAAATCAGAAAATATTTTTGCCTTAGCTGTAATGATAGGACCGGATACAGGAGTCCCCTCGCTTCACAACTGAGCGACTTACTCTGTTAATGCTGAGTCTAGATCGCCATATACTCGTATAAATTTTTTCATGATTTTCTGATTTTTCATCCCAGAAGCACTTCCTGATGCTGATGCCAATGCCAGTAGTTTGACTTTTTGCTTCCATACGTCTCGCCTGGTTGTTTACCCATCCCGTAATTCAAACACATCTGCCTCCTTGAAGCGTCGTTTTCTATTTTCGAATATCTGGAATTGTTAACACAACCTTCATACGTTGTTCAGCCATTATGTTTTACAGCACTAATAGAATTTCAGAAACTATCGAAGCAAAAAAAAAAACTTGAGCACTGCACTGAAAAAGAAGCTAACACACAACTTGTCACTCAGGAGCATCGTTGTCGTAGCAACAAAGCAACGCTGGTGGTAAGATGACGGCTTTCTGCTTCATGCGCGAGCATTCGAGCCATCTGCGGACAGTAAAATTTACATTTTAGACCATTTCCCGGTGCTCGCAGATAATGCCCACTGCGGATCATCCGCTTGCGGATAATTGGGGCTATACTGTACTCGAACGGTTTTCCATAGAAGCAATGTATTTATAATTCAACTATTTGATTAATGTCAACAATTCTTTTCAAACTTAGGACAGCTACAAAGGCCTTCTGAAAGGACTACTCTCCTGCCCACTTGTTTTGTTTCGCAGTTGTATTATCGTGTGAAAGCATCTAAAAAGTATTTTTAAAATTGTTTCAAATATGCTATACTCGTAAAGGTGTTCGATTTCTTAAATGCGACGTATTAATTTCAGCTCTCTAACACTTATCTTCACTGGAAACTTCGCTTCCTGCAAGAAGTGCCTCCAGTTTTATCGGTCCATTGACCGCGATTTCGAATTTTGCAATCCCAGTAGTGATGAACTGTCTTTGTTGACAGTGTCAGATCAGTGTTTCCTTAACAGATCTATGACCTACACTTCTTGCAATGAATACCTTTTTGGGTACTTATTGTTCATCCATAAAATTCACATCGCCAGCCCATTATACTTTCCACAGTCTAGGAGTCATGGAAATCTCCAGCTCATCAAAATTTTATAAAGCTCATGGTTGTATATATTAAATTTGCTATCAGTCCCCTTTTAACTTCGCTCCGATTATTTGCCTCAGAATCTGTCTCTCAAAAACATTCAATATATTTGCGCATGCTTGGGTTAGTCCGACTGGGGCTTTCGGTCCCATATTGGATGCGCTCTGGGGGGGATGGATGCGGGTTACCCCAACCTGCTAGCCGATAGATATGTAGGAAGTAAAATACCACTCGTGGACCAAAAACTGGCTTAGTCAAAGCACTGACAATGCCATACTTGTTCTGGAACTAGAACAAAAGCCTCGGATCAGATTGAAGAAATGGCAAAGACTATCACAACGCACGAAGGACTATTCTTTTGGAACTTGGAATATTCGATCATTGAGCAGACCAAGTGCACTGCAGTAACTTCTGGATGAAATCAAGAAATACAGAATCAATATTCTTAGAGTGCACGAAACCTAATGGCACGGTGAAGACATATTTGACATGGGAACGCATACTGCATCCAAAAGTGAAAATTTTTAAAGAAGCCACGAGTTCAGAGTGATTTTCATTGTTGATGGCACATCTAAACAAATTATTACTAACTTCAAGCCCATCGACGCAAGAATTTATGCGGTTCCTATCAAGATTAAACTCTTTAATATCTAGCTGGTCAACTAACACGAGCCCTTAAAACACAAGGAAGAGGCAATTAAGAGCAAATTTTACAAGATACTGGAATGCAATGTCAATGCATTACCGTCAAAAGACATTTAAATTTTTTAGGGTGACTTCAATGCAAATACGCCCAGAAACGAAACAAAGAGGAATAAACGGAGAGCAGAACCTCCATGTAGAGATCAGCAACAATGTACAATGCCTGATAGACTTCACTACTAGTAGAAGCTTCACAAAAAGCTCCACATGCTTTCTACATCGAGATATCCACAACGAGATTGACAATGTTCTCATACAAAAACGAGCCACCACCAGCATTCTCGACTCGCGCTTGTTCCTTAGCACTGTCTGTGATTCAGACCACTACCTTACAAGGAACAAGTTCTGATGCCGCATCACCAAGAACTGTAAGCAAGAAGTATAAGCTACTGCAAGGTATCAAATACACATACCAAATGATGGCTCAGCAACGTGCACATACAAGTCAGTGCTGGGAAATTGCATCAATCTATCCCCGCAGGCGAGAAAAAGTAGTGATGAGATACAAACCATGTGGAAAACAGTAAGAGATGCGGCAATAGAAGGGGCCGAAGAGGTCTTGGAGGATCGACCAAGGAAAAGTAAGAATAACGGGTATGACGAAGAATGCAAGCAAGCGGTTAGAATAGGAACCAGGTGTCCAAGGAGTACATCTAGTGAACAACTGGGGCCATTGAAGAACAACATAAAAAGCTCTGATGACAAGCTAAACAAGTTGGGTAGACAGACCTACGCTCATGTCAGAAGGGTTTTGTACTCAAATTACAAAATGCAGTCACCAGCAACGAAAAATTTGCACGTTTAGGAGAAAATCCATTGTTTCTCAATTTTTAACTAATACAATGAAATCCCAAAAGTATTTATGTCATCGATCTAATCTGAAAATTTTAGAAGATCCAATCAAAACTGCAGTGTCTGATTCGATAGAAAGTCCATAAAATACCAAAATAGTGTGTTAATGTTGTTGTAACTGGAGAAATTTCAAATGGATATAACTTCCGGGAATATGAAACGAATTTCATCAAACTTATAGAGTATTAGTACCCTATATAAGACTACATAAATATTGAATTTTGTTGGGTTTGAAGGTATCCATATGATTTTATTATAGAAAATTTGAAATTCGAAGATCATACTATTATTAGCAAAGTTGAACGAATTTTGACTTCTGAGGTATTTGTTACCGCTGTACTCATAAATATCTCCCTTGATAATTTTTAAGATTTTTTAAGATCACAGGTGTCCAATCGCGAGGGGAAAACACATTTTTCGTGTATTTCCCCCTCTGTGCTCCCACTGAAACAAAAACTGTCAGTTTAAGAACTGTTTTGAAAAGCTCTCATAAAGACCTTTCATCTGATACCCATGTCGGCTGCTTTTGATGAAATTTTTTTTCAGGGGCCAGTCCCCTGTACTGTTCATCGATTCATGGCATCAGAAAATTTTTTTCTAACCCTAAAATTGTTACAAAGCCCTTCTGTAAGGAGCTCTCTCCTGCCTCCTCGATTTGTTCCACGTATGGAGTATTGATTTTAGGTACTCATCTTCAGTCATTCATTAAATTGAATGAAGAGTTTAAAGTATGCACCTTAAACGTTAAAGTTGGGGAAAAATAACTCAAAATTATCCAACCTTCTCAACCACTTTTTTGCTTAACGAATACTGATACCACTAGCTGAACCAATTCTCAAAGATATTCATGATATTTATCATTCTTGAATTTCTCATACAAATGCTAGCAAACCTGTAGTTTTTGAGTCGGTAAAAAGTGCATATTGTTCCATAGCCATATGTTTTCATAGTAACACATACAGCGCATATTGTTCCATACTAATATAGGGAAATTCAAACCGCTATAACTTCATTAAGTACTATTTGATCTTTATGAAACTTTCAAGACAGGTCAGTCTTATGAAAAGTCATTTGTATACTGAATTTCGTTAAACGTAAGGGTACAGTTAAGATTTTATTCAGAAAATCTAAAATCGAAAAATCATACTATTACTAACAAAGTTGAGTCAATTTCGACTTCTCACGTATTTGTTGTTGTTGTGCTCATAAAGACCTACATGCATGATTTTTTTCAGATTTTTTGGATGAAAGGTGTCCAATCGCAAGTAGGCGTACTCTCCCTATATGGAGAGACCCCTCTTAAACCCCTTTGAGAAATTTCTCCACCCCAAAACATTCAAAAAATCACCACTTCTGACCTTTCCACAAAGTTCCATGGCTGTAGCTTCTATAGTTTCGGAGAAAAAGTGCTGTGACATACAGACGGACGGATGGACGGACAGACGGACATAGATCGTGATTGCAATAGGGTTTTGTATTTTAGTGCAAAACCCTAAAAGTAAGCCGAAAGAAGAAACAAATAACAATCTACACTAAGATCTAATAGATAAATGAAAACATGACCCCATATAGAGTCAGATCGGTGTATACCTCTATTAAGCTACTACGCCATAGCTTCAATCTAGAAACATTTCTTTGCAAAAGTGCACAATAAGCAATTATTTTATTTATTTCTAGAAGCTATCCCCAATGATAACAGAAGCTGTGAACATTCCAGAAGCAGGGGAAGAGGTGTCAGTCTCACCACCAATCAAAGACAGAGTACGGGTAGCATGGGTAGGGGACCTCAGAAAAATAAAGCCGCTGGAATACATTGAATATCCGCAAAGCTGCTCCAGAGCAGGGGTCCCATTTTCATAACCTTCTGCAATATGCAGAATATGGTCGCAGGAGCTGTTACCAGAGGACTGGCAAAAAAGCACTATATGTCCTGTACACAAAAAGGAGGATAAATTAAGATGTGAAAATTATAGAGGCATTGCTCTACGTGTATGTTTTATAAAGTGCCTTCCCAAATCATAGAAAGAAAAATCAAGCCGTACTACGAAAATATTATAGGAAAGCGTTAGAGAGGCTTTTGAAGTGGATGGTCTACAAAAGACCCCAAATATTCTCAATCAAGTAGGTGTTCGAAAAGCTCCGGGAATATAACATCAATGTGCATCAACTTTTTGTAGATTTCAAGCAAACATAAGAGAATGTCAGTAAAAATGCACCGCATAAAACAATGCTTGACTTTGGTGTCCCAATAAAACCATTCCGTGTAGTCAAGGCTATGATGCTAAATACAGAGTGCCAAATCAAGGTGAACGGTGAACTAACGGACAGCCTTAGAGTTACAGCAGGCTTGAAAAAAGTGGATTGACTTGACCCAATACTATTTTATATTGCGCTGGCACACGTCATCACATATCAGCTGAAACCTTGGGTACACTTATGTTCAAGTCCACACAATGGTAGCGTATGCTGATATCGTCTTTATTATGGCTCATTCAATCCTGGATGCCAAAGAAGTATTACTGGTCCTAGAACTTGCCGTAAATCAAATTGACTGATGAGCTAATGAGACTAAAAGAAAATTGATGGGTCAAACGGAGAAGAAAACTCCAGTTTGATAAAAGCTGACCATAGTTGACAACAACCTGAGAAAGTGCCGATAACCTTGTATATCTTGGAACCAACCTACATACAGGAGGCACCGAAAAAGATGAGGTAAGATGCTTCAAAAATGCCAAAAATAAATCCCAGCACTCCGTTCTTTCCATTGTAAGGTTCGGAGTCACTCACAGATAAAATAAACTCCACATTTACGAAACACTTGTCAAACCTGCGCTATTATATGGAAGTGAAAAATGGACCCTGTTCAGTGAATGTATTAGCAGTGGATATATTTGAACGCAAATTTCTCCGGAAAATCTATGGCCCAATGAAGCAAGAAACAGAATGGAAACTACGTAATAACGATGAGTTGCATGAATTATTTGACAACCCGCCTGTATCCACTTGCGTAAAGCCACTTAAATTGCAATGGGTGAGCCATGTAGAAAGAATGGAGATAATCCGGCTATCAAGACGAAAGACAGATGACTCGATGGAAGGACACGATAGAAGCCGACAGCAGATCTTTGTTGGGAGTGAAAAACCGGCGGAGAATGACGTGGACCCGTGATGATTAATCCTGGAGGCCCAGCTTGGGCTGTCACGCCATACATGGTGATGAAGGTGATGCTTGGATTAGAGTGCATGTTTCACACAGATTGGTATACTTGGAGCTTTGTTTTCCTGTGTGCAGCTGGATACAATATTTTATTTGCGAGTTGTATTCTTCAGCATTTTTCTTCTCTCAGTACCAGTTCTCGTTATTTTGGCACAAAGATATACAAGCTCATCCTAATTTTTGAGGTTTTATACTAAAATACAAAACCCTGTTGAAATTGTTACCTGTGTCCGCCTGTATGTCACAGCAAAACTGTTGAGGCTACAGCCATAAAACTTTGTGGAGGGGTCGGATGTTGTGACATCTAGAAAGTTTTGGAGTTTAAAGCTCCCCATACAGGGAAATGACCCTTGACATTTTTTTTCAAATCTATTCAAAATAGGTCTTAAAGTTGCCTTATCAGTGTCGAGGGGGCGGGCGAGGGGAAATTAACGAAATTTTTGCAGGTCCCCTCCTCTCGCAATCGGACACCTATTATCAGAAAAATCAGAAAAAAAAATCATGAGTGCAGACTTTTCTGAGTACAACCACAATAAATACTCAGAAATCGAAATTCACTCAACTTTTTGAGTAATAGTTTGATTTATCGATTTTAATTTTCTTGAATAAAATGGTTAGGACACCCTTAAATTCAATGAGATTCAAAACGCAAATGTGAATTTGCAAGTTTAATTATTTCTGAAAATTTCAGAAAAATTGAATAGTATTTAACAAAGTTATTGGGGTTTAAATTTTCCTGGGTTACAACAGCCACTATGTGTACTTCCAATCAACTCAAAAACTATCGGTTGGCTAGATTTACATGAAAGTTTCAGGAATTATATTTATAATGAATATCTTTGAGAGTTTGTTCAACGAGAGATATCCGTAATCGTAAAACAAAATGGCGGCCATTTTAAATGAGAATATTGCATGAAATCGTGTTATTTTTCCCGGACTCCAGCATTTAAGGTATAAACCATTAATACTTGATCGAATTTATTCATGAATAGCTGAAGATAAGCAGCAAAAAATAATAGGTAAACAAATTTTGTAGGTAGATCCAATAAAAAGTAGCGTAAAAGTTGAAATTCGTTGAACTTTGCCCATAATAGTAGGATTTGTAAATTTAATATTTTCGCCAGCAAAACTGTATTAGTATGATTCTCTTGGATTTAAAAAGATATTTAAGTAGTCCGTTAAAGAGTCCTTATATTCTATAAGATTTAATAGAATGCACAGAATAGTATTGCCGTTCGGTCTTTTTTCGATAACAACAATCACACACGGGTTTTCTACTAAATGGGCCTTCCATCGAACCAGACACAACACGTTTAATTGCACATATTTTCTCCAAATATATAATATAACAAGAAGCCAGTTAAGATTCGGCCAGTTAAAATGAAATAACACTCGCTTTTCTTATAAAGCAAAAATATACAATATTTGTTATGAATTTCATTAAAGTTGCTCTTGAATTCTAACATGAACGTAGTCCTGTCTACCCAACTTGTTGATATTGCACTCACCAAGAGTGATATTTTATCTGTTTTAGGTATTTTTTCTTGACTGTGACTTGTATCCCTACTACAGGATGGTGCTAAGGTTTCTGACAATAGTATTCCTTCTATAAAATTTGAAAGAAAAGAGGTTGGTTAATACTAAAATTTTATTATAAACTAGATAAATTAGGGTATCTCGGGTACTTGAATATCACCAGATAGCAACACACAAATCTAGATCGATCATGTTCAGATCCAACAACGTTGCGCTTCAAGCATACTTGCCGTCCGTACATACCGAGGAGCCAATTGTTACTCAGATCATTACCTGATCAAATTAATCTATCGATGTCATGTGTCAAAGGCATATTTGGAGAAGACCAGCCTGCTACAAAAATTTTGACATTGAAAGATGCCAGTCAGCGCCAATGGCCTAAAATTACAAGTAGATCCTCGACAAATAGCTGGCTCGCATCTTATTAGACGCATCGCTGAAAACAAGCAACGAGTATTGATGGAAGTGAAAGTGGCTATTAAGACCGTGGGAGAGCATACCATCGGGTATCAAGCCCGGCGCAAGAGAAATGATTGGTTCGATGATCAGTGCCAAAATGCGATCGACAAAAAGAATCTGGCGTACAAGGAATATATAGCTAAGAAAACCAGGACGAGGAGAGAACACTACGAAAATCTCAGAAGAGTAGCAGATAAGATAATTAGAACTAAGAAAACAATACCATGGCGAACAATTGAGAAGTACAGATGTTAGTCTAGCGACCAACAAAACAAAACATGCATAAAAAGTAGTTAAAAGCCTGAAAAGTGGTTATCAACCCAAAACCACGCTCTGTCATGATATCGTTGGCAATATCATCGCCGATGGAACCAAGATTACGGAAAAATGGGCATCATATTTCAAAAACCTCCTTAATCCTGCATATAGCTCCAGAGAATCGAAGGCTATAGACGTTTCCGCAGCTACCATTGACCCCACTAACTCTGGGTAGAATTTGTTCCACCATCAAAGCCCAAAAGAATTATGAAACGCTGCGCATCGAAAAAATTCCGGTGGAGCTCATCAAATATGGTGGCAGCAGTGTTCATAAGCTTATTCACAAAGTCATCCAGCAGATGTGTTTAGAGCTGGTAGATCGAAAAAGACCAACTATTCACTGTCAAGTATGTACTTGAAAAATGCTGGGAGTTCAACATAGACGTGCCCTAAATTTTTGTTGACTTTAAGCAAGCATACGACGGTATTGATCATAATGTTCTGTACCAAATAATGCTTTGCTTTGGCATCCCAGCTAAATTACTCCGTGTTACCAAAATGAAAATTGATACAAATATCGGACTAAAGCAGGGAGATAGGCTGGCCCCATTGCTATTCAATTCGGCTCTGGAGTACGTCATAAGGAAGCTACCTATTGATACACGAGGTACGTTACTATACAAGTCGAACCAAATAGTAGACTATGCGGATGACATCAACATTTTGTCACGGTCACTAACAACTTTCAAAGAACTTTCCCTGAAACTCAACAGCGAAGCAAAACTAGTTGGGCTATAAATCAATGGAAATAAAAGAATACTCAGGACGCGGT
This sequence comes from Odontomyia ornata, assembly GCA_963969285.1. Lineage (NCBI taxonomy): Eukaryota > Metazoa > Arthropoda > Insecta > Diptera > Stratiomyidae > Odontomyia > Odontomyia ornata. The sequence goes on along the minus strand of OZ017739.1, from coordinate 349,980,628 downwards.
CGAGGAAAAATACTTCATGTACATAAAATATCACACTTGGCAAATGCAGCATCAAAAATGTGGGCAGATTTGTTTATTAAGGCGCCTAAATAACGAGAACCAGTAATGAAAGAGGCAAAGTACGCCGAAGAATACAGCTCGCAAATAAAATATTTTATTCAGTATTGACGATTTTGAAGACCAGCTGCATACACAAAGGAGCAAAGCTCCAAGTATACAAATCTGTGATAAGTCCTGTGTCATACTATGGGCGTGGAACATGCACCCTAACCCAAGCTTCCACTAATATATTGAACGCCTTTGAGCGATTGGTCCTGAGGTGAATAGTCGTAGCATAGCTAGATGGGGACCAATTGCGAATTCGGTACAACCATGAACTGTAAGAAATTTTTGAAATATGTCCTTCTTCGTTTTATTTAAATTTCGAGTCATTTTTTGAAACGAAGTCTGCAGAAATTTTGTCCCACTAAACTCATACACGTCAAATCAGCTGCCGCCTATTTTTTGGCCTGGGTTCTCTAAGGACACTCACCTTCAATTTGGACCACACAATTTCGATGGAGTTTCGAACAGAGAAATTACCAGCCGAATCAATCTACACACTAGATAAAGACTTGTCAATCACCTCATCTGTTTTCAAAACAGTATGTGCCTTGGTGCTATCTTGTATCGAAATCACTTTCTTTTCATCCCTGGATCGTTGGCAATTAGTAAAGCATTGCACAAAAATATGGGGAAAATATTCCCTGTAATATTCTTCATTAATAGACATTCCTTGCTGAACAAAGAGAAGTTGGCTTTTTCCGCGACTGCTCACTCTGCCAGCTACCGTGATTTTTAGTGTTTTGTAAAAAACCTTTTCCAATAACCTATTAATGTCGGTACTTTTCTGGTCGTCCGTCAGCGCGTTACAGCAGGTTTTTACAGGAACTATAGAAGCTACAGTGATCTAATTTCGTGAACATTTCAGAAGTTTCTGCTTCATAAAAATTCCGTAGAAAAAAAAATTTCAAAAGCTTTTAACAGGGGTGTCTCCAAATAAGGATTGTAATCCTTAAAAATTTTTTTCACCAAAGATAGTCGAGTAGGGTACCGTATGAAAAGTTTAGATGAGTTTTTAAAATTGCAATATCGTTGACGGAGTATGCAGGGGAAGTGGAAGAACATGAAAAAATTGTATCCCCCCTTGCGATTGGACATATGTGGACCGCAAAATCTGGAAAAATCATGGAGGCAGTTCTTTATGAGTACAACAACGACAAATACCTGAGGAGGTGAAATTCGCTAAACTTTGTTAGTAATAGCATGATTTATCAATTTTTTATTTCCATGTAAAAAATCGTAAGGGTACCCTTAAGTCCAATGAAATATGGCCACTTATAATACCAATAAACTATGAAAATTTCAGAGAGATCAGATAGTATTTAACGAAGTTAACCAACATGTGCGCGCAATTGATCCAGATACTACAGGCTTGTTAGGATTTCCATGAACATTTCAGGAAGGATGTATATATATCAAAGACGTCTTTGTGAATCTATTCAACGCATAAATTAAGCTATCGTAAAACAACACAGCGGACGTTTTAAATGACAATATTGAGTAAATTTAAGTTATTTTTTTCCAACCATCAGCATTTAAAGTACACGCTATTAACTCTTGATGAAAACAAACATTTTAAAAGTGGAAAATTCGTGATGGTGGCTTTGCATGAGTATAACAATTACAAATACCTTAGACTTTTTAATTACTCGACTTTGTTCATGGTAGTAGAATTTGTATATACAATATAGCTGTATTTCCCTGTGAATTAATACGGGTACCTTTAAATTTGAGTTAAAGTTGTTCAAGGAAAGGTCCTTATATTCAGAAAGTCACAATAAAGTTAAATCGCATTCACGGAAGTAATAGCAATTTGAAAGCTCTCCGAGTTCAACAAAAACAATGTAAGGTTTTTCTGTCATTCAGGTTTTCCATTGAACGAGACTAAACTTTAAATTGGATCTTTTAATTTGCAGATAAACTGAATAATTAAAATATTATTAAGATATTTAATTAAAATATCTTTAAGATTTGTAGTTGTTGCAGACATCGAGAATGCAGTCTTTTGCCATGGGCATTGTCATCAGCAATTCTGAGTCTTTTGAGATTTTGGCGGAAATTCAGCCGGTCTTGAATGTTCTTCTCGGAAAGTAGCGTTTTCTATAAACTTGCTGGCCCCTGTTGGTGGATCAAATGGAACACTGAATGGTTCGTCTCGACATGTTTTTTCATCACAGACAACGTTTGAGCCTTTTGATGTTACATTTCTCTAAAGAACCGAGTTTTGCTGAATTAACATGCGACATTAATATGTTGATTTGATCAAGTAATGATCCAAGCTACAATTGGCTCCTTGGTATGTACGTATGTCAAGTATGCTCGAGGTTCATTATTGTTGGATCAGAATATGGTTAGTCTGGTTTTTAGACCTCTGTTAAAAACTTTTTTACAAAGACCTACTACTTTCGTGACCTGTCTGTCCGTCAGTTTTTCCGTACATCTGACCGTCTGGCCGTACGTCATAGCGTTTCCTCAAAAACTATAGAAGCTAGAATGCTCACACTTTGTAGAAACGTTAGAAGGGAATTTAAAAATTTCTTAAGAGCTCCGATGCCTAACCAAAATGGAAATTAATTAGACTTAATATTTACTAACACATAATCCAACCGATGACAAAGACCACCTTTTTTCTAGTAGTCTTCATCACTCTGCACTTACTCTTGAGATTTCCACTACTGATATTTCTAACCCTATTTGATACAATAATTCAATTGTATACGACTTTCGCAATGCTGATTATGAAAGCATTAAAAGACATCTTTGTGCTGCTGATTGGACTTATACTCTTTCGACGCTAGATCTAGAAGAAGCTTTATCATGTTTTTACCGGATATCTCTTGGCGCCGTTGAAAAGAATATACCAAAAATTAAGCAAAAAGCTAAGGAACGTTGACTAAATAGCGATCTTAGATATTTACGAAATCAAAGGAATAAATAGTATAAAATGATTAAAAGTAAAGAAAAAAAGTGAGCAATACTATGCTAATGCAATGCTAAAATATAATGAGCTTGCTAGTGAATTCAAATCAAAATCTCGTCAAGCATATGAATTATATGTTAATTTGATTGGCGAAAATTTCATTAAAGACTCAACGAAATTCTTTTATTTTGTAAACATCAAGCGCAAGACTCAAGGTTACCCGTCTTGCACGTTTTTAAGGATTCTGTTTCTAACTCCCAAGAGCAAATCTACGAGTTTTTACAAGTTATTTTGAAGAGGTTTGTTGTAACCTTGAAAAACCGAAAAATCCCATTTCTGAAATGCCATATTCAACAACTTTGATTACAGAAGTTTCTTTTTGTTAAGAAGAAATTGCCCATGCAATTGCGGATTTGAATTCAAATAAGGGAACTGGTCCTGATCTTATTCCTCCTGGTTTTTTGATTCAGTGCAAAGAACAATCAATCGTGCCTTTCTCCATCATTTTCGATAAATCCCTCTTGGCATCTTTCCTTCTTACTGAAAATTCTCGTACCTTATACCAATCCACAAGAAGAATGATAAACGGTGTATTCAAAATTACAGAGCCATTGCGATATTATCAGCCATTCCAAAGCTTTTTGAACAGATACTTTGCAACAAGATCTCTCCTATTATCGAGCCGCAGTTTACTGAAGAGCAGCACGGGTTCCGAAAAAATGGATCTACTACCACCAATCTCCTCATTATGACATCAAGTGTTCTATGTGAGATGGAGGAGGGTCACCAGATTGATGCAATATATACAGATTTTAGCAAAGCATTTGATCATCTAAATCATGAAGTTCTGATAGAAAAACTCCGTAATTTTGTTATTACAGGCCGCTTACTCAGCTGGATCCATTCATACCTTAAAGACCGCACTCACGTTGTCAAATTTCAAGGACGATCATCCAAACGAATTCATGTTCTTTCCGGGGTTCCTCAAGGAAGTTATCTTGGACCTCTTTTATTTAATATTTTCATATCAGACCTCTCTTCAGTATTACATCAGGTACCTCATCTTTTTTATGTAGATGACATGAAAGTTTACCATGTTATATCGTCTTAATCTGATATATCAGCCCACGCTCGATATGTGCAACTTTCCTTAAACTTGGAAAAATTCCAAGTGACAAGTTTTTCAAGAAAAAAGAGCCTTGTCTCATTTGACTATAACATCAACAACACAATACTTAGCAGAGTCGATAGCATTGTGGGCCTTTGTGTTATTCTGGACCAAAAGCTTTGCTTTAAACTACAGTACGATGGAGCTATATCTAAGGCTAATAAAAGGCTAGTTTTCATTACAAGAAGAGCTAAGGAATTCAAGAATGTTTTGGTTACAAAATCACTATACATCTCATTAGTGCACCCTATTTTTGAATATGCCATCCTGATTTGAAACCCTGTTTTGATATCCACGCTGACAGGTTAGAATCGGTCCAAAAACAGTTTCTTCTTTTTACACTAAGATCCCTTTACGACCCTAGGAATTTCCACAGTCTACCACCATATAGCTGTCGGCTTCAAGTACTTAATATGGCATCACTAAATACTAGGAAAATGATGATATCTGCATGTCTAGCATTTAATATTCTGAGAGGCAATATTAAGGTTCCGTACATAGCAAAAAAAAAATATTGCTTTGAATAAGCCCCTTAGAATCACAAGACAATCACCAATACTTATGTAGATCGAAATAACACTACCTATACAGAAAACGAGCCATTAAACGTTTGTTGTAAGGCATTGAACAAGTTTAGTAAATACTACCTTCCATCTATTTCTAAAGCCTTATATACAACAAATATCCTGGAATCCTTTCATTCCTCAACATAATTGCACGTTAATTTATTGTAGCTAAATTTAAGAAAAATGTCGTGTTTCCAATTTTTATATTTTTGCACATTTTTTTTATTGTAGGAAATGTCTCCCTTGGCAACTAAATAAATAAATAAAATGGCGGCTGCAATGTGCTTATGAAAGAAACTCTACTTCTTTTACACCAATTTCAACAATTTCTTATGCAAACGATGAATAATTTAAGTTATGACTGAAAATAGAAAAAGACAGCTTCCTTTTAATTTTGTGTATTATTTTTATTCTCGAAATCGATTTTCGACCGTAATCGATTTCGAGAATAAAAATAATACACAAAATTAAAAGGAAGCTGTCTTTTTCTATTTTCAGTTGGAGTATTTTGTGAAGGCGAAAATGAATTCGATTACAAATATTAAGTTATGATTCACGCACGCTATTAGAAAATTTTTTTTCGGCCCCTAAGATGGTTTTAAAAACTTTCTGGTAGGAGCACTTTCCTGCTTACTCAACTTGTTTTGTGTTGCTTCCCGGTGATACCCAGATAATTTTATACATGCACTTTTATGCGAAATAAATCAAACCTATGACTAGATTTCCGCTACATGATAGATCAAGCAGGTGCTAGCTGTTGTCATTTTGTTCATCGGGGAGGCTACAAGGTGTGTTCCAAAACAAACGAGACTTTTATCATAATTTTTTTGGTGGCGCCATCTGTGAATGAGATAGTGCGTTGAAAAGTTACATCTCTCCCTGACTTCCAGTGATAGTTTGTTGACAGTCGGTTTGGTGGAAGCGAAGTTATTGCGTCTAAAGTGACAGTATGTTTGTGTCATCGGTACAAAAATGAGTTTCAAACAAAGGGCTAATATCAAATTTTGTTTTAAAATCGGTAAAATGTTCACCGCAACATTTGAATTGATGAAATAAGTTTATGACGATGATTGTCTATCTCGTAGCTGGGCCCATGAGTGGTTTACACGTTTCAGAAATGGTCGTGATCACATAAATCACGATGAACATACGGGCTGCCCAAAATCAGTGATCACCGAAAATTCCATCGAAATTGTGCGTGGATTTATCAAAAATGAGCTGAAATCATCGTTTAAATTCATTGAATCGAAGTTGAATATCTCCAAAACAACGATTTATTGTATTTGAACCGATCGTTTGGGCTTACGAAAGGTCTGTGCATGTTTTGTTCAGCACAAGTTAACTGATAAGGAGCGTTTCAAAACAAACGAGACTTTTGTTATAAAATTTTTTTGGTTTTTCGACTAGAAATCACATTTCAACCATCAATCACTCACCGTATTTGCCTGATATGGCTCCATGTGACTTCTTTCTATTCGGGAAATTGCGTTTGGCCATGAAAGGAAAACGGTTTGCATCCGTAGAGGGCATCCAAAAGGCTTGTATCACATCCTGAAAGACATTCCGGTCAATGACCTGAAGCACTCTTTCGAAAAGCTTTTGGATCGCGCAAAACAGTGTATCGAGGCCGTAGGAGACTATTTTGAATAAATGAACTCGAATTTATCAAAACATAGCTTCTGTCGTTTCTAATTTAGCTAAGTCTCGTTTATTTTGGAAAAAACCTTGTATATATTTCAGTTGTTCCACAATGAAATAGTTCAATGCAAATGTCAGAATCGAAATCGCCCAGAATAATTTTTGCATCTGAGTCAAAAAGTTTCTTCAGGTAATTGTAGAACATTGCCTTTGTTTCTTCGTAATTTTCTTTGGTTGGACGTGCATGTTACACAGACAAATTTTGAAGAATTTAGCTGTTATATGGACCGCACACAATCGTTCATTGACTGCTTTAAAATCAATAGCGCGCAAATTGAACTCCCTATTCACAATAAAGGCCACTCCAAATCCTCTTTTTCCAGCAGGCTTCCCACTTTTGAATATTGTGTGCAATCTCACATCTTATATATCACTTCTACTCCAGTTCGTTTCTTTGTTTATGTATAGTATCGTATTAGCAATGGGAATTTTTCTCAAGCTAATTAGAATATACACATTGGGAATACGATACAACACATAGTTCTAAATAATACTCAAACGATGGTGAAATGACTTTCTCAGAGCACTTAGCATATTATAAAACCTCTAACCGCATACATTCTAATAAAGAAAAATTATGTATAATTTATATTGACTAGCCTGTTTTTTAAGGGCCTTAATATTGTCAGTATTATTCAGTGATCTGGCATTTCAGAATCTAATGCCATAACCCTTTTTTTGGGCTGCGAGGTCATTTTCGTAGTTCCAATCTATTTCAAGGGTGTTTTGCAGATTTCAGATTTCGAAACAATGTAGGGTTTTCCAGGGACAGGGAGCTAGACCAGCCCCTCAGCTTGATTCCGATGGCATGGTTATAACTTTCGATTTCATTATCGGGCGCTGAAGACTCGCCTTTAGCCTCTTACGTCAGCCTTCTGCAAAAAGTGAAAGTTACTAGGGATTGCCACAAAGGTATAAGTACAGGGGGTGACAATTAAGTAATGAGACTGGTTCCATGAAAGCCATATATTTAAAAATTATTCTACAACTCTGCCATCCCCTTCAAAGTAATCCCCTTGAGCAGCTATACAACGATTTCAGCGCGCTTTCCATGCTTCGCAACATTTCTGGAACGCTTTGACTGGAATGTCTATGAGTACCGTCACCACGGCCGCCTGGATATCCGTAATTGACTTAAAATGGGTTGAGTTTCCAGGTTGTATTGGGAAAACCAGCTCTCATCACCTAATAACTCTATCAAGCAGCATGGCGTCTTTTTCACTTGTTCCAAAAAGTCTTCTGCGACGGTCATTCGATGCTGCCTTTGCTCCTCAGAAAGGTTTTTTGGAACCATCTTTGCGCACAACTTTTTCATTCCAAAGCCGTCGTTAAAAATTTGTCTGACTGTTTCACGGCTCATACCCAGTTCCGAGGCCAACATGCGAACTGATAAACGCCGATCTTCATGGATTAGGGCGCACACACGCTGCGCATTCGCGTTAGTCAACACCGCGACTGGTCTCTCACTCCACGCATCGTATTCAACGCGTTCAAGCCTCTCCTTAAACTTTTTATGCCATCGAAACACCTGGACACGACTAAAAGCACTATCACCATGCACTTTTAAAATTTTAGCGTACATTTCCGAAGCCGTTTCACCCAATCTGGCACAAAATTTTATCGCGACGCGTTGCCCTTGATTTCGTGTCTCCATTTTCGTGATGAGCACCACCAATACACTTCTACTCAACACGACACAGCAGGCAAACTAAACAAATTAGAGCAATGGTAAATATATCAATAGAGAGGAGAAGGATGCCGGGGAAGGGAATTTCAAGGTCGTAGGTTTACCACAAGCGCGGCAATTAAATTAGTCCCATTATTTAATTGTGACACCTCATAGGATTGAGTGGGAGATCAATATTTGCAGTTTTTACATTTCTCAGCATTTAATGTCCCATAATTGGGAGACCAGTAAGCCCAATGTGCAACCCCGAGACGATTTACTTCCATTATGTCGCCTGTGCTACTTTTATGGTCTGGTTAAATTTTCAGTAGATAAATCGGGAAGCATATGAACAATGATTCTCCTTACTAGCATCAGAATAAAAATATCTCGAGCCTTTAGTTAACCTAGCATGAAAGAAATCTGTATTTTTAAATTTGTCATTCTTATTTGGAAAAAAGAGCCAACATTTTGAAGAGATAAACCGTTTTGAACGTTTTATTTATTTATTGATAAACATTTCTGTTTGAATCATAACGAAAGCCAATATCAACGAGAGAATAAGGATATGTAATTGATTTAATCTGCACTATTAGTATGAAATTAAACCTCATTTCGATGCTAGTTTTCAATCAATCAGAGATAATTAAAGCCGATTCTAGACTCATCATAATACCCTATTGATAAGAGTACACTCTTCCTTGTACGGCATGCAATGAATTTTCAATGAAAGTCTTACACATTTTGCCCTTAAAACCTTAGTTTTTGTTCATCAAGAATGAATGGAGCCAAAATATCCACTCAATATTTATAAGAGAACTATTCTGTCTTCTACGCTTCTGGTAAATGTGTATTTATCCTGTGATTGCAAAATCTCCGCACAAGTAGCATCAAGTGGTCTTATGTCCTCGTAAAAAAACATCGAGTCAATCCTACATTTCACATTTGCAATTATTTGCGATGTGGCATCAAGACGATTTGCGAGTGTTTCATCAATTCACTGAGACCCATCAAAGGATTTCTGTTGTCAAATTAACGATGTATTTAACTAGTTAGTGGAGATGTTATCCGGATAGATTATTTTAAGATTGCTGGGTGTAGACGATATTTTTTATATGGATTACATGAGCGTATGTGTGATGTAATATAATTGATTTGAAAGCTTATAGAAATTGAATATTGAAGCAAATTCATTCAAATTTACTTATGACCTATTCAAAAAACTTTAAAGGATTGTATTACGTGAAATAAAACAAACACCGTTTCTCTATTTTGGTAGGTATGTATAGGGTTTTCCATTAGGGACATAACAATTTCGTATCTTTACATGAACGCACCTTTAAACTTTTTTAATGAGCTGTCAATGTCAAAACGTTAGTTAACATCAAGATTTACGCCATGGTAAAGTTCACGTCAGTAAGTTGATTATTGGTGCGGACTTGGGAGGTCGTCGACGTCATTCTATTTCGGTAAAATGGACTAATTTGGCTGTAATGCCAAAGCATATATATATATTAGGGTGTCCCAAAAAATTAAAGTTATTTTTTTTTTAACGCATACCCTCTTTATTTGTTTGAATGATATTGAAACAATTGTAAACCAAATTTGGTTTAGGTAGGATCACGATATCAATACTTGCTAACTACGGCCGACGCGCTTGAACGATCGATGTGCTTGTTATAATTTGTCTTTCTTTTACATCAAACAGTTACGCCATAACATGTCTTTGTGCAACCAATGTGTAGGCATCGACAAAGGGCGATGCCGACGTAGGAAAATGTAAATTAGTAGCTTAAGCAATTAATGGCGATGCCAACACAGGAACATGTAAATTAGTATCTTAAGCAATAAATGTAAGACTAAATATTTTATTGTTCACGACCTTTTTCTAGAATACATTACATGCCATAAATTTAGCACCTATTTGTTAGAAAATAAGTTATTGTAAAAGGACACGAGTAGAATTTAGAGCAATATGGTATTACTAATATTATGCAAATTATAATTGTTTGTTAGCAAGTAAGGAATTAGTATAAAAGGACTGTGATCGTAGATTTTTGGCCAGTTGTTTTCACACATTGTTTTCGTTCGGTCAACATGTCAGTGAAATTACGCAATTCCAAAAAGGATATATTTTTAATAGGTGACGAAAAACATCAAATAACGGGATCAAAACTTCCTTCTAATAGACAAGTTTTAGCAGTGTTTTACAACATTCGTCAAGTGAATTTAACTGTAAAAAAAGTGCAAATCTCAGTCTTTGCGAGTGTATTATATATTGGGAAAAGGCACGTTTACCAATGAAATCTTTACCTAATTGTGTAAAGAAACTTGTGAATTTATATCAAGTTTGGGAAAAAATGCACAAAACCCAAGACGTATTTAAACAGCGTCGACAAGAGTTTGTCAGGAACTTAGACAATTTGTTTGATATCGCCCACGCCGATGCGCTTCATTTAATAAAAACAAACGAAGGTAAGTCTTTTTTCGACGATAACGGGAGCCAGGTCGACCAGGTCATTTAGGTGGAGTAGACAAAATAGGGACCGATAAAGAGGAAAGGGCGCACCTGAGAATTATTGGGGAAGAGAAACGGCGATCTAAATATTTCGCAGAGTCAACTCCATTGAATCATCATATGATCCTATACAAATAGACTCATCTGATTCGGACGAAGACATAATACCTCAGATCGAGAGTGCGCAATCCAAAAAAATGAAAGTATCTATGCGGAAAGATTTTATCACTCCAAAATTAGTAGCGGCGCCAGACAGGTGCCAGTTAAGTATGAGAGATTCCGTGCATATTCTTGAAGCTACTATTGAAGCACTTGGATACAATACTGATGAATTTCCGATAAGTAAGTCCTCAATACAAAGAATTCGCACCGAAAAACGCAAAGAGCACGCGGAATCCATAAAAATTGATTTTCAAAACGAGATGCCAGAGGTTGTGACAGTTCGCTTTGATGGAAAATTATTGCCTGGTTTAAATGCTCAGAAATAAAAAGAAGAGCGTCTTCCGGTAGTTATTTCATATGGAAATAAAGAACAATTGATTGCTGTGCCAAAATTAGAAAACTCATCAGGAAGAGAACAGGCAGAGGCGGTTTGGAAAGCGCTTGTAGACGGAAATCTAGAAGATAAAGTACAAATTCTTTGTTGTGATACTACAGCGTCAAGCACAGGCCGCATTAATGGTGCTTGTGTACTTCTTGAACAAAAACTTGATAAAGAATCGCTAATTTTTGCCTGCCGCCATCATATGTATGAGTTAAAATTAAAAAGCGTATTCAAAGCAAAAATCAGTCAAGTGACAGCAAGCCCGGATATTGCGCTTTTCAAAAATTTTCGAGATAACTGGAAGAGTGTCGACCCGAATAAAATACAGTGCTATAAAGATAAGCTAGATTTGCATCTGACTGTTTCCGAAATAGAAAACATGACCAAATTTTACCAATCTGAATTGACCAAAAATATAGTCCGAGATGACTATCGAGAACTAATTGAGCTCTCAGTGATATTTTTAGGCGGAGATAAAGATCAAAAATTTTAAATCCGACCTCCAGGTGCCAAGCACCAAGCCAGGTGGATGGCGAGGGCGATTTATGCACTGAAAATAGCACTTTTTAGCGCTCAACTGAAAATGAGGAACAAAGATAAGGCGGCACTGTTTGATGTTTGCTTGTTCATCGTGACATCCTACGTTAAGCCGTGGCTCCAATGTATTTTGGCTGTAAAAGCACCTTATCAGGATTTGTGCTTTTTGAAGGCCATGAAGGCCTACGAAAAAATCGATACAAACGTCTCGAAGCAGCTTTACAGAAATTAAGCCAGCATCTATGGTATTTAACCGATGAAATAGCTGCCTTATCATTATTTGACGACGATGTGGACCAAGAAATTAAAATAAGAATGGTTGAACATTTAACCAAAGAGAATCAATCAACCCATGATAAACGCTACATCCCATCCAAAGAAGAACTCTGTGGTTCATTGTATGGTAAGTTTCATTAGTAAATATAGTATTGTTTCTTTTATATTCTATTTTTTTTTTAAATTATAAATTCTTTTCATTTTTTATTTTAGATAAAAACATCCTCGACTTTGTATCAGTCAAAAGTAAAGCGTTGTTCACCCGGCTTCAAATCGATGACAGTTTTCTGAACGAAGAACCGTCTTTATGGCCAAATAATGCTTCGTTTCAAGATGCCAAGAAGAAGCTTTCAGTGCTAAGGGCAGTAAACGATACAGCTGAAAGAGTGGTCAAGATGATGCCAGAATTTCATGGTTTAATTACAGTTGAAGAAGAACAAAAGCAATTTTTATTACGCTGCGTACAAGAACACCGGAAAATTTATCCAGACTGTAAAAAACAAACCTTAAAAAGGAAATTTGTAAAATAATGTTTTTTTTTATGTTAAATATTAAATAGTAATATGTTTTGGGTATATAAGTGTTCTATTTACTAAACAAACTCGAACTTCCAGAAATCTTCTTTACTAACCCGGAACAAAAATTTATATTTTATGTTTGGTATCAAGCCGGCAAGGGTTGTCATGATCCAATCGCAATAATATTCATTATTTGAGCGAATAAGGCCATTTAGAAAAAAAATAGAGGGAATGCGATTTTATTTTCGAAAAAAAAATCTTCCCTTATATCTTGGGACACCCTAATATATATACATATATGTATATACATATATGTATATAAATATATACACACACACATATATATATATATATATATATATATATATATATATATATATATATATATATATATATGTACATGTATATATATATATATATATATATATATATATATATATATATATATATATATATATGTACATATATATATATATATATATATATATATATATACATACATATATATATATATATATATATATATATATATATATATATATATATATATATATATATATATATATATATATATATATGGCGACGATGGATGATGGTTTATGAGGCATTGAGTATCAAAGGCGAATGCATGGTGGTTTGACGGTCTTTGCACTTGCTTCTTGCAGGCGACGGATCGTGGTTGGTTGGTCGTTGGTGATCATGGGTAAGTTCTTCGTGATAATGGGTCTTTTATCCTAGCATCAATGCCGCCGATGTACAATAGATTGAAGTGGAGATGGTGGATGAGAGTTTGAGGATGTTTTATGATCATAAGAGAATGTATGATAGTTTGAAGGTAGCCGCCGTTGGTGCTCATACTGATTCCAGCGATTTGTAACCAATTGAAGTGATGACATCAGATGGTGTTTCGTGGATGGTTCATGATTAGAGGTGAAAGCTATTGTATTTGCTTACGACTTGTTCATTTTTAAGTTTAACGAAACCGTTTACCATTTACGAAGTCTAGTTAGGTACGAGTATGTTGCGAGGAAAGTAGTAGAGATGGAAAGTACCTTTGCATAGGATGTGATAATTTAAATGAAATTTATGAGCTGATAATACCTTCATAATCTAGATCGAACCGCTTTTATGAGCATATTATATTAATATGTAATAAATTGATAATAACATAGAGATTCATGTAGGATTGTCAGTACCATAATAAGTCGTATTTGAGCAAACAATAGCTCATTATCACTTTAATAGAGCACCATGATTATTTTGAGCATTAAAATGAGTACAAATTAAGAATAAAAAAATCCCCGTTGGCAGCACCAGCCGGAAAGGTAAATTTCTCGTATGTACCGTGTTTCAAAAAAGAATTTGGCTTGCCTACTACTGGACATCTTAATGCAATTTTTGTAGCACTACATGGATATTTATTAACAAAAAGAATCTGCCGCTGTTCGTATTTGGAGACTCTTCATAGAGGCGCAAATATTGCAAATATGCTAATGAAATTGAGTTGCACACGTATGGATCACATATTGAAATTCGGCGGGTAATAAATTGTTATAAACATATTTTGCTGGTTTCGCCCTTCCCACATTTGCTGTTTATACATTTCACAGTGGTTACCACACAAAGGTGATAACTTTTTGGCTTAAATAGCTCAAATAGTTAATTTCAAAAGATTTCCATAAAAGTTTAATCAGCACTTGCATTGCCATTAATATATACATTTTCGATTCTTTTCTGAACCATTAGGGGCCGTCATTTTGAATTTTGATTGAAACGGCTGTTAAAAACATTAAGCTGTAAATTATCGAATTTTATATTTGTCATCCGATTTGCATAATTAAATTTAATTAACTTGCCTTAATAACTTATAATTTCAAGTTTTATTGGAATCTGTGGAGAAACTTGGCTGCTTGAGGGCTACAGAAATAAAAAAAAAATGTTTATGTCACCCCCCTGTATGGGGAGACCCCCCCTTAAACACTTTAAAATATTTTCTTGCACTGCAAATTTCAAGAGGCACCACTTTTGACCTACGTAGAAAATTTTCTCATTCTAGCTTATGTGGTTTGCGAGAAACGTTTTGACGCACGAACGGATGGACGGACGGACAGTCAGACAAGTCGCGATTTTATAATTTTTAGGGTATTGTTAAAAATATTTTACAATATTTAAAAAATATTCTGATTTATAAATACTTTCAAGCTAAGTCATTTAAAACGTTTCCATGAAAAAATTCATTATATCAGTTGCTACTAAAATAGCGAATTGCGCTTGCCATTTTGAATGCATGCATTTGTTTTGGACTATTTTAAATACTTGTGGGCTAGGACCTTATCAATCAATGTGCCAAATCCCGTTCAAATCGGAGTTTCACTCTAGACAGGGCAAAATAATTCAATTTTTAGTGAAAATGGCAGCTAAAAATATTGGGTTTTAAATGTTCGACTTTTTTATTTTTCATTCAATTTTCATAATTTTCTTCATAATACGGGAACATAGAACAGAGATCCATAATCTCAAGTTTCATCAAAATCCGCTGGAAAATGTGACCGCTAGAGCGCCACAAAAACCTGAAAAAAACGCATATTTAAATCGCCTCCATTTTGTAATTTGCACATGCATAGTCACAAAAATAATAAAGTCTGTAGATCTATGTAATGACTATCTTGAAACCAATTTTCATATATGTCGAATTAAAATTGCGACTTTTAGAAGCCTTTGAAGTTTTGACTTTCAACTGGCCGACATTTTGTTTTTTATGACCTGACCTCCAGTTTTTTCACATAATTCTTTAGATACTTATAATTTCTATCAAACTCATGATTTCATTAACATCTGTTGAAAGCTTTGACAACTATTACAATAAAAAAAATTTTGCGCGTTTTTCTCTTTTATTGTGAGAGTCATCACATACATTAGTGAACCTTTGTACCAAATTTCATCCAAATCGGAGCTACACTTTGGTCAGAACAGAAATCACGATTTTTCGTCTAAAACGGCCGCCATTTTGTTTTCGCCCAACCGATATAGCTGGTTCACAAACTAAACCGAGATTTTAACCCAATTCACTTTTTCTGAAAATTTGGTGAAAATCAGAGCATAATTGCAACCTCTAGCGTGGTCACAAATTTCGTTATATCCCATATACATATAGCTTTGCTAGAACTCTATGTGTAATTTTACCTCGATCTTCATATTACACATGTATGTATGCTTTGCTTATAAACTACGCGTGTAACTTTAACTTGATCATGAAATTTTGAATTGCAACATAGCTTTGCTTATGAAATATGTGTTTAATGTTGTTTGTCAAGTAAGCATTATTTTTGTATTTAAGCTTTTGTTATGAGAAATATAGTTCAGAGTTGTTAAGTAAGCGAACAGCTTGCGAAGCAAGAAGTAGAGAATCCTGCTTTCTTGTCTTAAATTGAATTGCTTAGCTCCAATATTAGAAACAGACAATATCCTACTTTCTAATATATCAAGGAAATATAGTACATATATTCAGGTTCTTGTTTTCACCTAGCTTTAATATTAGAAGTAGTGCGATGCTACTCTCTAATATTTTTAGGAAGCTGAAAACAATTAAACGTGCTTAGGCAACATATTTTTGGTGACCCCGTTTTATAAAAAGGAATAGACTACCTTCTTGCCAATGGAGTCTTTGGCCATCGACCAAACTCGTCTCGGTAAAGAGATCGAGAAAATTATAAAATCTTATCACGAGCAATCACCTGATAAGAAAACGATCGTATATTTAGAAGAGAAATTGACTTTAATTGAAGGCCTTTGGGAAAGATTCGAAAGTAATGACGATTAGATACGAGAAATCGCTGGTGTTTCGCTCGAGCATCCCTATTTTACTAAAGATTACCATTGAACGGTCAAGGTAGCTCAAGAAAAATTCAGATCAGAGGTTCAGTCGTTGATACAGCATGTTAAAACGCAATCTTTCGAAGAACGTCAAACTTTTTCAAATACTAACTATGAAAGCTCCATCAAGGTGCCTACGAAAGTAGACAATACTGAGCTATCTCGGCTATTGAAGAAGCATAAAGCTATGGTAGTGGCACTCAACCACTTAATAAGTAGTAAAACTATTGTTAGTGGCCAATCGATGGAGTATTTAAAATTAAAAAAGGAAAAATTGCTAAAAGCATGGAATGAAATCGAGCAAAGCCATTACTTGATTTGGGGAATTGCTGAAGATATTAATTCGCCAGGATACGACTCAAATCAATTTTTTGACTTACAAGATCAAAGCAAAAACCTCCTAATAGATTTGAATAGTTGTCTTGCGAAACCGAATAACACCAACAACCCTACACAGCCCACAAACGAGTCGCAATTAAAGCTTCCAAAAATAGAATTGCTAAAGTTTGATGGAGAATACATAAAATGGCCGCAATTCGAAGACTTGTTCAGGCAAATGGTTCATGATCAGCCTATTGGCAATTGCCAGAAGTTCTGGTACTTAAAGATGAACTTAACTGGGGTGGCAGCCAAGCTCAAACAGCAACTACCTCGTGACGTGGGATATGTTGCAGAATGGAAATGCCAACAAGCGATTATTAGTTAACGCTTTGCTGGATAAATTAATGGCGCAACCAGCTATCAACATTGAGTCAGCATCAGCACTCAAATCGTTTCATGATACCACAAAAGAGTGTATGTTCACATTACAAACTATAGGAATTCCCGCAAAAGAACATTGGGACCCGACAATAGTACATACAATTTTGAAAAAGCTGGACAAAACCTCTTATACACTCTATGAGCAAACATTAAAATCGCCAAAAGACCTACCGTCATTAGACGAGTTGTTAAAATTCATCGAGATGAGGTTTCAGACGTTAGAAACACTCATTCAGAGAACAAGCCCATCTAAACAACAGAGTAAACAAATTAAGCAAGCAGCGTTGGTGGGAAACAATATGGAGCTACAATGCAAACTCTGCCAAAAAACACTTGCAATTTATCACTGCGAATCCTTTTTAAAATTATCCTCTGTAAAGCGGCTAGAAAAGTCCAAACAGCTGAACTTGTGCACAAATTGTTTGAAGAAAAGCCACGGAAAAAAAAGTGCATGTCAAGAGGTTGTCAGAAATGTGGTAAACGATATGACACGCTCTTACATAATCCAGGGTCTACAGCGACATCGACAGAAGCACAAAACACAAATCTGACAGCCCAATTCAGTGAAACAAATGGATACGTGTTCTTGGGAACTGCGCTAGCAGAAGTAATTAGCTGTGAAGGAAAGCCCATCAAAGCACGAGTTTTAATTGACTCAGGCTCCCAATTGAATTTCAAAACGGATAAGTTGCGAAAGAAATTAGGATTCGGCACAAGTCACCCAAAGATTAATATTTCGGGCATCGGCAACACACAAGTGAAAGCAAGTGATAGAATCAACATTACTATGGAAACAACATGCAGAGATTTCGCTACGCCATTAGAGGTCTTCGCGATCAAGGAAATCACAAATAATCAACCTCAATACTACACTGATATCAATGGCTGGAAGACTCCTGAACATATCGCACTTGCCAACCCAATGTTTAATAAACCGACAGGATTGACATCCTTTTGGGGGCGGAAGTATACGGCGAAATAATGAGAAACGGCCAAATTTGGAAAAGAAAATTATCCAAACAACTAGTTCTAAAAGGGCAATATGATCAATTCCTACAAGAATACGTAGATCTGGGTCACATATAGGAAGTTCTGGCATTAGACTTCAGCGGTCCGCATTATTTTACGCCGCATCATTATGTGTTTAAGCCCGACAGTAGTACTACAAAACTACCGAGTGGTCTTTGATGCATCGGCAAAAACAAAGTACAATTTGTCGCTTAATGATTTACTGCTTAAGGGACCAAAGGTTCAGGAGGATATCAGTGCTATTATTACCAGATACTGCTTAAAGCACTACCTATTTACGGCAGACATAGCTAAGATGTACCGTCAAATTTTAATGGCAGAAGAGGACCAAAAGTTCCAACTAATCATGTGGCGACAGAATACCAATGACGAGATGAAATATTATAAACTGTCCACTGTCACCTATGGCATAAAGTCTGCACCGTATTTGGCAATCAAGTGCTTGAAAAAATTGGCCAAGGAAGAAGCCAGCCAGTACCCATTGGGAGCTGCGGCAATCCAGGACTTTTATGTTTACGGTGTCCTAACAGGCAGCGATTATTTGGAAAAAGCTTTGAAGATACGCAACGAGCTGCAGCCATTACTGGCCTAGGCAGGATTCCATCGTCATAAGTGGTGCGCTTACCATCCAAAATTGATTGAAAGTATTTCGAACAAGGACCTCGATATCGAATTGGACTTCACTAAGATGGACACTGATACTATAAAAACACTAGGCGTAATTTGGCAGCCGATCACTAACATGTTTACTATCATCACGGATATGAAGGAGCATCGAACAATAACCAAGAGAAATATTCTAGCTGATATTTCACAGATTTTCGACCCTTTGGGACTAGTAAGCCCAATTATTGTAAAAGGGAAGCTGCTCATGCAAGAATTATGGAGATTACAAGTGGGTTGGGATGAAGAAATACCTGATGAACTTCAATTGATATGGCATAAATATAGGCAAGAGCTGCCAGGCTTGAACAAATCAGCAACCCACGGTACATGTTCAGTGAGAATGAGACCATAGACACACAAATTCACGCTTTTGCAGACGCGAGTGAGAAGGCATACGGTACTTCGGTCTATATAAAATCAAAAGACAAAAGAGGTCATGTGACATTTAAATTACTTTGCGCCAAGTCACGAGTAGCACCGATCAAACCCATGACCACTCCAAGATTAGAATTGTGTGCCGCACAATTGAAAATCAAAACCAATATAAAGGCAGACGCAGTCTTCTATTGGTTCGACTTGCTCATCGCTATCAGCTGGATTCGAGTGGATCCATCTATTCGCAAAACATTTGTCGCTAACAGAGTTGCTGCCATTCAAGATTTGACATCGATAAACGACTGGTGATACGTGCATACAAAGGACAACCCTGCTGGTCTTATTTCACGTGGACTTTTGCCTGAAGAACTGAAGCAGTTACAAATATGGTTCAATGGTCCATCTTTTCTTAAACTTCCAAAAGGCAGTTGACCTGTCGAACCTTATACGAACAACATTGAACTGAAGTCATCAAGTGTGCCACCACAGCTACGGTTGAAGCTAACGTACATCCATTATATATGATTGAACACGGGAATTCCCTCCGAAAATTGATACGCACAATGGCATATGTCAAGCGAGCAGCAATGCTATTCAGGAACAAAAGTTCCAATATAGGGGTGAACTTCCTGTCGCCTCGCGAATTGAATAATGCACTTTTGACGCTCATCAAGGAAGTGCAACACAGCAGGAGATTACTTTACTGAAGAAGGATGAAGAAGTTGGAAAATCAAGTAAACTTCGAACTTTAACACCATTTCTAGCTCCCGATGGCATTATCAGAGTTGGGGGAAGGTTGCAAGCGGCAGAAGCAAACTACGATACCAAGCATCCCATCGTTTTACCGTTTTACTCTTAACCAATATTCATCGAGAAAATTTACATGCCGGACCGCAAGCACTTCCATAGGCAAAGTTATTGGATTCAGAATGGCAGGAATATATCCAGAACCATAGTGACAAACTGCGTATAATGCAATAAATTCCGACCGAGGTTGTTAAATCAACAAATGGGCAACCTACCGAAAGATCAAGTTAAACTGACACGGCCATTTTTAAACTGCGGCATAGACTTCTGCGGGCCAGTGTATACTCATTTTAAAATTAGAGGCAAAGGCCTCAAAAGACATACCTGGCTGTTTTCTGTTGCTTTACAACAAAGGCCATATATTTAGAAGTGGTTTCAGATTTGAGTACTGACGGTTTCTTGGGAGCTCTTAAAAGATTTGAATCCAGAAGAGGCGAATGTGAGAACATGTGTTGTGACAATGGACGAAACGTTGTTGGTGCCAATAATCAGCTGAAGGAGCTAGAAGCCATACTGACTCAACAACAGAGCATTGAGAAAATAGTCAACACTTGCTCAAGCACCAACACTCAGTTTCACTTCGTCCCTCCCAGATCGCCACATTTTGGTGGGCTCTGGGAGGCCGCAGTGAAGTCAACCAAGTACTTGTTATAACGAACCATTACCTATGCACCAATAACCTACGAAGAATTATGTACGGTAGCCTCAGAAGTCGAAGCGATTCTCAACTCTAGGCCCCTTACACCACTATTGTCTGACCCGAACGATTTGGCTCCATTGACACCAACACATTTTCTGATTGGGGAGCCACTTGTAGGCGCTACGAATGCAGACAGTGATACAACGAAAATGTCGTTGGCATCCAGATGACAGTTGACAAATCAACTTAAGAACGAGTTCTGGAACCGGTGGTACATTGAATATTTGGGGGAAGTGGAGAAACGCACAAAATGGACTACCAAACAAAATTACATCAAAATTGGGACTCTAGTTACCATTAAGGAAATCAATTTGCCGCCTTTCAAATGGAAATTAGGACGAATAGTCGAAATCATCCAAGGCCCAGACGGACGAGTACGCGTCGCTGATATTCAAACAAGTACTGAAATCATACGACGATCCATTCATCAATTGGCTCCACTACCAATCGATTCGCATGAGACTCTAGAATCAGCTGCCCAACCAATGGAGACAACCACTGCCGTAGAGCAGAATTCGAGAAAGCGTAAGGGCTCTCCAACTAGACTGAACTCACTTAAAAGATGTCTACTTACGTTGCTAGTTCTACCGTTAGTCATGCCTCACATGACATCTGCAGACACGCCGCCAATTGAAATAATTGAAGTTGAAAATAATGGTGGCGTTTATTTTGAGAACATTGGGAATGGCCGAATATCCCCAAGCACTTGGAAGCTCATATTTTTTCATAATTTAAAAGGATATTGGGAACTATTCAAAACTATTGAGGCTGGTATAACACAATTAGACAGGTTAAAAGACGCAATCACAAACAACACGTATCATGAAGTGATTGTAACGCAATGTTGGTATCTACTGCAACTATTATATCAGGACAACATCATTCTACAAGAATCTGCTAAATTAAGACGAAAAAGATCCCCCTTTGATATAAACAGCTCTTTATCAAACAAGCTTTTTGGGGTTTTGGACAATGAATATGCCGTTACAATGAGTGAAACTATTTCTAAAATTGAAGCCAACGGAAATAACCTGAACGAACTGGTCAAGAAGCATACATCGATTTTAGATGCGACGATCAATGTTATCAAAAGGTGTGAATTGGAAAGAGCAAATCAGACGAAAGAAATTCAAACTGCGTTTGAGTATGTATACGAAATCATGAAGCTCTTCAATTCGGACAGCAAAAGACAATTGAAGCATTTAAAACCCTGTCAGTACTCGTTATGTCATTGATAACGGAATGTCTGTAAATCCCAATGTCATATCACCTCAACAAATCAAATCGCAGATCACATACATCAAGGACAACTTACCTCAAGATCTGGAACTGCCGGATTTGGGAAATCCTATCAAAGTTTCACGCATCTACCAAATGGTCATATTACAGTACGCTAATGAAAGGGATTATCTAATATTTGCCTTAACATTGCCCCTGTTCCTGCCATATTCTTTGATCGTTGCCATTACCCACCATGATCAACAACACTTACCTTTCGTTGTCATCTGCACTAGAGCTAATAATGGTGAACGTTTTCAAGGATCAATTCTACCCTCTGACGGTGACCGAACTTATGCAATGCCAAATTCTAGAAATCTACTCATTCATATGCACCGAACATCGACCTATAGTGCACAAAAGTGATAAGAACGTTGATTGCATTATCGAACTGATCTCGAAAAACAGACTGGCACCTAGTTGTGTCTTCAGTCAGGACCATCGACGGAAACTCTTGCACCAATTAAATTCACGAAATCAGTGGCTTTTTTCGCTAGACAAGTCGTACGGTTTCACGTTTGTGTGCAACAATCAGGTTTTCCAGCAACACCTAACGGGCAATGGGATTCTTAAAATGCAACCGAGCTGTACATTGAAGGATGACGAGCTCAGTCTTCGAGCATTTAACACTCAACAAACCTCGCTAAATGTTTCATTTCACCCAAATATTAATATATCTATGACAGATTTAACAGAATTCACCGAGATATCACGATCATTTAATCATCCTTGGATAAGCCAATCAACTATGAACTTCGACAAGTTAACCCGAACTTTGGATGAACTATCAACGAAATAATCTGACTTGCAGCATCTAGGATCTCTTAGTACACATACTATATCGGTGAGTTACATTGCCTTGGGAATCATCCTAATCATAGCTAGTATGGAAAGAAACGCTAGAGTCATCCAATGACCAGTTCCTGCCCCACGCCAATCATTACATGATCTACAATAGTTTTTTGAAGTATAGTTCTTCAACAGGCGGCAGGATGTTCAGATCATCATTTTAGCTTTATCATTTGATTGTATTACTTTAACTTCATCTTTTAGTATTTTATTGATGTAATTATGTGATTGTATTATTAAATCTCTAAATGTTCAGTTTTAATTCTGTTTAAAAAAAATTTAAGGTAATCTGTATCTCAATTAAGATATATTATAACAAAACGAATCTTAAATTTGTAATATTTGTAAAATTAATTGATATATGTTTAGTTCATCATTTTCATGTAGCAAATTCAAAAACAATCAAGCATTCAAACTTTAACATGTGTAGCTCATCAAAAGGAATCAAGATATACAAACTGTTTACACCTGATGGATCTGTGTCAAATATTTTGATTTACAGTGGAAAAATGCAGTAACTAATAAAGATGGCCACTCCTCTTGTGTTGCTTACAAGTTGTTGGAGAAATACTATTCAGAAAAAGTCTATACTATTTTCATGGACAATTACTTCAATAGTATCCAGTTAGCCACCTCTTTTTACAGAGATAAAATGCACGTTCTGGGCACACTTCGCAGAAATCGGAAAGGTAGTCCCAAAATAGTAATGGATGAGAAATTAAACAAGTTGAGTAAGCAGGAGAATGCTCCTACTAGAAGGTCTTTGTAAAAATTCTAGGGTTAGAAACAAGTTTTCTAATGGCGTGAATCGATAACTTGAATTATTCATCCAATACTTGGATATGTAATCGTTCAAATTTATACAAAAGATGCACAGTTTCTTTCATAAGCACAGTGCAGCCGCTATTTTAATCCCGCTTAAATGATTTTTTGAATGCTCGGCCGATTGAACATGTTCAAGTTAAACACAATTCATTAAATTTTCATGAAAATTGAAAAAAAATAAAAGTGCCTAAGTCAATTTTAAATATATATAGGGTTTTCCAATAAGAGGTGTTATTTTGAATAGATCTTGTGATTTAACACCTTGCGACTTCTTGCTTTGGAGCCACCTGATAGAGAAGTCCTACGCTAATAGCCCAGCGTCAATTCAAGGTCTCAAAGATGAAATTCGTGAGGCTTTCGAGGACATTGGGCAGCCATTTTGCGATTTGGCTATGGAAAATTTCATGAAGAGGATATGGTCCTGTAAGCGTGTCGTAGTAGTTATTTGCCTGATTTAAGCTTTTTCTATTAACGGCATACCTTTTTCTTCAGAATGAAATAAACATCTGATCATTTACATTAATGAACGGCATTTTTCTTTTAATATAAAAATAACACCTTTTATTGGAAAACCCTATATCAACCATAAACACGTGTTATTGTTGTTGTAATTCCATATAATTAAATGGCTATAACCCACTTGATTATGATTCGATCTCAATTAAATTTTGTGAATATATATGTATATCTTATGTCAGCCTATATAACTGCAAAATTTCAAGAAGTTTTAAGGTACCGTTTTGATTTTATGGGCAAAAATGTTAAATCTCCAAATCATACTATTATTAACAAAGTTAAGCGAATTTTGATTTCTAAGGTATTTGTTGCCCTTGGACTCATAAAGGTGCACGTTCGTGATAATTTTCAGATTTTCCGGCTGAAAGGTGTCCAATCGCGAAGGGGGGGGGGGGGGGGGGGCACAAATTTTGGGTACATTTTTCCTTCCCCTGGACCCCTCATGCATAAAATGATTTTTTTATTTTAGATTCTAAAAGTTCTAATCAAGACCTTTCATTTGATACCCCATTCGACTACCTTTAATTAAAAAAAAAATTTTAAGTGCCAATCCGTTATTAGGGGGGACCCCCCTTAAAAAAATTTTAAATTTTTGTCAAGACCTTAACTTTTGAGAGACCATCAGTTCTGACCTTTTCACAAAGTTTGAGCATTCTAGCTTCTACAGTTTCTGAGGAAATCAGCTGTGACGCACGGACAGACGAACAGACGGACAGACGGACACACAGGTCGCGAAACTAGTAGGTCTTTGTAAAAAAAATTTTTACAAAGACCTAAAAAGGGCGAATCGGTATTTGCAAGAAAAGTCAATATTTTGGTTCGGAAGTGGAAA
Organism: Odontomyia ornata; assembly: GCA_963969285.1. NCBI lineage: Eukaryota > Metazoa > Arthropoda > Insecta > Diptera > Stratiomyidae > Odontomyia > Odontomyia ornata. Next base: position 349,955,603 of record OZ017739.1, on the reverse strand, counting down.
GACAGGCGTGATGTCTTAACAATATCTACAAAACACAAAGCGTCATTCCAAGAATTAGTATCAAAAAGAGGCCATACTGTAACTAAGCCGTCTACTGTAGCTGATTATAATAATAATATGTCGGGCATTGATAGAGCTGATCAAATGATTTCCTACTATTCCACGCCTCGGAAATCAATACGATATGGTATTTGAAACTTATTTTCATGTACACATATTTGACGTGGCAGTTTGGAATGCTTGTTTGTTATATAATAAAACGCAATCAAACAAAGAAACTTATTCAGAGTTTCGAGATAATATTGCATGTGAACTGTTGAATTTGAGGGCTTTCACAGAGCACAAATTTTTGTAGCCAACTTTTCGTGCAAAAACTGGAGAAACGAGTTAGATGCTTCTTTTGCGTCAAAAACAAATGGTGCAAGGCTACGTTCTATGCCTTTGAGCTTTTAAAATCAACAATGGATAGTCAATTGGATTATGCGTAGGTCAATATTTCAACATTTATCATACAAAATAAATTTACTTTACTTTACTTGCTCTTATCTTATTCAATGTGACATAACTATGTGACACGTGGGCTATAGTCAGAAGTTTTCAACAATAGCCCATCGTCACACATTTGTGACGGGTTAACAGGGTACTAATTTTACATTTTTCAAATACTCTAAACAAAAATATGTTAAATCTATGCCAATTAATGGCGTATAAGACAAAAAAAAGAAATTTGGGCTGTGGTGGACGTTTTTCCCCCAGGACCTTGGTAGCGAACGGGTTAGGCATCTTATATGAGAAACTATTAAGGCATGTACATTCGTTTTGAGTTAAATATTTTCATCAGCGTGCTATCAATTTGAATTTTCCCGCTATTTGTCAAAGCTTGCCCCTGTCCTGCCGAGACTACCCTTGGTTTAAGCCACTACCAACACAATCAAAGAAGCCTTACCAATCCATAGCCGACATCCGGAAAGCTTTTGAGCTATCATTTCCTCCTTTTTTTCCGTTCTCGAGTCCGCCCTGATTGCCAATTCAGCATATGCTATGCTAAATTTGGCATATTTTGATGTTTTTTAGCATATTTTTCGGTGTTTGGCATAAAGCATATTTTTTTTTGGCATAAATTCGCAACATTCTGGCCAACGAAATTTGTCCACCTGAAAGAACGCTAATTTTAAAAATTGACATCATCGATAGCTAAACAACACAAACAATGCGCTGAATAGCCCATTGGATACTACAAAAGTCATTGATTACACTGGGGAACAAATTTTGAACTTTTTTGTGCCACACGAACTTCAATTATATTTTTTACTTTGATCGACGATTGCTATTAAAAATAAGTAACTTAAAAAAAATTGTTGGCCAGGAATTTTATTGATTAATGTAATTTAAATATTTTGAAAAATAGTGACCATCTGAACCAAAAAAGGTAAAAAAGTGATTTTATGAATTTACAATTTAGAATTTTCTGTCAAATTTAACTCATAGATGGTCCCTTTTAACGTCCAACAGTTCCAATAGGAAGGCTGTGAAGCGTTAATCGTAATATGGAACTGGTATAGTTAAATTCCCACTGTGAAGTACTGGTCTCTAAATTGACTGTAAACGAGGGTAACTCACTGTGTGTATTTTTAAGAATTAATACCTTTTATATCTATAAGACGAAAATAGCAGTCCGAAACGTGATCTTTTGGTTCGATCCAAATCATGGGTACAGCAAACGGCATAGGACGGGACCATTTCTTCCAATCGCTCAAATTCTTAATACAAGTTATGCAACAAATATGGGGAGCCCAAGATTTGTCTTAATAAGCCACAGGTAAACCAAAATACTGAGGATAGCTCTCCATCACTTTTTTAGTGAAATTTTGCCTTTGTTTTTTGAAAGTTAATTCTCCACAAATATTGTACAACAAAAAGAGTCAGGATCGTTATAACACTTTCTCGGCATATTCAAACAATCACGGCAATTACTTATAAATCACTAAATTTAAACTAATATGAAAATAATTGTTAGTTTGTTAGTGTTTATCACCGTAGTACTGCTTATACGAATCAACACATCACAAGAAATCGAAGGCCAATCGAAATAAAACTATTGTTCTTTATTAATGAGTGTAGGTGGCAAAAATAGAATTAGCCATCAGAGTTCGTGTGGCCTGACTAGTGTTGACCAGTGTTATCATCCGAAAATTAAATAGTGTCTACTGGGTTTAAATTCGGAGTTTTCGGCTGCGATCTGTTTAAAATTCCCACCCTTTCCTGTCAATAGCTTTTGTTTGCATGCCCCATTGACTTACAATCTGAAAGCAAACCATTGAGCTAAAAACTAAGGAAACTTTGAAGCTCACTGTACGTGAGGGAAGCATACATCCTATGAAAATCTTCTTACCCTTACCGTCTTTTGTTTCTAGCGAGCAACGCCTTATAATTAGTTCAACTGCAAACACAGCGTTGCACCCTCACTGTAGGTGAGGGGAACAAAGATCCTTTCAAAATCTGCTTCCCCCTCCCGTCTTTTGTTTCTATGTAGTGGCACCTTGTTAATTAGTTCAACTGCAAATATCAGCGCAGAGGTGTAGGTGGATTTTTTTAGGCTCACAGATGTGCGATCAGAACATGACTTCATATGCGGGCTGAAATGACACTCCTCCATGTTTCTACGCCTTTGCCACTTGTAAAAGGGTTACCAAAAATACAGAAGCCAAGCTGCTTCATCGATTCCGGGGATTTCCCATTTCCCATTCGTTTATCGAAAAAATTGAAATTCAAGTTTATTTAATGCTCTACCGTGTACATACCGATACCGTGACTTTCACTAAAATTCAAGGTTGTTACGTAGTGAAAAGTGTTGTGAAGTGTTTGCTTAACCCAACATGCTGCCCAAATACAGTCAGCATTACAGGTCGGACTGGGAAAAAGAGCCGGATTTTAGAAAGTGGTTGCAACCTGTTGAAAATAATACGACAAAAGCGTACTGTAGATTTGGTGCTAGCAAAGCGGAGACTTGCGAGTATATCGCACAAAATGTACTAATATCATGAAAAATGTGTTGGTGCCGCATTTTATAAATGAAATAGTGTCAGATTTGGGAGATCATGATTATAGTCTCTTACTGGATGAGTCCACAGACAATTCCGTCAGTAAAATGTTGGGAGTATCGATAAGATATTTCAGCGATCCTTGAAGACTAGAATATCCACCTTCTTGGAGTTAGTCGAGATTGAAGATGACACTGCAAGGAGCATCGTAAATGGCATTCAATGATTATTGGTTGCCCTCAACTTTAATATAAACAAGTTGGGTAAACAGACCTACGCTCATGTCAGAAGGGTTTTGTATTCAATTTACAAAATGCAGTCACCAGATCGAATCGAATCAAGAAACATGTCAAAGACGATTTTATTGGAGAAAATATGAAATACGAAGATCATACTATTATTAACAAAGTTGAACGAATTTCGACTTCTGAGGTTTTTGGTATTATTATACTCATGAATATCTCCCTTGATAATTATTTCACATGTCCAGCCGCGACGGAGGAAACACATTTTTCATGTATTTACCCCCTGTGCCCCACTGAAGTAAAAACTGGCAGTTTAACAACTGTTTTGAAAAGCTCCCATGAAAACTTTCATTTCATACTCATATCGGCTACGTTTGAGGAATTTTTTTTTCAGGGGCCACTCTCTTGCACTGAAATCATCGATTCATGGCCAATTTTTTTGAACCCTAGAATGGTTACAAAACCCTTTTGCTAAGAGCTCTCTCCCACCTCCTTGACTTATTTCACTTATTAGCATTAATTGTAGGTACTCATCTTCAGTCAATCATTAAATTGAATCAAGTGTTCAAAGCATGCACCTTAAACGTTGAAGTTGGGGAAAAATAACTCAAAATTATTCAATCTTCCCATTTAAAACAGCCACTATTTTGTTTTAGGATTACTGATACCGCTAGCTGAACCGATTCTCAAAGAAATACATGACACCTATCATTCCTGAAATTTTCATGCAAATCCTAGCAAAACTGTAGTGTCTGAGTCGGTAAAACGCGCATGTTGTTCCAAAAGCATATGTTGTCATAGTAATAAATGCAGCGCATATTGTTCCATAGTAATACAGGCAAATTCAAACCGCTATAACTTCGCTAAATATGATTCAATCTTTATGAAACTTTCAGGATAGATCAATCTTATAAATAGACATCTAAGTAGTTTCATGTGTTTCCCCTCCCTGTGCGCCCCTCGAAGTAAATTTTGCCAAACTAAGACCTGTTTTGTAAAGTTTTATCAAGACCTTTCATTTGATACCCATATCGGCTACCTTCAATGAAATTTTTTTTTCGGGGGGTCACTCCCCTACATGGGGAGACCCCCCTTAAATACCTTATAAAATTTGTTTGTATTGACGTTTGAAGAGATCACCACTTGACACCTACGCACAAAATTTGATGTTTCTAGCTTAAGTAGTTTCCGAGAAAAACTGCTGTTACACACGGAAGGACGGACGGACGGACAGACGGATTATTTTACAAAACCCTGACCAATTAATAGGTATCGGCACAGATTACACTACGGTAATGATCGGCACTAACAATGGCTTGCATGCCTTATAAAAAAAAAGCTACTGGATATGATCACTCGGTTCTAGTTCGCTGCGTGTACTATTCATTACAGTTGGCTTCACTTCATGCGACAGAAGAGACACTATCCGCACCGTTCCTCATATCCTATAATTGGTTCAGTCACTCTTCAAACCTTCAGCTATATTGTGAAAATATATCCCAAGTGATCAACTGTGGCTCCGACCCATTACTAATTCCACAAATGCGCAACACCCAATGGATATCCGTTGAACCAGCAGTCAACCGTATTTTGGAACAATGGCTAGAATTTGCACTACTGTTTGAAGTTTCCAGGCGCGATAATAGCTGCTTTATGGGAGATACACTTTATGAAATGTACAATGGCCCTGCGATTCACTTATACGTGTTGTATTTAAAGCCGATCTTGGATGAAGTTCAAGTAGTGAACGAGCTGTTCGAAAGCAACAATGTTGACCCAACAAAAATATACAAGAATTTACGTGGTTTAGTTCAATCTCTATGTGGACGTCTATCGAACCACACTGCGAAAGTTGATTTATTTTCACAAAATATAGAGAGTTATTTGGATCTGAGACCATACATGGGATATACTTTTGAGACGAAACTACGGGAGTACAACCTTTTTTTAGAAGTCGAAAATAATTTGTGTCAGCGGCGCATAAATTTCACACTGAAACTTGTAAGAGAGCTGCGTTCTAGACTAGGAATTCATTTAAAACAAGTTTTGTACTCTACTTACAAAATGTAGTAACCAGCAACAAATACCTGTTATATCAAGAAAGACGTCATGTTCGAGGATCATACTATTATTAACAAAGTTGAAAGAATTTTGACTTCTGAGGTATTTGTTAAAGTTATACCCATAAATATCTCGCTTGATAATTTTTTCAGATTTTTTAGATAACGGGTGTCCATTCGCGAGGGAGGAAACACATTTTTCATGTATTTCCCCCCCTGTGCACCCATTGAAGCAAAAACTGTCAGTTTAAGAAGTGTTTTGAAAAGCTCTCATAGAGAACTTTCAGTTGATACTCATATCGGCTACCTTATATGAAAGTTTTTTCCAGGGGCCACTCCTCTGTACTGTAATCATCGATTCATGGCCTATTTTTTCGAATCCTAGAATGGTTACAAAGCCCTTTTGCTCGGAGCTCTCTCCTGCCTCTTCGACTTGTTTCAATTGTATGTACTCATCTTCATTATACCTATCATTCCTGAAATTTTCATGCAAATCCTAGCAAAGCTGTAGTGTCTAAGTCGGTAAAAAGCGCATATGGCTCCATAGCCTTATGTTTCCATAGTAATATAAGGCATATTGTTCCATAGTAATACAGGATAATTCAAATCGCTATAACTTCGTTAAATACATTTCGATCTTTATGAAGCTTTCAGAAAAGATCAATCCCATAAATAGTCATCTGTTTGCTAAATTTTATTGAATTTAAAGGTACCATTTAGGTTTTATTCAAGAAAACATAAAATCGATAAATCAGACTATTACTAACAAAGTTGAGTGAGTTTCGATTTCTCATGTGTTTGTTGTTGTTGTACTCATCAGGGCCTACATTCATGATTTTTTTCAGATTTTTCGACTGGATGGTGCCCAATCGGGAGGGGGGGGGGGGGGGGTATGCGAAAAGTTCGTACATTTCCCCTTCCCCTGCCCCCCTCGGTACTCATAAGAAATTTTAAGACCTGTTTTGAAAAGATCTCATTGAGACCTTTCCAATGACACCCTACTCGAGTTCCAACGGCGAAAAAATTGTTTTTAGGGGTCACCTCCCTATTTACGAAGACCCCCCTTAAACCCCTTTGAAAAATTTTACCACCCTTGAACTTTCAAGAAGTCACCACTTCTAACCTTTCCACAAAGTTTCATGGCTGTAGCCTCTATAGTTTCGGAGAAAAAGTGCTGTGACATACAGACGGACGGACAGACGGACACAGGTCGTGATTGCAATAGGATTTTGTATTTTAGTACAAAACCCTAAATACTGGAGAAAGTATCTTCGTTTTCTGTGCAAGAAACTTTAAAGGTAGTCAAACCTACTAGAGTTGATATTGCCGAAGAGTTCCGGACTAATGAATCTATAATAGACCGGCTCATGTCCCACTTGAGAAACATAGTGCACATTAAATGGGAAACCACATCATCCACTGTAGAGTTTTGGAATGAAGTAATTAATTATAAGATGCAGCAGGCAATAACCCTTTTGCAGATTTGTCATCGTTACCAATATCATAATTATCATCACCACATTCTAACGCGGATATTGAACGCATTTTCAGCCAAATGGATATTGTCAAAACAAAGCTTCGCAACCGTTTGTCGGTAAAAACTTTAAATGCCATTTTACATATCATATTCGACGTTAAGAGAATAGGAAAATGCTGCTTTTCTTACACAGTTCCGAACAACGTACTGCGCTCTATAGGTACCAAGGAGAGTTAAAGTTTTGACACTGAGCCTGGCACTTTACTTCCACATCAGCTGCAGATGAAGATGAAGACATTAGTCTAAATTAAGTTTGTTAATAAACAATTAAAATCAAATGGCGTTTTATTTGGCACAAAAAAATTTAGCATAATTTTTGGCATTCATTTAATAACCGTTGGCATAATTTTAGCAAATTATCACTGCGGTTTAGTATATTTTATACTTCACTTGTTGGCAACACTGCTGATTGCACTGGCCATGTGGCGCACAGGTTGGAAAATGATTAGGTAGCTGATATACTGTTTTCGAAAAACCTGAAAAACACGAAGCATTTAGCGTTTATTTCCGTGTTTAACCACGAAGGTAAGCAAATTTTATATTCCTATCATCTAATGAATTCCGGAAATTAAGAAAGTACTTTATACCCTTCTTCACATAGCAGATATTTTGATGTCTTTCCGAGAACATAAATTAAATTAGCTTGCATGTACACATCTTTTCGCTTAATTAGCATTGGAACAGAAAAGCAAATATTTAAGGATAAGAAAGAACATCATACGAAGCCACATATGTCAACGTTGTTTTAATTGTAGATCTAATGGTTACATAAGCTCAACTATGTGTGCATATCAAGAAGTTAGCAAACACACATTAAAAGATGAAGGCACCCCTTTATTGAGCTCAAGAGCTTGGCGAGGGAGGCCTGTTAATGAGGCATCCCAGCGGTTGGTATCTTTCAAAGCAGCTGCAGGCCAAAATACATGAATGTTTGTAAGTTTGCTGGCTTGAGGCCTACTTTTGGTATTTCAGTTACGTTGAACTCATTAGGTGAAATTTTCAGTCACTCCTTTCGCTACTTCAGCGTATTTCCAATGCTTTTGCTCCCTGCAGCTTAACAATCTTTGTAAAACACGACCAATGTTGCTTCATTAGTACACGGTTTAGTGGATACCACAAATACTGCCTCCCTTACCGTAACACGTTTTGACAGAAGCTTTTCCGATGGAATCAACGCCGTAACAACGAGACGCGAATATTCTGTTTGGCGTTTTTTTATTTGTATACACCCACCATTCAACTTGAAACTGTTCTGATCTCATAATGTTTAAATAACAAGGCTGGCACTTGTTTTCGGTTTTCATAGGGGGTGCGAACTTGAATATCATTTCGGCTTTTGTCATGTTCTAAATGAAAGGGTTGTGAGCCTGCACCTGGATTAATCCTAAATACACAGATATTAAGGAGCTTTCCCATAATTATATATTATCCTTGCTTTTCAATTTTATTTTGTTATGCATACGTTATCAGCATGCATATTGAATTATGATGAATATGTCGTTTCACCATATCAATTGGCTAAAAATTAAAACAACAATAAAAACTACTGGAATCATTAATTGATTTTTTTATCACACTAACGAACAAAAACAAATTACTATAAATTGCTCGAAAATTTAAGGCAAATGTTTGTGAACAGTTTGTGCCTTGTAAATATGTTTAAGTATTTTCTGATCTTAATTGTTTCTGCTGTTAAATTACCAACTCCTAATTAGCTTATTAATAAAGCATACTAAGGCGCGGTTTTAATTAAAAAAATATCAAGCAAATTCATTGAAACTAATATTGCAGCCACACGAAATCGCCCGCTCCATGTTATTACAGGCGAAATTTACGAGCATGTAACAAACTTCTTGTATAATTTCACCTTAAATATAAATTTGACTTTAAATCCAACAACTGCAAAGATTAAACGTTGCATACAAACCTATTCAAGCTCGAAGAGCTGAAACCATATATATGTATTAACACAGTCGACTGGAAAGTTCCAAATGCATGAGGTTTTGCTTTAGATTGAAGACAAATAAATCTCGTCAACGGATCGCTATTGTGGCTTACTCTCCTATGAAATTCAGTGAAAGCTGGACGTACAAATGAACAAACCATCACCTTTATCCTTTCTGCTTGGCAAGCAGCATTCCATTCACATTTGGTCGAGTCTGGGTCATTTTGTACTTCCGGCTGGGAACATTTCATGTGTTACACATGAAAAGCTAGCAATTAATATGGAATTAAACTCTTTCAAGTCATATGTGGAATTTGTAAGATTAAATCTGAATTGCTTTTGGCGTGAAAACGTAGCCGAAAATAGAATTTCCGAGTCATTAGAAATGACTTTACGCTAATGTTCGCTCTAGCGGGGCACAATATGTGAACACATTGAACTAGAATAGGAATTAGTCTGGTGAAATGTCATAGGTCACAGAATAAATACAGAGATTATTTTACTCAATTTATAAATCAGCAGAGAAATTGAATACTAGAGAAAATTTAAAGCTTGGAGGACGTAGTCGTCTAAAGTATCGCGCTACTGATATGGGTATATTGTTAACCTAAAATATGTATGCTTTTCTCTTTAGCTCTTAACAATCAGCAAGTGTTATAAAATTCTAGCGGGTAGGTAAAGGCACTATATGAAATGAAGAAGGTCGGTGAGCGATGGAATGTAAGTGAAATATTGCCCAAGACTCCATTCTTGAGGCACATCTGTCGAATACCTCATACCATGGGCAACTGAGATTTAAGCTACCAGATAAGCCGCGCTCGATTGACTTTGCGAATGATGTTGCAGGGCTAGTCGCTGGACGCACAGTTTAGCATGTGCCATTAAGGGTAGATACTCGTACGCTAATGTGCTAAGGTACTAGTTATCTGCGCGAGTTGCGTTATTGAAAGTTAGGATGATTAAAAATATATATATTGGAGATTCCTTCCCCGGATTCTCATTAGTAAAAACACTTTGGATTTCTCTTTAACTGATTTTATTTACTTTACACGTTAAATTATTACAACAACAACACCTTTTAACTTCAACTTGACATTTAACTATTCAATTTCAACTTCAATTCAATAATACTCAGCTTCAACAACAACTCGATTGAATACTCAACTTAACAATTTGGTTGAATACTCAACTTAAACTGATTGACTAATTCTCAAAAGGCTGCTTTTATAATGATAAGAATGCTGATAAAGCATTCTCTTTGTGTCTTTGATTCAAGTTGAGAATTGGAGTTGATATGCTGATGTCAGCAATGCAAGTGAACGTTCCTACCAATAATTCATTTACTTAAATCAATTCATTCACTTAAATCATCAATTGCAATATTTTTATTCATTCATTCATTAAATTGTAACATCCATAGGTTTTTGCCTGAGTAGCATAAATACAATTCCCCATTTTCCAGGCAATGACCTATGGAAGATTTCCGTCCAGTGCATAGATCATGTTATTTCTTACGTAATGTAACATGCATAGGTAACTGCCCGAAATATTGCACATACCAACATTTCCGGCAATGACCTACGCATGATAAAGTTGATTTACTTGCATAAGCAAGAAAATGGTATAAATTGTAATTAGAACATAGTAAAATTGTCAGTTTATCAAGTGCAGCTATAGTGTTTGATTTTACCCACGCGAGTTATAAGTTCTTTAAGTGAACATTTGGGGACCCTTTGTCCAAGTTGGGACAATTTGAACACAGTGAACTTCTTCTTGAACTACATTATCTACGATATCTTGCAGTTTCTTCCAGTATCTTTCATTGAAGATACAGAAAATTAAATTTAAATAAAATATTTGGATACTTTGTGTACTTTCTGTATCTTTATTCTTTCTATGGAGATACAGAAAATCTGATAACTTTGATATTTTACTTAAACACTATATTTACCCGTCATTCATATTTGGCACCTTTGTTCCTGTTATTATACTTGTAAATTTCACCATGGAGGCACTTGCGTCACGACAAGTCACAATAGGCCAGGCCATAGAGCGCTACCTGATGAACTTCTACAAGGACTCCAAATCCAGGAAAAACTAGCGCTATTATGAAAATTGGCTGAATAAGCTGGAGGCTGATTGGACAACCTGTGTACAAAGAGACGTAGGGATCCAAACGTTTCGCAGTACAAACAAGGAACATGAGTACTTCCGGGAGGAATATGCAGCGCAAGTAAAGGAGATGAGGACTTTTGGAAATTATGAAAGCAAATGGCTATGCTTCTAATGACACTCGTCATGTCAATTCTTCAATGAAATTGCCAAAAGTTAGCATCCCAACCTTTTCAGGTGATTACTTGGTGTTCATTTGCAGAGCTGTTTACGCAAATAGTCAATGGGCAAGCCTTGCCTGATACCCAAAAATTATTTTATCTACGGTCGAATGTAGGGGCAGAAGCAAGCCGTTTAATTCTGCACTTACCAGTAACCAACGAAAATTATCAAACAGCCTGGAACATTTTATGCAACAGGTATGATAATCAACACCTCATTATCTCGGCATTTCTTAATAGTATTTTGAGCATTCCAGCTACACTCACAGAATCTTCTGATCATTTGAAAACACTGCACGATACCATAAAAGAGTCACTGCATGGTATAAAAAATTTTGGTACAGAAACTGCCAGCTGGGATCCAATAATCATTTATCTGCTTCTTCAGAAGGTGGATAAAGAGACACATCGTTTATTTGAGCAATCTCTTGAAGAGCCAAGAGTGATTCCCAAGCTGATAAACTGTTAAAGATAGACTAAAGACTATCGGAAAATAACAGTGGTGCCTAAATTGTCTACAAAAGGGCCACATGGTTAAAAACAGCACTCCTAGAAATTATCTTAAATGTAATAAACGGCATCATACTTTATTACATTTTGACTCCAAAGACAGTGTTACGCATTCAGAGAGTCCACCGAAGAATACAATGGTGAAAAATTCAAAAGGGACTCCCAGTGATATTAACCACTCCGCCTTAACCTGCTTAAAAGTGTCAAGCTACGTGTTTCTTGGAACCGCTATGATCAAAGTGAAAGGTCAAGACGAGTACTTCAAGTCCTGTAGAGCAATTTGAGATTCAGGTACACAGCTTAATTTTATAACAGAAAAGTTTGTTCATAAACTTAGTCTCACTGGTCACTCTCAACCAATCGAAATTAGTGGCATTGGTGGATCAAGGCTACATACTAGAGGAAGAGTAAACTTAACAATTCAGTCCCTAGTTGATAGCTTCAATACAATCATTGAAGCAATGATCCTTCCTGAAATAACCTCACATTAACCAGGTCGCAGTCTTTATAGGTCTTATCCTATTCCAGCTAACATCGAACTAGCTGATCCAAAATTTAATACACCTCGATGGGTGGATATTTTGCTAGGAGCAGATATCTACACAGATTTTATGCCTACTGGACAAATCAAATTCCCTCCAGACTTGCCAACTCTTCAGAACTCTGTCTTTGGATGGATAGTTCTCGGAAGGGCCAAGTGCGATCACCAACCTTCTTCATTTATTTGTGGCACTAGCGCTGATACTTTAGAAACTTAACTTGAAAAATTTTGGGACTTAAAAGAAGCCCAATACAAAGCCAAGCCACTGACTAATGAAGGAAAGGAATGCGAAGATTTCTTCGACAAAACAATAAAAAGGAACAATGAAGGCCGATTAATTGTAAAGTTACCTTTCAGGCAGACGTCATCTAAACTAGGTGGTTCTAAAAAAATTTGCAATTTGCCGCTTCTTTAATCAAGAAAGGCGCTTAGAAAGGAATCAAATACAACTCCGTCACATGGAGCTAGTTAAACCTAATTCGATTCCAAAAGAACATTACTTCCTCCCCCATCATTGCGTGCTCAAGCCAGAAAGCACAACAACCAAATTAAGGGTTGTCTTTGATGGATCGTGCAAAACCTCCAATAATAAATCTCTTAACGACATCCTTATGGTCGGGCCAACAATCCAAGATGAACTTTTTTCATTTCTTCTACGTTTTCGTCTTTATACGTACGTGTTCACCGCAGATATAGCGAAGATGTGCCGTCAAATCCTGATAGCTGAAGAAGATTGCAATTTTCAACTTATTGTCTGTAGGGATGATCCCACCCAAGAATTAAAATACTATCGCCTGCAGACAGTGACTTATGGTACATCTTGCGCTCCATATCTGGCCATAAAGGTACTTCAACGCATTGCAAAGGAGCAAAGTCAGAGATACATACTTAGTTCAAACTCAACACTTCGAGATTTTTACGTGGATGACATTATTACCACCTCAAACAATCTCAAAGAGGCTCTTCAAATACAAGGCCAGCTAAGAAAGATGCTGGCAGAAGGAGGGGGATTCAATTACTTAAATGGTGTGCAAACCACCCAACACTACTTCAATTGATTTCTAAAGACCAACGGGAGACAATGGCGTCATTTGATGCAGAAGAACAACTCCATACAAAGTCACTTGGACTCATCGGGTATCCTGAAACAGATTTTTACTCAATTCGAGTCAATCTATCAAGTCAAACCGAGGTGACAAAATTCTCTATTCTCCGTGATATTGCTCTTATATATGATCCACTTGGCCTAATTAATCCCATCTTAGTTTTAGGGAAGATTTTCCTGCAAGAGTTGTGGCAAAAGAAAAAGATTGGGACTCAAAGCTCCCACATGAGCTTCAGTCGAAATGGTTCAAATTTAGACAGCAGTTGCATCTGTCAAACTCTTTCACAATTCCACGGTTCGCATTACCAGGTCACACGGTATTAGATGCAAGTGATAATGCCTATGGAGCGGCTTTCTACATACAGTCTATGCATTCCAATAACCGTGTATGTCACCTTCTATGCGCAAAGTCACGCGTAGCCCCATTGAAAAAGGTAAGCATTCCCCGGCTCAAATTGTGTGCAGCTCAACTACTAGTAACATTAATGGGAAAAGTAAGAAAATTTGTGCGTATTCATATTGAACAGACATATTATTGGAAAGACTCAACAATAACTTCAGCTCGAATTAACGCTTCCTCCGCTAATTACAAAACGTTCGTTGCAAACAGAGATTTGCAGCGAATCTCCAGAAACCAGTGTCTGAGCGTAGAGTAGGTGCTCTTAAGCCAGTAGATTCTTCAGAATTATCCATCTAGTACACTCCAAACAATCCAAGCATCCGCCTTCAGTGAAGAGCTGAAGCAATTAAAGAAGACCCGGATTTTGCCTCAAGCAAATTCATTAAGCGCTCTAAAACCTTTTCTTGATGAAAACGGTCTTATCCGAATTGGTGGAGGGATTGAGAAGGCAAATGTAGACTACGATGCAAAACATCAAATCGTACTGCCACATTCCAATAGTATCGTTAAAATGCTAGTACAAGGCCTACATGAAAAACACTTACATGTTGGCCCTCAAGAGCTTTTGGCTATTGTACGACAACGATTTTGGCCTCTCAAAGGCAGACAATTAGCCACAAGTATTGTACACAAATGTATTCGGTGTTATAAGACAAATCCAAAGCTTATGGTACAAGTCATAGGTAACCTTCCAACGGAACGCATCCAACCATCTCGTCCATTCAAAAATGTTGGTATTGACTTTTGTGGTCCTACCTTCATTCATTACAGAATCCGCGGGAAGAAGCCTACTAAAACTTATATATCTGTTTTTGTATGCTTTTGCACGAAAGCCATACATTTAGAACTGGTCTCAGACTTAACGAAAAATGCATTTCTAGGTGCTCTTAAAAGATTTATTGCCAGAAGAAGCAGACCAACAAAAATATTTTTCGACAATGCCACCAACTTTGTTGGCACAAAAAAATGAATTGCGCGAGCTTCACATGCTCTTCTCCAATACAAACATCCAACCAGATATTATTTAATATTGAACGGATGAGCAAATCAAATGGTGTTTTATTCCACCCAGATCCCTTTACTTTGGGGGACTTTGGCAGGCAGCAATGAAGGCAGCAATGAAGGCAGCAAAATATCATTTAAAGAGAATGATTGGTAGCGTATCGCTAACTTACGAGGAATTAACCACCATAATAACCGAAGTAGAGGCAATCCTAAACTCCAGACCACACACTCCATTATCTAACGACTCTAACGACCTTCAAGCCTTAACACCAGGTCATTTTCTGATAGGAGAGCCTCTAACAACTATTCCAAACTCGTTTCTTCACAAAAAGAAGGTCTCACTTTTGAAGAGAAGAGAGTTAATCGAAGCCTGCCAAATAGAATTTTGGAATCGGTGGAGCAAAGAATATCTGCAGCACTTGCAGATAACATCCAAATGGAGAAGTTCTTCATCTTCGCTCTCACCCGGGACTTTAGTTTTACTCAAGGAGGACAACATTCCCCCTCTGAAATGGCTTTTAGGCAGAGTTACCACGGTTCATAAAGGCCCTGATAGTCGCATTAGAGTTGTCGATGTTAAGACTGGAAATGGCATTTTTCGAAGAGCTCTTCAAAATATTTGTCCTCTACCATTAGATAACAACAACCCGAATCAAAAATCAAACGAACCGGAACCCTCACTAAGCCTCCAGCCGACAATTAGCAGTACTAACTCATCAGTGCTATTCGCATGCACTACTGTAACAAAAATAAGTAAGAAACGAAAAATACAGCCAATTAACACAAATTGGCGTTCTAGTCCAGCTCTATATAACCATCAAGAACGCCCTTAAAACCTTTCCACCTTTCTTGAATCCTTCATCCAGAACCACCCCGAGAACCTAATTCCCCTCCAAAACCCGAGCCAAAGAAAGCCAAAGGAAGCTCATCGCTCTCAATGTATCATATTGCAATGGCATTACTCGTATTATTTATCCCATCCATCACGGGAGCACCAACCTTGCACACTACAGATGACGCCTTCAAAATTACTCAACTTGCATCAGGACCAATCGCCTATTTCGAAGCCATATCACAAATGTCTATGATCACCGACCTCTGGAATATCATCGTTTACTATGACATGAAGAACTATTGGATTGATCTCTTGAACATTCAAGGCCAGGTGAAAAGGATCAAGGAAATCTGCGACGGACATATTCTTGAAAGGCACAAGCAGTGTTTGTTACTTAGCATCTAGCTTCAATTGAGAGTCGACAAACTTCAAACGAAGAATGACCTACCACTTAACCAAGGTAGCGGTATCATTAGGGAAAAAAGATCATCATTCGACTTCATAGGGACAGTAAACAACAAATTGTTTGGCATACTAGACCAAGAGTACGCAGATCATATATCAACCACAATTGACAAAATAACGATTGGCGATAACCATTAACTCGGACTGATAAAGAACCACACATCCCTTATTGACTCAACCATAAATGTGATTTCACGAGACAGAGACTTTTTTAATAAACAACTACGAGCGATCAACAATTCCTTAGAGTACTTCATTCAAGAAGTTAACTCTACGAACAGGATTCTAACGGACCAAAATCTTCTTTCAACATTTAATGCATTAGTTTTACATCTCCTCACCATCATAGAAACATACGAGCAAACGCAGTCATCTCTATTCAAAGTTATTACCGACAGTCGGAATGGAAAGGTGAACCCCTCGATCCTGTCACCAAGACAGCTAATGAAAGGAATACGAATCATCAGGGAATACATTTCTACATCCTTGCCCATCCCCGGATAATCCACACCTAAGAGTTTAATTCTACTCTACATGTTGATGGGCATCGAAGCTAGGATATTGACTGAAAGAATAATCTTCAAGATTGCGGTTCCACTAATCAAGGCAGAAGTATTTCAACTCTTTAAAATAATCCTAATCACTTTCAAATCACACTCACGATTCGTTCAAATTCAATTAAAATCGAAATTTTTGCCGTTAACCCTTCACAGAGACTACTACTACCAGCTGTCGCAAGAAGACATAAGTCGATGTTCTGTCGACTACGAAGGCAACTACATTTGCAATCAAAAACATGCACTGTACACTAAAGAAGCCGGTCCAGCACAATGTGAACTACAGCCAATGAACCAAGCGGTCATACTTCCCGAGCCCTGCAAGCTGGATACCGTAACCTTAACTGAAACATGGATTTAAATACACAACCCTAACTCCTGGCTTTATATAAACAAGGATAGTACACAAGTCACGATTGTTTGTGATACCCAAACGTACCAGATAAAACTTTCGCAAACAGGACTACTCCAATTTCTAAAGGATTCTACTCTGAAGGACGGCCCATACACAATCACAGCACATCATCACTACCAAAATAGAATAAACTCAGCATACAACCTCTCAATAACATTTCACATGACGACCATCGAAGACAAATTATCTCACCACACTCCACCTGAACTGCATAGAATATTGCCACTGAACAACTCTGACGACATTTTTAGAATAAAGGACGATCTGCAGAACATCAAAACCCAATAAACCTATCAATCAATTAAACCACATCGCATAATTGCTGACACTGCTGGCTTTTCCTCATTTTTCATAATTTTGATCATCGGTACTATCCTGTATTTCAAACGAAATTCCTGGCTCATCATAACTAAAACTCCTGAGTCTTCATCAGATCCAAGGCATCATAACAACTTCCAACTACGACCTCGAAGAAGTAGATCATGATGAAATAATTGTTTCAGAGGCCGGGAGCATGTACATACCTACCAATAATTCATTTACTTAAATCAATTCATTTACTTAAATTATCAATTGCAATATTTTTATTCATTCATTCATTAAATTGTAACATCCACAGGTTTTGCCTGAGTAGTATAAATACAAGTCCCCCTTTTTCAGGCAATGACCTATGGATGATTTCCGTCCAGTGCATAGATCATGTTATTGCTTAGGCAATGTAACATGCATAGGTAATTGCCCGAAATAATGCAAATACAAACATTTCCGGCAATGACATACGCATGATAAAGTTGATTTACTTGCATAACCAAGAAAACTGTATAAATTGTAATTAGCACAAAATAAAATTGTCAGTTTATCAAGTACAGTTATAGTGTTTGATTTTATCCACGCGAGTTTTAAGTTCTTTAAGTGAACAGCAAGTAAGCGAGATTTGAAATGTTGTAATAACGGGATGGTTATGTTATATAGATCAAGTTACTGGATGACGGTATATGAGTCATGGATGATCAATACATGAGTCATGGACGATTATAATAAAGAGTTAGTGAATTGTGTGGTAATATGCTGATGTAGGGGTTTGGGATTATACATATGTAAATTCTCCCTCCGTAAGCTCAATATTGTCCTCAACATGATTATTGTTGATAATTGATTTGAGATGGTAAAGCAGAGTTACGTTCGAGGCCAGCACGAGATGGCCCATCGTAAAAATACAATGTTGTCATATGATAGAATTAGTTGTAAGGTTATAAATAGTACTGTTTGAAAAATGTTCGTTCTTTTTTAGAGCAGTGATAGAGCGAATAAGATCAAATAAAACAACTCTAGAGATACTGTTGAATCTTTACTCTGCAGCTCCAGTAATGTCCCTGCAATTATGTAAACACTAAGGGAAACTTTCGGAAGGCCGGATCAACTAATTAAAAGCCAAATTGAGAAGATACGTGCTGTGCCCCCATTACTTGAAGGCAATCCGGACGCTTTGATTGAATTTGCAAACAAGATGGTTAATATGGCAGCATATTTACAGAGTGCTTACGGCGAACATCACCTTGCCAATCCAACATTGTTGAGTGAGCTCGTCGCAAAACTGGCAATCTCGCAACAAAAGCAGTGGGCTGATAAATGTTTCTTGTTTGAGCGACCACCAAGGTTGCTTGAGTTTAGTCCGTGGCTTAAATGCTTGCGACACCTGGCAAATATGGTGTCAAATGTGCTGCCAACATCATCCTTGTTGACGCAAGCGAGAAACCATCGTCAGCA
Organism: Odontomyia ornata; assembly: GCA_963969285.1. Lineage (NCBI taxonomy): Eukaryota > Metazoa > Arthropoda > Insecta > Diptera > Stratiomyidae > Odontomyia > Odontomyia ornata. The sequence continues at coordinate 349,936,842 of OZ017739.1, read as the reverse complement.
GCATACTAACCCTTTATAGCACTTTGCCAGAGTAAACGTAGCGCAAACAAAATGTTGTGCCGGCGATGAGCATTGCCCCACGTTAAATAGCTGTAAATTTTTCCCGCAGCTAACTGAAGATAATTGCTGGACAAATTTTAAAGAAAGTCAAGTTTTTTCTTCCTGCTTGACGAAAGGCCACCAGATGAATAACTGTCGGCAGGGGCGTCGCTGCGGAGTCGATGGATGTCAGAGATTACACCACCGGCTATTTCATGCTAAGCAAGAGAAACAAATTGAGATCCAACAGGTACCAGCAATACACACATCTCGCATAGTGCCGTGAGTTCCAGGAAGTCGCAATTACCATGCATACGATCACGAAGGAAGTGGGGAAATGTTGTTCCAGGTACTGCCAGTGAAGATACATAGACCCTTTGAAATCATCACCACATACGAATTTGTTGATGATGGGGCAAACTTGTCAATGATGGACCAGAATCTTGCCTGACGATAAGGTATCTATGGGCAACACAATGTTTTAGACTTGCAGTGGCTTAATAATCAAACAACTTGGTTTAATAATCAAGTGAACCTACGTATAAGCGAAATGGTCAAAGACGGGAAAATTTTATGAAAAATGTTTACACGTCATTGGAGCGTAGACTTTAAAGTATAGTGAGTTAAATGAAAAGAGTTTTCAGCACCTCATAGGGTTGCCAATACAGGAGTATAGCGATATACAACCACAAATAATTCTAAGCCTGGCTCACACCTTTCTTACTGTACCAGTTAAAGCACCACGTACATCATTGTCCGCTGGACCGATAGCAGTGAAAACTCGATTAGGTTGGATGGTGTATGGACTGACAGAAATTGAAGAGCTCAAGTCAGATACAAGGAGTGTTCTACATTATAGAACAGCAGATGATATGTTAGCACACAAGCTTATGTCGGATTATTTTGATGCTTAAAATGTTGGACTGGTGCACAATATAATGACAATTGCTTCAAAAGATGACGAAAGAGCGTTGAATATTTTGGAATTATCAACGATGAGACTCGATGCTAGATTTGAGGCTGGACATCTTTGGAAAGAGTTTGTTCTACCTTTTCCAGATACTTATTCAATGGCCATGCGAAGACTGGAAGGCGTTGAAAGATAAATGCTTCGAGATACGCAATACGCCAACGAATATTGCAGTAAACTCAATGATTATATAAGAAAAGGTTACGCCTGTAAACTAACCATCGCTGAAGCAGTTCAATAGTTAGCGAAAACCTTTTACTTGCCATACTGTGGCTTAAAAAACCCAAACAAACAAGGATTATGCCTAGTCTTGATGCCGCAGCTGCGATTAAAGATATTTCGCTAAACAAGGCTCTTCTTCCGCATCCTAACATAAACCAGCCACTGATTAAATTCAAATCTAGGCAGGCACCAGCGGCAGTCTACATAAAAGAGATGTTTCACCAAGTGGCTCTCTTAAAGAGAGATCAGGATAGTCAGTGTCTTCTGTGAAGAGGTGGTGACGTGACTAAGCCAGCTGAGGTGTACGTGATGGAGCGTTTGATTTTCGGTGCCGCATGTTCGCCTACAATAGCACAATATATAAACAAGTTGGGTAGACAGACCTATGCTCATGTCAGAAGGGTTTTGTACTCAACTTACAAAATGCAGTAACCAGTAACGAATAAAATCAAGAAACATGTCATGTTCGAGGATCATACTATTATTAGCAAAGTTGAAAGAATTTTGACTTCTGAGGTATTTGTTATAGTTATACCCACAAATATCTCCCTTGATAATTATTTCAGATTTTTTAAGATCACGGGTGTCCATTCGCGAGGGACGAAACACATTTTTCATGCTGAAATTTTCATGCGAATCCTAGCAAAGCTGTAGTTTCTAAGTCGGTAAAAAGCGCATATGGCTCCATAGCGCATATGGCTCCATAGTAATGCAGGAAAATTCAAATCGCTATAACTTCGTTAAATATTATTCGATCTTTATGAAACTTTCAGAAAAGATTTATTCTATAAATAGTCATCTGTGTGCTAAATTTTATTGAATTTAAGGGTACCGTCTAGATTTTATTCAAGAAAACATAAAATCAATAAATCATACTATTACTAACAAAGTTGAGTGAATTTCGACTTCTCATGTATTTGTTGTTGTTGTACTCATTAAGGCCTACATCCATGATTTTTTTCAGATTTTTCGGATGGTAGGTGTCCAATCGCGAGGGGGGGGTACGCGAAAAGTTCGTACATTTCCCCTTCCCCTGCCCCCCTCGGTACTTGTAAGGCAATTTTAAGACTTGTTTTGAAAAGATCTCGTTAAGACCTTTCTAATGACACCCTACTCGACTACCAATGGTGAAAATTTTTTTTTGGGGGGTCACTTCCCTATATGGGGAGGCCCCCCTTAAACCCCTTTAAAAATTTGTCTCACCAATGAACTTTCAAGAGGTCATCACTTCTGACCTTTCCACAAAGTTTCATGGCTGTAGCTTCTATAGTTTCGGAGAAAAAGTGCTGTGACATACAGACGGACGGACGGACGGACGGACGGACGGACGGACGGACGGACGGACGGACGGACGGACGGACGGACAGACGGACACAGGTCGTGATTGCAATAGGGTTTTGTATTTTAGTACAAAACCCTAAAAATATCGATGCCAAATGCAATGTGCAGTTGAAGTAATCATAGAAACATATTATGGTAATGACTTTGTGGATTGATTCCAGTCAGAAGTCGATGCCATAAATATAACACAAGCCGTCATCAAAATACTCCGAGCTGTTGGTTTTGAATTACGAAACATAGTTTCTAGCTCGGACAAAGTTAAAGCTGCTGTTGCAGACGCTGCTGTTGACTCAAGAGATACGGTCAGCATAGAAGGTGAATTGGAGAGAATCCCAGGCATGAACTGGCTGTAACAGCTGGATGTTTTTATTTTCAAGTTGCAGTTCCATAAAGTGCCAAAAGAAATAATAAACTTTAGTAGAAAGCCCACAAAATGCGAAGTGCTTTGCTTGAATGTGTCCGTTTTCAATCCATTCGATTTTTCAGCTGACTTGATGGTGTCAGCAAAAGTGCTGATGCAAGCAGTGTGGAAAGCAGAATTATAGTGGGATGAAACTTTAACTGACGACTTATACCGTCGCTGGAAACTTTGGTGGGAGGAGCTGCCAATAGTTAGCCAGTTCAGAGTGCCACGATGTTACTTCCTAGATTTTGAAAAGACGCTGGCGGATCTACATGCCTTTGTAGACGCAAGCGAAGAGGCAATGACTGCGGTAGTGTATTGGAGAGGGATAGAATTAAATAAACTGAAAGTAGCATTCGTCGCCGGAAAAAGTTCGTGTGCACCCATCCGGTACCACACTATACCAAAGCTGGCACTAAAAGCAGCAGTATTGGGTATGAGGGAAACAATAGTGAAGTGCCACACAGACAAAATAAACAAATTTGTTTTTTGGACAGTCTCAAATACAGTGATTTGGTGGATCTGATCAGACTACCGAAAATATAAACAATATATTGCAAATCGGGTGTCAGAAATTCTGAATGGTAGTGAAGTCGAGGACTGGCAATGGTGTCCGGGCTCTGTCAACCCGGCTGATGAGGCAACAAGGGCAAAGTTTCCGAGAAACTACGCAGCAAATGGAATTTTGCTAAATGGGCCTGATCTTTTGAAAAATGAAGAACAGCAGTGGCCACACTGATAGGTTACATCAACAATAAAAGTGACGAAAAACTAAGAGTCAAACATTATCTTTTGGCAGCGTTTCGAATAAATTTGATTGTGTCAGATATTAAAAGATTTTCTAAATATAACAGATTTGAAAAAGTGGTGGCTTGGGTATTCCGGTATTTTGATAATCTATGTAGGAAAATACGACACGCACCAAGAGTCAACGGAGAGCTGACATCTTCCGAAGAATTTGCAGCCCAAAAATATTTATGTCGTTGGGCACAGATGCAATCTTTTGGAAGCGAGCAGGTGCGCTTACAACGTGGTGAACCAATTTCTAAGAGCAGTCCATTGTTGCAATTGAATCCGCGCATTATCAAAAATAATATCCTTCGCGTAAATGGAAGAATAGGTCGAGCTCTAGTGTTACCAGAAGTATAAGGCAGCCAATCATTTTAGCTAAAAATCATGCGATGACTTTCCTGATTGTACAATATTTTCATACGAAACTTCATCACATCAACCATGCAACAGTTTCTGCATTGATGAGCTTGGTTCCTGCATTGAGGAGCTTGGTGAATATTGTGCAATCGCCGTGTATATTCTACAAAATTTGTAAGGCAAAATCTAAGCAGCCACAAATTTGTGAACTTCCTGCGGAGCGGCTGACTCCATACGTTCGACCGTTTTTGTATACGAGGCTAGATTTTGTTGGCCCTATAAATGTGACAATTCGTCGAAGCCAAGAATAAATAAATATTTACCTGTCTAACCATTCGTGCTATCCATTTAGAAATTGCGGCTGATCTCTCTAGCGACGCTTGTCTTGTTTGCATTAGAAATTTTATGAATAGAAGAGATGTTCCGGTTCAAATTCGCAGTGACAATGGAACTAACTTTGTCGGAATAAGCAAAGAGTTGCAAGGCGTCCAGGGTTCTTTCGACGACGACCATATGAAAGCCGAGCTTAGTCCACTCGGGATCGAATGGGAATTCAATACCCCCTCTAATCCGAGTGAAGGTGAAATATGGGAAAGAATGGTGCAGTTAGTTAAAAAGGCGTTAACGGTAATGTCGGCTGAATAATCACCACGTCTGAAAACGCTGCAAAGCTTCTTCATCGAGGCTGAAAACATAGTCAAAGCTCGGCCACTTACTCACAAGTCTGAAACGACAGAAGAAGCGGGCCCCTTTACCCCGAACCATTTCTTGCTTGGCTGCACAAATTCTAACAAACACCATCTGAGTTTGAAACAAAATTTATGAATTTGCGAAAGCAGTGGCGTCTTGCTCAGAATCTGAAAAATGGAATGTGGCATTAATGGGTAAGGGAGTTCTCGCCAGAATTGACCCAACGAGTGAAATGGTGCCAGCCATCCAAGCCTATACGAACTCGTTGTCTTGTATTTATATGTGATGTAGATCTTCCGCGGAATAAATGGAGGCGTGACAGAGTGTGCAAGCTGCATTATAGAAAGGATGGAGTGGTGCGTTCAGCTGACGTAAGCATGAGATCTTAAATGCTGCTCTGGACCAATAATAGGAGCTAATGAGTTTGACAGTCCATTATGAACCAGCCGTTCAAGTAACTTTAGAAAGCAGGAAATAGGGCGATAATTGGAAATTGATATACGATCACTACTTTTCTGTTTTCAAAGGGTTAGAGAAACTACTAGCACTCAAACTTAGATTGAAGAGTACAGATAAAGGAAAACCGAATGATGAGGCTAACGGGTTCACAAAAATTTTTGGCAAACCATCCGATTAAGGGCAGATATTAGGATTAAGAGAATTGATCAAAGATTCGATTTCAGATACATCTGTACAAAAAAGGAAATTGGGAAAGGAAGAAGATTAGGTAAGACAACTAGATGCACAGCTGAAACGGGAGGAGAAAAATTCGTATCTGGAGGTTGACCTGCCCATGCACAGGTGTAGTTTCTCCCGTAGCTGTCCGCAGTGAGAAAATCCTGCCCTTGAGAAGTAGTCGTTGCCTCACTAGTACTGGTCAGATAATCGATCGGATTGCACCAGTGTCGATTGTTATGGTGCAATGTTCTCTGTCAACTTAACCCGGAAGGCAAAGATCTGCTTCTCCAGGATGAAGTCTTGACATGATGATGGTGATGCTAGGGACCTCGATCCTCCTAGCCACCCTCTACCCCATGAAGTAAGATTCAGCTTGAAAGACTTCTATTCTGGGCTTCTAACTCGGTCTGGATCTTGGTTTTCTCCGCTTCTTGCAGTCTTTTTGCAGATCTAGCATCCAGGTGCACCATTTATCTGCATTTCCTGCTCAATTTCCTCGCGCTCATACCTGCATTCGTCTGTCACTACCTCGCGAGCCCGGGCAGTGGCACGAGTCACATTTTTGCTGCCTCAAAGTGCAGACTATTAGCAAATGCATCCTTAACAGTTTGCGTTTGAGCTAAACGCACGGCTTGTTGTAGTTCCTGGTCCTTTAATGCGCTGATGAATGCTTCTGTTAACGCGTCATCTAGATGTTCCGGGCCGTAAGCTGGGTAAGCTAAAAGAGCCAGTCGCTCAATGTCTTGGGCTAGCTCCTGTAGGGTTATCCAGACTTATGCATCTGATGCCGTAGCTGTGACCGATAAATCTGCTTCAGATGATCGTCTTCTTAACGCATATCAATCACATTCATGGTTGCAGCAGAGTTTGAGGAGATATTCTGGAAAAGCTCGGCAGCTGGGCCTTTTATAGCAAGAATCAATGCATTTGCTCGTTCCTGCTCATACCAGCGATTTGCCCCAGCGGCGGTTTCAAACTGCGTTTTGTAAATACTCCAGACCGTTTGCCGGTCGAATATTGGTACTTTCACATTTCTGAATGTGCTTTGCGCTGTGGTTATAAGCGGAGCTAGTGAGGTGGTTACTACTGCCTTCACTGCTTCCAGTTCCTTTTCCATTTTTTCCATCTCATGGTTGTTTCTCTCCTCAACCTGACTGATCATCACCTCGACCTGGTAAACCTTTTTCTCGACGTGTTCAATATCGTTGTGCAGACTACTGAGCTCCGCTTTTACTTCGGTTGACTGTTTTTGCAAATCTGCCTTCAAATCAGTTGACTATTCCTCCAGCTTCTGTGTGATGCCTGCCTTAATTTGGAATGCTTGTTGATCTAGCTTCACTAAGTATTCATTTGGCTTCACTGTGAAACTGGATGACTATTGTCGCTGCTTTTGCTGCATCTGCACCAACATTTGCATGAGCGCATTGTCTGGTTCCTTTGATTTTAGTGTTTTTGCTTCTCTCTTTAGCTGTGACATGGTCAATTCATTAATTTTTAAATGCATGCTTGGCGGTATTTTTATTATTTTAGCTTTTTTTCAACAGTCTCTACGTTACATTTCATTATTGTGCACTTTAAAAATATTTAAAAGTTTTCACTTTCAAAATTTTCATTCTCACTCTTTATACCACTGTATTACGGTTTGCGGCCGATAAATTTAATATTCCGGGAAAGTGAAAATGCACTGTCTTTCAAATTAAGTAGAAAGTTAACTTACTGAGAATGCACAATTATTAATTTCCCTATTTTACAAATTAAATTAATTTACTTTTCACTCGTATTATCAATTTATGTTTCAACTTCTTTTACTTCACTATCAATCAATATTGCCTTCAATTTGCGCTCTACTACTACCATTAACTATCGCAGCTTTTTCTACACTATACCATTCATTCAGCTCGGCTTTGTTTAAGGTCTCTAGTTATTCAATCCATTTCTCGTATATTAACAAATGTTCTGACGAGAACTACCTAGGATATTCGAGAAATTCTGAATACCCGCAGTGACCTCACTTGTTTACTTTTATATATTGATCATGAATCTACTTGGTCCATTCTTGTGCTTTTGAGTACATGCTTTTGACGTCATTGGTTGTTTTCTTTCAATCAATGTTGATCATGATATTATAAACAGTTGCGAAAACAATTGCGACAGTAGCTCGCAGAATTGTGTGGGCATATCTAAGGGACAATCTGGCTTAGATGGAACAAAAAGAAAATTGCTGCTGATCTAAGAATGCAAACATAAAACCTATCTCAAAGCAAAACGAATTATACTGCGATTCTATAACTCTTAGTTTCGTTTAACACGGAGCATCTTTTGTATTTACCGATAAAGGACCAGCAAACAATAATTTAAATAATATTAGTAGTAATAATGAGCTGCTCTTCAAAATCATACAACAAGTCAGTTCTTTATTGAAAAGAATCAACAAGCATGCTGCAAAAATAAATTTAGCAATTCATGCCTTAGGTCAACATGCTTAAAAATATTTATTCCTTCAGTCACATTCCTATAAATTGATTTCATCTCATCTCAATCAGTTCGACTCACATATGACCGGCTTTGTCAAACAAATGCCAATTGATTAACCATCTCAAGCTTCTGGGAAGCTTAGTCGCTGGAGATTGAACATATTTTGATTGAAAAAAGTTTGAAGTCATAATATCAAAATGAATTTATTATTATTGCAGTTTCAAATTTTTATCACCGTGGGCTTTTGAGGTTTAATTTTTTGCTTCACTTTCAAACTGAAATAAATAGGTACTATTATCACAAAACCCAGGAATAATTTAGACTCGAGCTTTAATTACACAGGACTTTTTCCCGCTTTAGCTCATTATACAATCAATCGACTTCATGTTGAAACAAATCATCCTCCCATCAAATGTCCCTGGATCCCAAGTACCTACTGTATGAAAAAGCATTCTCAAAATTCATTCTGTTTCATCCTACATCCATTTCACTAACGTTCTTGCAACATTAGCTCTACCGATCGTCAAAGCATATCCGTCAATCGACAAAAAAGGAACAATATGTATCATTAATTCCATTATGCACGTTAAACCCCTTGTCAATCAAATCTCAGTCTAGAATATATTCATGGCTAATTATCGATATTTGATGAAATCATTCCAGCAAATTTAGCTTGGTCAGTGGTAGCATGCTTGGATGGACTACGTTTTATCACAAGCGGGAGATTTTTCAGGCTTAGGGAAGGCTCCAACAATAAGCAAAAATAATGGCAAAATTTTTCTTTTTTGTTGCATTAAGAGAGTCACGGGTGCTGGAAAAATTTTAATGAAGTGGAATAATGATGCTTAGTTAAAGTGATTAAGTTAAAATGACTGAATTTTGGAGTTAATTAAAGGGACTACAGACTTTAGGTGTGATTTTTAAGTTCATCGTCAAAAATAGAAGTACTGGAATAAGGGTGGGATTGCTCCATATTGTAGCTATTGGACAAATGATACGGTAGCATCAAGTGGGTGTTCATCTTTTGAGTATTGAATTTGAAGATCCAATCTCCTAGATAGCAAAAAACTTTGAAACGCGAACTTTCGTTGAATATAAGTAACTTTGTCAAGTAATCGTTCTTGATTCAAGTAACACTCAGGGATTATTTCACTGATTTCAGCCCAACTCTTGATATCATCGGGTGAAAAAACATTATTTTCTACGTCTAGCATTCGGTGCATATAGACGTGTTTTAAATCGCTCCTGACAAAAGCTTTCGAAACTTAAATCAATTTTTTAAAATGTCAGCCCTAAGATAATTTTTATAAGAACAAGCTTATATTGTCGAAGCAATTGAGTCAGGAAATTTCTATTGAATATTATTTTACTTCGATTTATAAAGAAAAGCGAAGAATCCAAGAAAACTTCAGGACCGCTGGTATGGAGATGACCGATGGCTTCTCACCGTTAGAATAACCTGGGGAAACGACGAATACAAAACAGGTGATAATCAACGAAAGAAAACATAATGAAGAAAACTCCGCACATGGCGGATGCAAGTTACAAATAATAGTGGACAATGAACAAATAATCAAACTGCAAAAAGAAAATTTCGAACTAAGGCTTGATATACAATCCCTCAAAGATTTATTCAAGAAATGGCTGAAAGCCTCCAAAGTCAAAGCTGTAAAGTCAAGTGTAACAGGAAACAAAGGCAAAGAAAAGTGCAAAGCAAGCAATTGCAGAAGAAATTCTAAGTGCCCGTGGCACCATTGAGAGTCAGAACTATTTTGCAGCGTTGAATGCATTAATCGAAGAAATGGAAGTTGAAGAACGTATCGAAGGTAACTCTAATAAAGATGATGCTATAAATTTTATTCAATGTTTCAAAAATAACTATAAAGAGGTGAAATTTGGCCTAGGTTCGATAAAATAATAATATACACAAGAAAATCTTTGTTTCGCAGTTGTGACGCTTCGATGCTTCGCGGGCCGTGGTAATAATTCCACCCTTCTACCGTGTTCACGACGTGGCCAACCAAACCAGACTCCGCGATTCATTCCCCGACCCGTTTCAAAATCTTGTCTTTCTTCTTCTTCCCGTGTCCCTACCGGTAAACATTCAATCAGCTGACCACTCAGCTGAACTCGAATGCATTCCGTCATGTAATGCACCGTTGGCCTACAAAAATTGTAATGGGCAGATTTAAATTTTTTAAAACCAAAATTTAACTGAAGTAGAGAAATTTTAAATGAACTAAATAAATTTGATATGTAGTAAAGAAATTTAAACGAAGTGAAAAAAATTAACATGAAGTGAAGAAACTTACATGAAGTAAAGAAATGAAAATTTTAAATAGTAATAAAGATTAAATTTCATAGAAAATATAATTAAAGGGAAACATTTAATTTTTAATATAGAGGAAAATTGATATAAAGTTACATTTAATATAATAATAAGAAGAAAAATTATTCTACAAGTTACAATTACAAGGCAAATAATTACATATTTTTGGAATAGAAATAGGAGGGTTTTCGAGCAGTTTGCTTGTACAACTGCTCGATTACTACAAAATTTTTAACGAAAGCTGTCCATGTGCCCTTCAAAACGTAATGAACTTGAATTTTAGAGTGGTGAAGCGGGAACGCTGCCAGAAAAGAGAAATCAACCCGTGTTACCTGTATCAATGATTTGGTCATTCGGCTGGCAATTAAGCAATGCACTATTGTTGCGTAAAATGCAAAGATGTTCATGCACCTGAAGAGTGCAAATTAGCCCAGACGGGGCGTAAATAAAAATGTAACTATGTTAACTGTAGTGTGTTTGGTCATTAAGCATTATATTGAGGACGCCCTCGATATTGCGATGCAAGAGTCAAATTTATTCCAAAACAAACACAAATACACCACAATGTAATACCTTCCAATTTCGTCAAGCACGGAGTATCATTTGCACTCGCCGCTAGAAGACCAGCAGATAATGCTGTAAATAATGTAAGTAGCATAAGCACCGAAAATGAGCTGCTTCTTAAAACTGACTAAAAGCTTCATTCCTTATCGGAGCGAATCGGTAGGCAAGATTCGAAAATTGAATTTGTTTTTCAGCGTTTAAATATTTCAAAGGCGTTAAAATAACTTGTAATCCAGTCATACCTTCATCTCATCTCGCCCAACGTCAGCTCCATTGTTAGTCCACATCGACGTAACTATCTCCTTGAATTTATTGTTAAGCAAAAGTCTGAAATCGTGCCTCTCACTGAAATCCATCTCAATTTATGGCGATCCATGACATTCAAGAGTTTTTAATTCGTAAGAAATGATAGAATAAACGCTGATGGGGAAGGTGGTACCGGGAGATTGGTCAAACGACACAAACGCTTCCAAAATTTTGATAAAGTCGAATTCAAAAACTTTGCATTTTCGGCAGTATCCGTTATCAAAATTTCAGCGCCAGGTAGGAATAACCTCTTCGTTATCTCTGCCTATGCACCTGGTCAAAAAGCTCTCGTGTAAGGAGGAGCTCAATCCCTCGTTTGAAATGCTTGAATTGAACAGGCTGCATAATTATTATATTCTTGATGGTGACCTGAGTACAATCATGCATCATGGATGAACGCCAGCAATAATCCGAGAGGTGTATTCCTGAAACCATGGATAACAGAGAACCAAATTGGATACAGGTGCACTCTCTATGGGTCGGAGCTCCCAAGATACCCTAGGATAAATTCATATTTAGACCTCTGCATTGCTGACGCAAGACTTGAGTTCAGCTTGAATAGTCCTCAACGCAAGCTGCAGGTGCTTCCGTGAGATAGCGGCCTTAACGCAATCGTAATGGAAATTAATCATCAAAGGGATGATGTCTATCGTATTCCAGTTCAACATGGAAATCATTTTAAAAGCAAGTTGGCTGGACAGACCTACGCTCATGTCAGAAGGGTTTTGTAGTCAACTTACAAAATGCAATAACCAGCAACGAATAAAATCAAGAAACATGTCAAAGACAATTTTATAGGAGAAAATGTGAAATTCGAGGATCATAGCATTATTAACAAAGTTGAACGAATTTTGACTTCTGATGTGTTTGTTATTGTTATACCCATAAATATCTCCCTTGATAATTTTTTCTGATTTCTTAGATCACAGGGGGAACCACATTTTTCATGTATTTCACACCCTGTGCCCCCGCTAAAGCAAAAACTGTTAGTTTAAGAACTGTTTTGAAAAGCTGCTATAAAGAACTTTCATTTGATACTCATATCGGCTACCTTTGATGAATTTTTTTTTCAGGGACCATTCCCCTGTACTGTAATCATCGATTCATGGCCATTTTTTCGAGTACTAGAATGGTTACAAAGCCCTTTCGCTAGGAGCTCTCTCCTGCCTCTTTGACTTGTTTTACCTATGAGTATTAATTGTAGGTACTCATCTTCAGTCATTCATTAAATTGAATCAAGTATTCAAAGCGTGCAGCTTAAACGTCGAAGTTGGGAAAAATAACTCAAAATTATTCAATCATCGCATTTAAAACAGCCACTATTTTGTTTTACGATTGCTGATACCACTAGCTGAACCAATTTTTAAAGATAATCATGATACCTATCATTTCTGAAACTTTCATGCAAATCCTAGCAAAACTGTGGTGTCTGAGTCGGTAAAAAGCGCATATTGTTCCATAGCCATATGTTTCCATACTAATACAGCGCATATTGTTCCATAGTAATACAGAAAAATTCAAACCGCTATAACTTCATTATATACCAATTGATCTTTATGAAAATTTCAGAAAAGATCAATCTTATAGTCATCTGTGAGCTGAATTTGATTGAATATAAGGGTACCGTTAAGATTTTATTCAAAACAAACATAAAATCAATAAATCATACTACCTGTATTACCAATAAAAATGAGTGAATTTCGACTTCTCATTTATTTGTTGTGGTTGTACTCATTAAGGCCTACATTTATGATTTTTTCAGATTTTTCGGATGGAAGGTGTCCGATCGCGAGGGTGAGAGTACGCGAAAAGTTCGTACATTTTCCCTTCCCCTGCCCCCCACGGTACCGATAAGACAAGTTTAAGACTTGTTTTGAAAAGATCTCATTGAGACCTTTCCAATGACACCCTACTTGACTACCAATGGTGAAATTTTTTTTGGAGGGGTCACCTTCCTATATGGGGAGGCCCCTCTTAAGCCCCTTTCAAAAATTTTTCCACCCTTGAACTTTCAAGAAGTCACCATTTCTGACCTTTCTACAAAGTCTCATGGCTGTAGCCTCTATAGTTTCGGAGAAAAAGTGCTGTGACATACAGACGGATGGACGGACAGACGGACACAGGTCGTGATTGCAAAAGGGTTTTGTATTTTAGTGCAAAACTCTTAAAAAACGGATTGGGGAAAGCTTCAAAAGAAGTTTAATCGGAATCAACAGATGCACTGTCCTCTTTCTGATGATAGTAACTCTCGCTTAACGGTTCTTGATGACAGAAATCTAACTAACGATTAAATATATCTCTGGTTGTCGAAGTTAGAGAAGCTAACGTTGGAAACGATTGAGAAAGTAGTTCCCAAGATCAAACAATGAAACAATATGGAAGGATATGTAACATCAACAATTATAAGGTTAAAAAGTTTGAAAAACCTTCTTCCCACACCCATCAACAATATTTATCGGTGATTTTTGGACTGCAGCCATCCCTCGTTGGTTTTGCTAAAATTACACCTGAAGAATGTCTGGAAATTAATCGGTTCATACTCCAGGAGTAAGCTCAGTAATCTAAGGCCAAAAAACTGAGGGGTGTTTGCCATTAGGACTCAAATTGCATTTTAACAAAAGTGAATAGAAGTCTTCAGGGAAAGCATTGAATTTTGAAGTCACTAGTGTTGAGATAAAACTTCTCGATAGGGATGGTATCGAAATTAATATTACGGTAGAAATGGAAATTTAAACTTCTTCAGGACAGACTCCCCAGACACCTTGCCACAATGCTGTGCAATATATTATATGGGGAAACCATTTATTGTAACTGATGACAATGTGCGACTTCAAGGTCTTGAATGGTCTATAGCAGGAAACAGTTACTGCGCTTCTGCTTTTCTCAATATTCATATTGCAAGCTATTGAACGGCATTGATTCAAACGTCTTGCCAACGCAATCATTAGTAGCGTTTGCTGATAGTCTGATCATCTATATGGCAGACAGAAAAGCTACAATAGTTCAGAGCAATCTTCAAAAATGTGTAATGATGCACGGCTTTACAATGACAATTGGTGAACGAAAATCTATGCGCAGAAGTGCGAAACAATTTCGCTTCAGAACAATACCACTGTTGACCAGTTAAGAACTGAAACGTGATTAAGAACGTAAGAATTTCCACATTATGTCTGGTGACGGTAGTTCAGAACGGGTTCCATATAAATCCTGTGCTCGATACCTCGTTGTTCATTTCGATCAGTATCTGCACTATACTGAACATGTCAAAATCATGCTCAGTAAAGCACAAAATATATATTTACCTGCAATGAAACGAGGATGCGAGGAAGATGGTTGTCCGCGAGGAGAGACAGCGCTCACTTAACGACTGGCAGCAGTCTTGGGTGAGTTGTACGAAAAGAATGGCCATTAAATGTCTCAAGCAAAAAAAAGCCATTGTTTTGTTGGCTGCCTGGCAAGTGGCACCATGCAGTTGGAACCACATACCGTCCAGGTCCATAACCTCAATTTTTGGCCACAAGAAGTCCGTTATCATCTCGCAATAGCGAACAACATCCACGGTAATTGCTTGGCTATCCTCATTTTAAAATAAGTGTGGCCCAATGAAGCCGCCAGGCCATAAAATGCAGCAAACAATCACTCTTTTTGGATGCATCGGCTTTTCAAGAATTTCTTTGTAAAGTCACCATTCCCTTCAGTCTGTTTGACCATCTATTTGGCATATTGCCGGCGCTTGAAATGGTCAGCAGGCTTTAGCTCTTGAGTCAATTGAACCTTGAAAGCGTGTAAATTCAAATGTTTATTCACAATTTGCATCAGTGATATTCGTGTGATGTCCAATTGGTGGGCACGACGACGAGTTGAGGTTGACGGCTCTTCTGCCACACTATTGCGAACAACAGAAATGTTCACCGCAAAGCGAACTGAGCAAGCATGCACAGGTGATTACAAATTTGCGCACAATTCTCCAGATCGTGGACACATTTGGTCGATTATGCTGACCGAAAAAATCACGAAGTACGCGAAATGCATTTTGATTTGACATGCTGTTCAATTGTGTACCTTTTCATGATTAAATTTGTCAAAGAAATATTAAATTAAGTTGGGCGAACTTGACGTTACGGAGCGACTCACAATTAACATCGTGCATTATGGTTGGACCACCCTTTATATATATATATATATATATATATATATATATATATATATATATATATATATATATATATAGATAAGTACATATTGGTGTCTGGTGTAGTATCACACCAGTAGAGTTGTAAAAATAAGGCCATGTCAGTCGCAGAGGGTTAAAAAGACCGATATCTATAAGCTTTTCCAGATGTTTTATATCAATAATTTCAAATCATGAGAATTTCGATGCAAATCTTCCATATATTTTCCCCACCTGCAAACCTTGCATGATTAGGCCACTCTAAGGTCAGCTTGGAAAAGAAGACCACCTATGATGAAAGATCAGCTCCCTTAATGCAGAAGTATCTCTTAGGAATTAATATTAAATAATTGTTGTTGTTGTTGTTGCAGCACTACAGCCCCTTTCTGGCTTTCACTTAGAGCAAGTTAGAGTATCTCATTATTATGATCGAAAGTGTCGGCACTCCACAAGGTGATATGATCAGTATCACGCTTGAGCCGTGTGTCCATCCATCCAGCTGCGGTACGTTCTGATTTTGAAACTAGCACGTATCATAACCGACCAGGTTTATAATCCGCCCGAAGAAGCACTTGAACTAAATCTTGTTGCCTTCAACAAGAGTCGAACCAGGGACCTTCGACTTACGGGATGGGTGCTTTAACCACTACACTACATTGACTACTATCTTAAATAATGTCCACCCAAAACTTCCAATAGTTCAACACTTCAGACCTTTCTAAAAATTTAATGACTGCAGCTTCTGTACAGTCGAAAGTGAAAGTAGGTAAATATGAAATGTCCGTATAGTACTACAGCGATGGTCTGCTGCCTCAACGGAAGAGGATGGTGAGATCCGCCAAGCTTGGCCTTGTCTGGGGACGCGTGAATGCGCTGGCAGGCTAGCGTTGCGGTATCGTGGGGTGGGTTCTTTTCCCCCAGTATAATACCCACTAGAAATTTTTTTTTGCGTGCATGAATTTGCTAATATTCTTTGATTCTCGACCGGAGTCGAAAAAGGAGGTAACCGGCTAAGGACTATCAACACGCTGGTTCAGAGGACAAATAAGGCCATGCAAAAACGGACGGACTTGAGGAGACTTCATCGTTACCGACGGTACTTATGGTCTCCAAATAAGAGTGGGGCATCCAGGTGATAGCGGTGCCTCTTCGCATCCTGTAATAATCGAGCAGTCGCCTAAGCAAACCGCTCGAAAACCAACATATTGCTGATCCAAATTTTAATTGTAAGTTTAAAATAGTACTCATCATTTTAAATTACATTGAAATCTAGATAAGGCAACCCGCTTTCCAATGGAGCTATTCCACGATTGCACTTTCGCAATGACATGGAAAGTAACTGGAAGAGTCGCCGCCTGGATATGGAGCGGCCCCATAAGGTGACAACAAGGAAAAAACGGGGAGTCCACTGAAGATTGCGAAACCGTAAGCACGGCGGGGAGTCTTGAATTGAAATTGGTCGCGATGGTTATCCATCTACGGGTGATTCCAAAAAGCGCGATTCAATTGAGAATCAAGCCAACTGAAAAGGCGGGGAGTCCACGACGATCCACTGACTGTAGTGGGAAATTGCGCGTGAACGGTTCTTTCGGGAATTTCATCAATTTTAGCCACCGATTATTTTTGCAGTGGAAATCATGACATAAATCGATCGAGTAGTTGAGTTTTGTTTTTGTAGTCACCTTCCACAGATTTGTGTTGCGTTTGAATGACGACTACAGTAACCGGCATGTAATGGATCATATGGAGTGTCTCAGCGTCCGTTTGAATGATTGTTGACCGCAATCGAAAATTAAATGAAGGATTTTTAAAGAGAAAACGTGTGTATAGCATCACAATGCTAAAAAGAAAAAGCTTTGGTTTTGTTAATCTAATTGCTACCAACGTCGTACCAACGCATATAAAAAATCCCCGTTGGCAGCACCAGCCGGAAAGGTAAATTTTTTGTATGTAGCGTAAGGTTTCGAAAAAGAATTTGGCTTGCCTACTACTGGACTTCTTACTGCAATTTTTGTAGCACAACATGGGTATTTATTAACAAAAAGAATCTGCCACCGTTCGTATTTGGAGACCCTTCATAGAGGCGCAAATATTTTGCTAATTAAATTGAGTTGCACACGTATGGATCACATATTGAAAATTGGCGGGTAATAAATTGTTATAAACATACTTATACTGGTTTCGCCCTTCTCACATTTGCTGTTTATACATTTCACAGTGGCTACCACACAAAGGTAGCTCAAATAGTTAATTTCAAAAGATTTCCATAAAAGTTAATTCAGCACTTGCATTGCCATTAATATTGTTACATGTACAAATAACTCTACGAGCTACTGTCGCAATTGTTTTCACAACCATTAAGAACATCAACAAAATGAATTTACTCGAAACCACGAGATCCCACCAAGCATGATCAACTTCTGAAAGTGACGTCACTGCTCCGTTCATTAAGCTGCTCGAATATACCAAATACCTCTCCGCAGAACATTCGCCAATGTACGAGAAATGGATTGAACGGCTAGATACCCTATAAAAAGGCGAGCTGAATGAATGGGGGGATTATGCATTACAACCGCGATATAGTTAACTGCGATAGTGTGGAGTGCGAATTAAGAGCTATATTGATTGTGAAGTGATAAACAGTTGAAATAAAAAATTGATAGACAAGTTTTGAAATAGTTAAATTAGTGATTGTGCATTTTTAGTAAATAAACTATTTTAATTTAATTTAAAAAACATTGTGTTTTCACTTTCCCGGAACATTAAAATTATTGGCCACGAACCATAACACGTGACAATGTATACATTTTCGATTCTTTTCTGAACCATCAGGGGCCGTCATTTCGAATTTTCATTGAAAACGGCTGCTAAAAATATTAAGCTGTAAATTTTCGAACTTTTTATTTGTCATCCGATTTGCATAATTAAATTAAATTAACTTGCCTTAATAACTTATAATTTCAAGTTTTATCGGAATCTGTTGAGAAACTTGGCTGCTAGAGGGCTACAGAAATAAAAAAAAATGTTTTTGTCACCCCCCTGTATGGGGAGACACCCTTAAACACTTTAAAATATTTTCTCTCACTGCAAATTTCAAGAGGTACCACTTTTGGCGTACGTAGAAAATTTTCTCATTCTAGCTTATGTGGTTTGCGAGAAAACTTGTTGCGACGCACGAACAAACGGACGGACGGACGGACAGACAGACAAGTCGCGATTTTATAATTTTTTAGGGTATTGTTAAAAATATTTTACAATATTTAAAAAATAGTCTGATTTATAAATACTTTCAAGTTAAGTCATTTAAAACGTTTGCATGAAAAAAATTCATTATTTCAGTTGCTACTAAAATAGCAATTGCGCTTGCCTTCTGACCTTTTGGGGCCGCCATTTTTAATGCATGCATTTGATTTTGGACTATTTTAAATCTTTGTGTGGTAGGACCTCATCAATCAATGTGCCAAATCTCGTTCAAATCGGAGTTTCACTCTAGACAGGGCAAAATAATTCAATTTTTAGTGAAAATGGCAGCTAAAAATATTGGGTTTGAAATATTCGACTTTTTTATTTTTCAGTAAATTTTAATAATTTTTTGCATAGTATAAGAACATTTATCAAAATCCGCTGGAAATGTGACCGCTAAAGGGCCACAAAAACCTGAAAATAACGCATATTTAAACCACCGCCATTTTGGAATTTGCACATATTTGATCACAAAAATATCAAAGTCTGTAGATCTAAGTAACGACTATCTTGAAAACAAGTTTCATATATGTTGGATTAAAATTGCAACTTTTAGAAGCCTTTGAAATTTTGAGATTCAACTGGCCGCCATTTTGTTTTTTGCGACCTGACCTCCAGTTTTTTTACGCAGTTCGTTAGATATATATAATTTCTATCTAACTGCCGAAATTCATGAACATTTGTTGAAAGCTTTGGCCACTATCACAACAACAAAATTTTGCATGATTTTCGACCTTTGAGCGGCCGCCATTTTGTTTCTGCCGTACCGACTTTGGATTTTTTGTTGTGAGATTCATCACATACATCAATGAACTTTTGTACCAAATTTCATCCAAATCGGAGCTAAACTTTGGTCAGAATAGAAATCATGATTTTTCGTCTAAAATGGCCGCCATTTTGTTTTTGCCCAGTCGATATAGCTGGCTCACGAACTTAACTGAGATATTAATCCAATACACATTTCCTGAAAATTTGGTGCAAATCGGAGCAAAATTTCAACCTCTAGCGTGGTCACAAATTTCGTTATGTCCCATATATATATATATATATATATATATATATATATATATATATATATATATATATATATATATATTTATATATATATATATATATATATATATATATTTTTTTTTTTTTTTTTTTTTTTTCTTTAAAAGCCGTCGGGCCTTGCTTAGTTGTGTGAGCAGACGCGTTTCGACTACTTTGAGTCATCTTCAGTTATTGACTACAATATATATATATATATATATATATATATATATATATATATATATATATATATATATATATATATATATATATATATATATATATATATATATATATATATATATATATATATATATATATATATATATATATATATATATATATATATATATATGGGATATAACGAAATTTGTGACCACGCTAGAGGTTGAAATTTTGCTCCGATTTGCACCAAATTTTCAGGAAATGTGTATTGGGTTAATATCTCAGTTAAGTTCGTGAACCAGCTCTATCGACTGGGCAAAAACAAAATGGCGGCCATTTTAGACGAAAAATCGTGATTTCTATTCTGACCAAAGTTTAGCTCCGATTTGGATGAAATTTGGTACAAAAGTTCATTGATGTATGTGATGAATCTCACAACAAAAAATCCAAAGTCGGTACGGCAGAAACAAAATGGCGGCCGCTCAAAGGTCGAAAATCATGCAAAATTTTGTTGTTGTGATAGTGGCCAAAGCTTTCAACAAATGTTCACGAATTTCGGCAGTTAGATAGAAATTATATATATCTAACGAACTGCGTAAAAAAACTGGAGGTCAGGTCGCAAAAAACAAAATGGCGGCCAGTTGAATCTCAAAATTTCAAAGGCTTCTAAAAGTTGCAATTTTAATCCAACATATATGAAACTTGTTTTCAAGATAGTCGTTACTTAGATCTACAGACTTTGATATTTTTGTGATCAAATATGTGCAAATTCCAAAATGGCGGTGGTTTAAATATGCGTTATTTTCAGGTTTTTGTGGCCCTTTAGCGGTCACATTTCCAGCGGATTTTGATAAATGTTCTTATACTATGCAAAAAATTATTAAAATTTACTGAAAAATAAAAAAGTCGAATATTTCAAACCCAATATTTTTAGCTGCCATTTTCACTAAAAATTGAATTATTTTGCCCTGTCTAGAGTGAAACTCCGATTTGAACGAGATTTGGCACATTGATTGATGAGGTCCTACCACACAAAGATTTAAAATAGTCCAAAATCAAATGCATGCATTAAAAATGGCGGCCCCAAAAGGTCAGAAGGCAAGCGCAATTGCTATTTTAGTAGCAACTGAAATAATGAATTTTTTTCATGCAAACGTTTTAAATGACTTAACTTGAAAGTATTTATAAATCAGACTATTTTTTAAATATTGTAAAATATTTTTAACAATACCCTAAAAAATTATAAAATCGCGACTTGTCTGTCTGTCCGTCCGTCCGCCCGTTTGTTCGTGCGTCGCAACAAGTTTTCTCGCAAACTACATAAGCTAGAATGAGAAAATTTTCTACGTACGCCAAAAGTGGTACCTCTTGAAATTTGCAGTGAGAGAAAATATTTTAAAGTGTTTAAGGGTGTCTCCCCATACAGGGGGGTGACAAAAACATTTTTTTTTTTTATGTCTGTATTCCTCTAGCAGCCAAGTTTCTCAACAGATTCCGATAAAACTTGAAATTATAAGTTATTAAGGCAAGTTAATTTAATTTAATTATGCAAATCGGATGACAAATAAAAAGTTCGAAAATTTACAGCTTATTATTTTTAGCAGCCGTTTTCAATGAAAATTCGAAATGACGGCCCCTGATGGTTCAGAAAAGAATCGAAAATGTATACATTGTCACGTGTTATGGTTCGTGGCCAATAATTTTAATGTTCCGGGAAAGTGAAAACACAATGTTTTTTAAATTAAATTAAAATAGCTTATTTACTAAAAATGCACAATCACTAATTTAACTATTTCAAAACTTGTCTATTAATTTTCCATTTCAACTGTTTATCACTTCACAATCAATATCGCTCTTGATTCGCACTCCACACTATCGCAGTTTACTATATCGCGGTTGTAATGCATAATCCCCCCATTCATTCAGCTCGCCTTTTTATAGGGTATCTAGCCGTTCAATCCATTTCTCGTACATTGGCGAATGTTCTGCCAAGAGGTATCTGGTATATTCGAGCAGCTTAATGAACGGAGCAGTGACGTCACTTTCAGAAGTTGATCATGCTTGGTGGGATCTCGTGGTTTCGAGTAAATTCATTTTGTTGATGTTCTTAATGGTTGTGAAAACAATTGCGACAGTAGCTCGTAGAGTTATATGTACATGTAACAATATTAATGGCAATGCAAGTGCTGAATTAACTTTTATGGAAATCTTTTGAAATTAACTATTTGAGCTACCTTTGTGTGGTAGCCACTGTGAAATGTATAAACAGCAAATGTGAGAAGGGCGAAACCAGTATAAGTATGTTTATAACAATTTATTACCCGCCGATTTTCAATATGTGATCCATACGTGTGCAACTCAATTTAATTAGCAAAATATTTGCGCCTCTATGAAGGGTCTCCTAATACGAACGGTGGCAGATTCTTTTTGTTAATAAATACCCATGTTGTGCTACAAAAATTGCAGTAAGAAGTCCAGTAGTAGGCAAGCCAAATTCTTTTTCGAAACCTTACGCTACATACAAAAAATTTACCTTTCCGGCTGGTGCTGCCAACGGGGATTTTTTATATGCGTTGGTACGACGTTGGTAGCAATTAGATTAACAAAACCAAAGCTTTTTCTTTTTAGCATTGTGATGCTATACACACGTTTTCTCTTTAAAAATCCTTCCTTCAAACGGACGCTGAGACACTCCATATGATCCATTACATGCCGGTTACTGTAGTCGTCATTCAAACGCAACACAAATCTGTGGAAGGTGACTACAAAAACAAAACTCAACTACTCGATCGATTTATGTCATGATTTCCACTGCAAAAATAATCGGTGGCTAAAATTGATGAAATTCCCGAAAGAACCGTTCACGCGCAATTTCCCACTACAGTCAGTGGATCGTCGTGGACTCCCCGCCTTTTCAGTTGGCTTGATTCTCAATTGAATCGCGCTTTTTGGAATCACCCGTAGATGGATAACCATCGCGACCAATTTCAATTCAAGACTCCCCGCCGTGCTTACGGTTTCGCAATCTTCAGTGGACTCCCCGTTTTTTCCTTGTTGTCACCTTATGGGGCCGCTCCATATCCAGGCGGCGACTCTTCCAGTTACTTTCCATGTCATTGCGAAAGTGCAATCGTGGAATAGCTCCATTGGAAAGCGGGTTGCCTTATCTAGATTTCAATGTAATTTAAAATGATGAGTACTATTTTAAACTTACAATTAAAATTTGGATCAGCAATATGTTGGTTTTCGAGCGGTTTGCTTAGGCGACTGCTCGATTATTACAGGATGCGAAGAGGCACCGCTATCACCTGGATCCCCACTCTTATTTGGAGACCATAAGTACCGTCGGTAACGATGAAGTCTCCTCAAGTCCGTCCGTTTTTGCATGGCCTTATTTGTCCTCTGAACCAGCGTGTTGATAGTCCTTAGCCGGTTACCTCCTTTTTCGACTCCGGTCGAGAATCAAAGAATATTAGCAAATTCATGCACGCAAAAAAAAATTTCTAGTGGGTATTATACTGGGGGAAAAGAACCAACCCCACGATACCACAACGCTAGCCTGCCAGCGCATTCACGCGTCCCCAGACAAGACCAAGCTTGGCGGATCTCACCATACTCTTCCGTTGAGGCAGCAGACCATCGCTGTAGTACTATACGGACATTTCATATTTACCTACTTTCACTTTCGAATGTACAGAAGCTGCAGTCATTAAATTTTTAGAAAGGTCTGAAGTGTTGAACTATTGGGAGTTTTGGATGGACATTATTTAAGATAGTAGTCAATGAAGTGTAGTGGTTAAAGCACTCATCCCGTAAGTCGAAGGTCCCTGGTTCGACTCTTGTTGATGGCAACAAGATTTAGTTCAAGTGCTTCTTCGGGCGGATTATAAACCTGGTCGGTTATGATACGTGCTAGTTTCAAAATCAGAACGTACCGCAGCTGGATGGATGGACACACGGCTCAAGCGTGATACTGATCATATCACCTTGTGGAGTGCCGACACTTTCGATCATAATAATGAGATACTCTAACTTGCTCTAAGTGAAAGCCAGAAAGGGGCTGTAGTGCTGCAACAACAACAACAACAATTATTTAATATTAATTCCTAAGAGATACTTCTGCATTAAGGGAGCTGATCTTTCATCATAGGTGGTCTTCTTTTCCAAGCTGACCTTAGAGTGGCCTAATCATGCAAGGTTTGCAGGTGGGGAAAATATATGGAAGATTTGCATCGAAATTCTCATGATTTGAAATTATTGATATAAAACATCTGGAAAAGCTTATAGATATCGGTCTTTTTAACCCTCTGCGACTGACATGGCCTTATTTTTACAACTCTACTGGTGTGATACTACACCAGACACCAATATGTACTTATCTATATATATATATATATATATATATATATATATATATATATATATATATATATATATATATAAAGGGTGGTCCAACCATAATGCACGATGTTAATTGTGAGTCGCTCCGTAACGTCAAGTTCGCCCAACTTAATTTAATATTTCTTTGACAAATTTAATCATGAAAAGGTACACAATTGAACAGCATGTCAAATCAAAATGCATTTCGCGTACTTCGTGATTTTTTCGGTCAGCATAATCGACCAAATGTGTCCACGATCTGGAGAATTGTGCGCAAATTTGTAATCACCTGTGCATGCTTGCTCAGTTCGCTTTGCGGTGAACATTGCTGTTGTTCGCAATAGTGTGGCAGAAGAGCCGTCAACCTCAACTCGTCGTCGTGCCCACCAATTGGACATCACACGAATATCACTGATGCAAATTGTGAATAAACATTTGAATTTACACGCTTTCAAGGTTCAATTGACTCAAGAGCTAAAGCCTGCTGACCATTTCAAGCGCCGGCAATATGCCAAGTAGATGGTCAAACAGACAGAAGGGAATGGTGACTTTACAAAGAAATTCTTGAAAAGCCGATGCATCCACAAAGAGTGATTGTTTGCTGCATTTTATGGGATGGCGGCACCATTGGGCCGTACTTGTTTTTGCCCAGTCGATATAGCTGGTTCACGAACTCAACTGAGATATTAACCCAATACACATTTCCTGAAAGTTTGGTGCGTGGTCACAAATTTCGTTTTATCCCATATATATATATATATATATATATATATATATATATATATATATATATATATATATATATATATATATATATATACATATATATATATATATATATATATATATATATATATATATATATATATATATATATATATATATATATATATATATATATATATATATATATATATATTTACATATATATATAAATATATATATATGTATATATATATATATATATATATATATATATAGATATATATATATATATATATATATATATATATATATATATATATATATATAGATATATATATATATATATATATATATATATATATATATATCTTTATATATATATATATATATATATATATATATATATAAATATATATATATATATATATATATATATATATATATATATATATATATATATATTTATATATATACGTATATTTATATATATATATATATATATATATATAAATATATATATGTATATATATATATATATATATATATATATATATATATATATATATATATATATATATATATATATATATATACGAGTATATATATAGATGATACTCTCCGCAATAGGTAAATTTCTCTCAAGAACAGTATTTCTGTTTACTCCTTAATATCATTTACACATTGTGTTGTGTTCTTTTATCGGAATATCGGTTTGATTTGCTGTAGAAATGTGTGAATTACCACTCTCCAGTACAAAGTGAATTGATTGCGATTCAAGGCGAGAACCGCGCTGGCAACCAAAAAGCCTAACTGCTACGGCAAATGAAAAAGTAAAATTTCGGGCTGCACTTGAATTTGTAAAGCGATAGTAAAAGATTGCTCGACGGTCGCTTTAAAACAATACGTGAGGGAATCCTGATTTACCTCGTACGGGTACAATATGATGTCCGAAGCGGGTGTTTTGACATGTGGTGTGATGCGCAATAAATTCGAAAAGGAAAAACGCTTGAACCAGTAACAGTTTGTGAAAATAATTATATTGCGGCCGTGTTGGGATGGGGAAGATGATTGTAGTTTCGATGGGCCATTCGACTTAGGAGGAAAAAACCCAGTACATGATAGCTTCGAACTTAATAGTGATATTCATGAAGGAGATGCTAAATTATTAACTAACATAATATATCCAGTGAATCAATCAGAAGGAAGAAGAAACTAAATTTGCGATTGCAGAAACACCACGCGAATATGGTTTGAGAGCTATTTCGTGTTTTGGTGTGTACCGTTCACTTTCCGACGAGAGAAGCGCCGATAAATGTGTGTCGCATCTTGAATGGCAACAAAGTTACAAGTGGTTGATTCGTGCTATTTGCGGTAAATTCTTAAAGACGATACGTAACACAACGACCGACGTGTGTTGGAAGCAATTCAAGTGGGATGTTCACTGTTTAACACGACAGCATGGTTCAAATTTAGGTTATCACTAGTCTTCTCATTTGGTCGTAAGAAATTGGCGAGTTTTGAATCAGTTTTCAAAGTTAATTTTTTCCTGACGAATCCAAAAATCGTAGGAACAATAAAAATATATTATAAACGGTTGAAATATGAACATTATTGACTGGGTGAATTTCACGTGAGAGTCAACTTTCCAACAAGATGTTTACAGTTTTCCTCACAGAAAGTTGCACTACCTCCTTCTCGTTTATCTCGTTAATGTATTCAAGACAACCAAATATCAAATAGAATCATAATTAAATTTCAAGGCTGTACCCACATCATCAGCGGGCGCCCGGTGAGGATGAGGGTAAGTACCTATTTATTTTTCTTCCAATTCATACGTATTTACATTTTTACAACCAACCTTTATGATGGCATACTATTTTAAGCAATTGTAATCGGGAAAATAGAGTAGATTTTTTATCACAAAATTTCTTTTTTGATGGCTTCTGCAGATGCAATCATTCATCTAAATCACTTGCATCGTTGATTATGTTTACGTTCTATTTTCCATCTGTTTTATAACAATATAATTTACAGCTTTTCCACGCTAAGTTAATGAATATTTTGATTAGATTAATTCTGAGATACAATTGGTCTTTTTGTTGTAATGTTCAAAAATCGAATCAAGGAATATAATAATGTTTAGGAAAAGAAAAAACGAAACTCAGTCTTTCCCTTCCTCTCATTGTGACCGGGTATAGGACCCACAACTATGGCAGACTCCTCCAATGAATTGGGCTAGCCATCGGGCGCGCTTCTCCCGATTTTCTTTGTTTAACAGGGGCTCTTGCCGGGTAGAGTGGCATTCCGCTTGCGTCTCTTTTTATTGTGTAGAGTTATGTGACTCCATTGCATAACGCCTTAACATAAATTGACTACGTTTGTATTCCTCGTTTCAAGGAAAGAGTCATGCAAATTACGTTTGTATGAGATTTTCACTCAAATGGGAAATACATGGCCACATCTACGTTTGGATCTTGATCCGGTTGGGAGGGTGCAAGGGGCGCCACTTCCACCCGGATGCCCGACTCTTATTTGTCGGCCATAGGTGTCGTCGGTAAAGACGAAGTCTCCGCAAGTCCGTCCGTTTTTGCCAGGCCCAATTTGTTCTTCGAACAAGCATTGCAACCCTTAGTAGGTTACCTCGGCCTCGACACCAGTAGATCGGCATTTTAACACTTCCAAATTCGTGGATCCAAAATTTTTTTTTAGTGGGTATTGTCCTAGTGGGAAAGAACCCGCTCCATGACACCGCAAAGCTAGCCTGCCAGCGCATTCACACGTTCTCAGACAAAACCGATCTCGGCGGATGTCACCATCCTCTTCCGCTGAGGCAGCACACCATCGCTGCAGTCCTTAGGACTTATATCTACCTACTTTACTACAATAGAACGATTGATGGACAGACGTATATCATTTATGATTTAAATGAAGTCGTATATTTTATCACAGAACTGGAAAATAAGAGAAAAAACATTTAAAATAGTTGTATAATAACGACCAATTTTGAATTAAAAGATGTGCAATTTCTGAAAAACAAAAATTATAAGTAACGAAGAGTTTTCTATTATCCATGCAGTCTGTAAAGGAAGTGTAAACTATTTACAAATTAAGAAGCGTCGCTGTGTTCGTTGTCGACTATTTATTTTGAAGTCATACTGAAATATTCCTATTGGCATAAATTCGGGAATCTTCTAAAACTTCATGCTACTCTTGGTTTACAGGAGACATTTAAATATTATCTTGGATCATAATTCCAATTTTAAGCTGCATAAAAATACTTTTATCACCGTCCTGGACTATTACTTCTTGATTTGCGATCCCCGCTTAATACCTTCAATTGATTTTCTTCAGCCTTGTCATTTCTCCAAATTTTCTTTGTATAGTTTTTTTTTACTTCATTGATATGCTTTTCAATTAAAATACTTCCAGCCCCCTTAATCATCCACTGACCGAAATAAGAGCTTGCTTCAAAGTAAATTAAATAAATATATAACTATTAAGTTTCTTAAAATAGAACCCTATACTTTTATTACCTTCCAAAAAATCAAAAAAGTGAATTTATAACACCGCCCTTAATGCCTCAATAAAAACTTGTTCTGACTTGTTAATTCATCAATAATTATTTGTTGATGGTACCTAACATTTTATGTGCCCATCATTTATTTGATGACACTCATCCATTATCGCTATAAAAATAAAATCCATTCTATCCAATGCTACCATTATATTAGTTAGATTATTTTGGGGTTGTATATAATTTGAAATATAATTGAGATCAGCCTGAATATGATTCAGTATGTTATATTTGCGTGTTTGCTATGAAATCAAGCTGCCTCAAATTTGAATGATAATTTATGAAACCGACAATAAGAAAAGTTAAACCAAGTAAATTTTTCTCACTTATGAGCCTTGACATTTTCCAGGATCCTTAAAATAATACATCAATTGAATCTGAAGCCGCAAACAACATGTTGATGGTATCTTTCACTCTGCAGTTCCATCCCACAGGTGATATAGACCGCCCTTCACTCCTTCATCCTTGATGAAAAAGTATGTAATGAATTGTTCGTCATTAACCTACATTTGTGCAACAACTTCCATTACCCACCACTTACATTTGTATTCTTCAACATGCCATGTCTATTTTGTCACACCTTCCCGTTTTACCTCCACAAAAACCAAACACGGTAATTTCATCTACAATGGTGTAAGAAAATAAATAAATTGAAACCTGAAGGCGGCATTGTCTGACAATAATAGCAATCAAGGGAATAAAATAATGGATGGCAATGAAAATTTGCATTATTTCACAGTGACAACAGCGACACCAGGACATGGCGGTGGGCACGATGAAATGGCTAACAGAACATCAAAATTTATTT
Organism: Odontomyia ornata; assembly: GCA_963969285.1. Taxonomy (NCBI): domain Eukaryota; kingdom Metazoa; phylum Arthropoda; class Insecta; order Diptera; family Stratiomyidae; genus Odontomyia; species Odontomyia ornata. The sequence continues at coordinate 349,907,598 of OZ017739.1, read as the reverse complement.
CGGCTTATCAGGACAAGATGTCTTGCTATAGATAATAGAACAAGACTTCGGGCCACGTGGAAACACCGCGAGGCGTTCATTGTAATTGTTGTCAGTGGAGGAATTCAATTCAATGATAATGACACTGTTGTAAATTTCGCCGTGAATATGACAACCTTTTTCGAAAACAAAGAACTTAGTGAGGGGTTTCGATTGTTTGGACTAGAAAGGTATTTGTTTTGAAGCCTTTGAGCGATTGATAGGTCTTTTGTTCATTGAAATAAGATTTCGGTGTGCTTATTTAGATACTATATTACTTAATTGCGAGTTAGTAAATAAATTTGAATTAATACTTTGTATATTTTAAAATCTACAGTTGTAGTTTCATCTCCCAGGGGAATCAATAGTGATATAAGCATTGTTAATACTTACACTTGTTCCTGCGTGAAAAAAGTAATGAAACACGATTAGCAATTGATTGACTAGCAATTACTAAAATCGCATCCTGTCTGTCCGTCCGTGTGTCACACCACTTTCTCGCAAATTACATAAGCTAGAAATACAAGATTTTGTAAGTAGGTGCGAAGTGACGCCCTCTTCAAAGTTTCAACACGAAAATTTTTTTTTAAGGGGGTCTCCCCATATAGGGGAGTTGCCCCTGAAAAAAAAGTTTTCATCGCATGTAGGCAATATGTATATAAAATGAAAGGTCTTCATGAGAACTTTTCAAAACGTCTTAAAATGACAAACTTTGCTTCGAGGGGTGCAGGGGAAGGGGAAATGTACGAAAATTTTGTGTCCCCCCCCCTCGCGATTGGACACCTTTGACCCGAAAAATCTGAAAAAAATCATGAATATGGGCCTTTATGAGTACAACAGCAACAAATACATGAGAAGTCGAAATTCACTCAACTTTGTTAGTAATAGCATGAATTATCAATTTTATGTTTTCTGGAATAAAATCTCAACGGTGCCCTTAAATTTAATAAAATTAAGTACACAGATGACTATTTATAAGATTAAATCTGTCCTGAAAGTTTCATAAAGATCGAATGGTATTTAACGAAGTTGTAGCGATTTGAATTTTCCTGTATTACTATGGAGCAATATGCGCTGTATTACTATGGAAACATATGGCTATGGAACAATATGCGCTTTTTACCGACTAAGACACTACAGCTTTGCTAGGATTTGCATGAAAATTTCAGGAATGGTAGATATCATGAATTTCTTTGAGAATTGGCTCAACTAGTGGTATCAGTAATCGCAAAGCAAAATAGTGGCTGTTTTAAATGCGAAGATTGAATAATTTTGATGTATTTTGCCCCAACTTCAACGTTTAAGGCACATGCATTTAACACTTGATTCAATTTAATGAATGTCTGAAGATGAGAACCTGCAATTAATAGTCATAAGTGAAACAAGTCGAAGAGGCAGGAGAGAGCTCCTAGCAAAAGGGCCTTGTAACCATTCTAGGATTCGAAAAAATAGGGAGTGGCCCCTGAACAAAAAATTTCATCAAAGGTAGCCGATATGAATATCAAATGAAAGTTCTTTATAAGAGCTTTTCAAAACAGTACTTGAAAAGACAATTTTTCCTTCACAAGGGCAACAAATACCTTAGAAGTCGAAATACGATCAACTTTGTTAATAATAGTACATTTTATAAATTTTGTTTTTTTGTCTATAAAATCAAGATGGGACCCTTAAACTTCCCAAAATAATTATAACAATAAACAGCTAAGTTACAGCCGATTGAATATTTAACAATTACAGCAACATTAACACGTGATACTATGGAGATACACGCTTGCAACGGACCTAGACACTACAAATATGTAGGAATTTTGTTAAAAATTTTAGAGATGGTTTGTAATATTCATGTGTTATCATGACTAATCAAGCAACAGGGTCAAAACAATTGAAACAAAATGGTGGCGAGTATAAAATCATAATAACCATAATCATTTTCCGAACTCAATTTACGGAATCTGTATATTAGTCAAGTTTTGATATCCAGGATACATTGTTTGATTTACTAATTGTTTTACAATACCCTTCTGGCAGGAGCATCCTCCTGCTACTTCAACTTGTTTATTTTTGCCGCTTTGTCTTAATGTATACCTACATTTCGCTTTAACTACATTAATTCTTAGCTGGCGCGTGGAAAGAATTATTGCCATTTCAAGGAAGTTCAATATTTTTCAATTGAACTTTGACTCAATGCAGGTATATTGTTACCCTCCAGACCCTCCACGTGGGAGTTCCTTCGGCTAAGGACCTCGGACCCGGCTTGCCGTTGAAGACGGTCGTAGGTGGCGCGACTCGCTTATCCCCTGGTCCTAAAAAGCCGCCAATCGAGAACGCGGCCGCCGAACACCCCTCACACAACTCGGACTAACGCTCTTTAAGCTCTTCCCTAACAGGGGAAGATTATAATCACCGGGTGATCAGTTGTACACTTGCCGGGCTCAGATTTTCTGGAGTAACTAACACCGAGCAAAAGAAACTAAATAAGGAACACTTTCGCTACAGAAATTCCTGAAAAAAAAACCGCAAGGAAATTTACCTTCGAACACACCTGAGCCAGGTGTATCTACAATTAAAATGCGCGGCAAACTTGCTCTTCCAGCAACACGCACACAAAAACTTCCACTATTTCACTAATTGATTGCGAAATGCAAATGAAGTTCCAAAAAATATTCCACTATTTCACTAACTACCATATATTTAATTGTGAAATGCAAATAAAGTTCCAAAATATAATGCATTTAAAAGTTCAAATTTCACTTACTCTACCTAAGCGGGGGCCCCCCGAAGTACTCTGCGTTGCAATTTTCTGCCAGCGCGCTTATTATTGCCTGATGTCGCCAATCTCCCTTAGTTGGATCGCTGTTAAAATTTTTCTCCGCTGTTGAAATTTTTCTCCGTCGCAATTCCTTTCCTCGATTGATTTTTCTCAAGTTTCAGAGCGCTATCCTCGCTTAAACCTCGTTGTCGTCTCGAACCCGCCAGAAAAGAGAAAGAGCCGTTCTTCCTTATTCGATTTTTCATCGGCTCGGTTTCAACCGGCGAGCCGTTAACTTTTTCCCTGGGCGATTCAATGTTCAATTCAGATCCCCCAACTGGGGTGCATCGGGCAATTGAAATCTAAATTTCCCTTTTTAGTACACTCATCCATCAGGTGTAGAATGTCAAAGTGACTGACATTCTGTCAATTTCGTGTTTGTTTATATTGTGCCAAATGTTTGAATTTGGAAAAAACATTAACAATCGTGGTCGCGTCTTTTTTCCTATGTGTTTGAATTCGTCGGTGATGTGTCGTTGAAACCATAACGCGGTAGTGTGAAAGTGAATGTCGTGACGCGGTAACATAGAGCAGAATGCCATAACGATTCGAGGTCTCTGGCGGTTGTACTTTCGGTAGGTATAAAAGACTCTTACATGTTACTCGTTTGTGTAAACGTTCTTTTCCTGTTTTCTAGGCTTTTCCGGAAAGTGTACCAGCAACTAATTCAACCCCTTGGGAAACAAGGAGTGATTGAGTTTCTTCGACTCCTTGCGCCGGCCGCAATAGAGTGGCGTTTGATTCCAACGTTCGTATCATCTCTTCCTTACAGTAAGTATTCCCAAACATTGATTAAGATTTTTGCGAATATTTTCATTGATATGCAAATTTTAACGAAAAATTGCTATTTATCAAGAAGTGCATTTACGGGTCTAACATTAAAAGTTGGAGATTTCGTTCTGATATCGTGCGCAGGGTCAGTAGATTCAGGTTCAGTAGAAAGTTGCGAGATCGCCAGCATCAAGAACTTTTATGAAGTAAAAAATGGTTTTTACAAAGCGATGACGATCCATATCAGGCAATTGTCCAGTGTTATTCAAGACCGTACAAAATCCCACATCGGCTTTTGATGACGACACAGTATGTTTTGACTTCAATGTGGAGCTGATAGAAGATCATTGTACATTTGATCCTGTAGTTTGTTGTGGTTCAGTTGACTCAGCCCAATCTCTGATGCCTCGTAAAAAGAGTTCATTGCATACTTTCGTTTGTCGCGATAAAATTGTAAAAGTGGTGCCATTCTTGTCCTATCACTCAGCGATTGATTCGTTCCTTAGTAATGTTTGCGATCAGTTGTGCGTGATCGTAACCGGATTTTCTTTTCTTTTGTTTTTGCCTATTTATTAATTTACATTTTTATTTTAATCTTTCAACATTTCGTTTTTGCCTATTTTTACTTTACATTTTTATTTCAATCTTTTAACAGTTCGTTTTTTTTTGTCTACATTTTTTTTTACTTTACATTTATATTCTAATCTTTTAATATTTTTATTCTATTATTTTAACATTTCGTTTTTCCCTATTTTTACGTTACATTTTTACTTTAATCTTTTCACATTTCGTTTTTTTTGCCTATTTTTCTTTTACACTACATTTATATTCTAATCTTTTAATATTTTTATTCTATTATTTTAACATTTCGTTTTTCCCTATTTTTTACGTTACATTTTTACTTTAATCTTTTCACATTTCGTTTTTTTTGCCTATTAGGGTTTTGTACTAAAATACAAAACCCTATTGCAATCACGACCTGTGTCCGTCTGTCCGTCCGTCCGTCCGTCCGTCTGTATGTCACAGCACTTTTACTCCGAAACTATAGAGGCTACAGCCATGAAACTTTGTGAAAAGGTCAGAAGTGGTGACCTCTTGAAAGTTCAAGGGTGGAAAAATTTTTCAAAGGGGTTTAAGGGGGTCTCCCCGTATAGGGAGGTGACCCCTCAAAAAAAAATTTTCACCATTGGTACTCGAGTAGGGTGTCATTGGGAAGGTCTCATTAAGATCTTTTCAAAACAAGTCTTAAAATTGCCTTCTGAATACCGAGGGGGGCAGGGGAAGGGGAAATGTACGAACTTTTCGCGTACCCCCCCCCCCCCCCCTCGCGATTGGAAACCTTCCATCCGAAAAATCTGAAAAAAATCATGAATGTAGGCCTTTATGAGTACAACAACAACAAATACATGAGAAGTCGAAATTCACTCAACTTTGTTAGTAATAGTATGATTTATCGATTTTATGTTTTCTTGAATAAAATCCAAACGGTACCCTTAAATTCAATAACTTTCTATGAGATTGATCTTTTCGGAAAGTTTCATAAAGATCGAATAGTATTTAATGAAGTTATAGCGATTTGAATTTTCCTGTATTACTATGAAACAATATGCCCTGTATTACTATGGAAACATATGGCTATGGAGCCATATGCGCTTTTTACCGATTTAGACACTACAGCTTTGCTAGAATTTGCATGAAAATTTCAGGAATGATAGGTATCATGAAAATGAGTACATACAATTGAAACAAGTCAAAGAGGCAGGAGAGAGCTCCTAGCAAAAGGGCTTTGTAACCATTCTAGGATTCGAAAAAATAGGCCATGAATCGATGATTACAGTACAGAGGAGTGGGCCCTGAAAAAAATTTCATGAAAGGTAGCCGATATGAATATCAACTGAAAGTTCCCTATTAGAGCTTTTCAAAACAGTTCTTAAACTGACAGTTTTCGCTTCAGTGGGGGCACAGGGGGGTGTAAATACATGAAAAATGTGTTTCTAAAAAATCTGGAAAAACTATCAAGGGAGATATCTATGGGTATAAGTAAAACAAATACCTCAGAAGTCACAGTTCTTTCAACTTTGTTAATAATAGTATGATCCTCGAATTTCACATTTTCTCCAATAAAATCGTCTTTGACATGTTTCTTGATTTTATTCGTTGCTGGTTACTGCATTTTGTAAGTTGAGTACAAAACCCTTCTGACATGAGCATAGGTCTGTCTACCCAACTTGTTTTTCTTTTACTTTCCATTTTTATTTTAACCTTTTGACATTTTTATTTTTTTAACATTTCTATTTTTAATATTAACCTTGGCTCGGGTGATGTTTCAACAACCGCTGAGAAAAGAAAAAAACAACAAGGTGCAAATCGTTCCCGTGACAATATGCTTGAAGTGGCAGCAGTTTCACATTTTAATATATACTTATTGAACATTATGCTTACTTGCTGCAATTGCAAATTACAGGTGTATGAACTTAAGGTAATTGTACTACTTTTTGTCTTCTTAACGTTAACAAATTTTTACATAATTAATTGGATACAAAGGTAAATGACGTTTATTTTCCTTAGTACTAGTTACTCGTACATAGATGCCCACCGAGGTCTTAACGTTAATGTTGATTATACCAAGTGGTGAATGAAGAAGATTATGATGCGCAGTTGATCCTTCTCATCTTAACTGGTATGCAAATATAGATGCTAGTACTGATTGCTGCAACAAGGAGTAACCCAGAGATAGTAATGGATATTGTAGACAACGTTGCGTGAGGCTTAATAGTTTTCCATTGGATCCTGCCTATTGCGGTATTTAGTATTTCTTATTGAGTAATTACGTTTGTGTACGATTCTCCTGTTGTGATTATTCTTGTTGAGTTTAATTGCTTGAATGACGTAGGTTGTAGTGTGAAGTTTGATTGCAGGATAGTTGGTGATATGAAGATTGGAAGACTGACCTGTGTGTCGTTGCTCGGCTACAAGAACGTGTTCTTCAGCCAGTAATTGACAATCTTGCGTGAGTTGAATAATGCCTGTACCGTTGAGTAGAATGTCCTTTCTTAACACTCGGCATAGAGTTTGTGCATGGACTGGTTGCGGGGTAAAGAGCAGCCAAGTGTTGATTGACATCGTTTGCTGTAGAACTAGTGACTGTGATCGGGACGAGGTTTGCGGACAAGTAGGTTGGTTGTGAAGGTTGTATAGTTCCCGTATAATGCAGCTGGTCTTGGCTCTCATATCAATTAATTTTAAGCTGGGCAAAAGGTAAGTCCCACTAGTGAGCCCTGATGCGGCTGCCAAGTTGGCGCTTGTTGTTTCGAAGAGTAGTTGATCGTTATAGTTTATTCCTATGATTGAATTCGAAATGCTGAATGCTGTGAAAAATGTGGATTTATGCCAAATAGGGATGGGAGTTGCTTTGATAAGATCAAAGTTCCGGTTGTCAATAATTGGCAAGTGTCCATAGATTTTGATTCTGTCTTCATTAGCGTCAGTTGTAAGTTTAGAAGTAGAAGTGTGCAAAATTTAAGGTGAGCTGGTAATAGAGTTTGTCTTCCTTGCATAATGCGTTGAAACTCTGCGAGTTTGATGCATTCTAGTATTCCTTGTTAGGTGCTGATGGCTGTTAGGATGTGAATGTATTTTAAACTCATTTCCTCAACAAAATTGATGGCTCGTTGATATGTTGCCAGAAATTGGATGTTTATGTGATTCGTGTCTATTGCAGAGAACCATTCCTTTACCGTATTGATCAGTTCAATCAAGTCTCTTGTTTAATTGATCTAGAAATCGTTCGAGTTGTCGGTTAATCCTGCTAGATGTTTGTTTAGCGTTTTTGTGGCTTGCAACATGATTCTTCCTTGATGGTTGATAAGATTTATTAATTTTTCTTGATTTGCAGATAAATCTGGCACATCCGCATGCTTTTTTCGGTCATGCCCGAGACGCACCAGACTGATTTTATGATTGGCATCTTCAATTGAGTCTGATTTGTGATGAATGAGATCCCAACAGTGGACTTTTTCGGTAATCTGTCTACCCATTGAGCACATAGAGTTCAGACTGGTGTTTATGCGCTGAAAATTCCTCTCATCTGTTGTTAGGTCAACGAACGGTACCTCGATGTTGATTCGCAAAGCTCCTCGATTTAAATTGGCTTTGCTTATTTCTTCTATGTAAAGACCGCCATCCAAGGTTGTGACATTAGCCTCTGATAATGTAGGAGGAGGCAAGACTCCAAGGACTAACAACGTTGTCAGTAGCACTGTTGACTTATTCGCAAGTCGTATATTTTTACTCTTTTTGCTCTTCGTTTGTGTATCAAGGATTTGCGTTGTGGATCGCTTGACTGCAAGATTTTGTGATAGGCTTTCTGTGTTGGTAGGTTTCATGTTTAATTCTGATGGTTGCTGTTCTACCGTGGTATACGAGAGTTTACAAATTTTGGCTATGGGGCGTAGTTCGATAGTCCCGTTTGATTTGACTGACACTGTTCGAACCAATCCATCTAGCGCTGGATGAGTTGCTGTTATTCTTGCAAATGGCCATTGCATAGAAGGCATGTTGTCTATTTTCACTAGCACTAACTCGCTTACCTTTAGGTTGTCTTGTTTTTCAAGCCATTTGGAACATTGCTGCAAGCGTTGTATAAACCACCTTCTCCAGAAAGAGTGCTTCATGTGCTGAACCAAGTGCTACCTCTTTAATAAAGTGCAGCTAGTTTCACTGGGATCGTCTTTGACTTCAAATAAATTGTCTCCCGTTAGAAAATGACCTGGGGTTAGTGCAGCTATATAGATGGAATCATCGCTTCCTTGGATCAGTGCACGCGAATTCATACATGCTTCGATTTGGGCTAAAAGTGTGTTCATCTCTTCAATGTTTAATACCTGATGTCCGATTGTTTTGTACATATATGCTCACATCGTTTTCACGCCGGCTTTCCAGAGTCCGCCTATATGTGAGCTACTAGGAGGAATGAATTTTCACTGGATTCCATGATTTGCAACTTCAGAGCTACATGCTTGAAGAGATGTTTTGTATGCGGCTTGTAACTGTTTGTTTGCTCCCAAGAAATTAGAACCACAATCGCTATAGAGTACTCTGCATTTCCCACGTCTTGCGGTGAATCGTTTAATAGCTGCTATGTACGCGTTTGTAATCAGATCCGAGGCTAGCTCTAAGTGAAAAGCCTTTGTTGCCATCCGTACAAAGATTGCAATAAATGCCTTAGTTGTTTTAGCACCTGTGCCTCCATTTCATTTGATCGTTATTGGCCCAGCGTAGTCAATACCTGTTTCTAGGAACGGTTTTTTGAGTCTTACTCTACAGGCTGGCAAGTTTCCCATCAGTGCCTGGTGTATGCGACCGTCCACCCTGGGGATTCCATCAACATCAATCCATGGTAATAAGGATCGAATCTGACTGCTTTTTGGAATACTACCGCGTGTAGGTATATATTGTATATCCTCCTTAAATATATGGTTCTGTTCCTGATACAAGTGTTAGTAGCTGCTCTAAGCTCAGCTTCTGACAAATTCCCTGTTCGTTTCATGTTTGGATGTTTGGTGTTAAAGGCGAAACGTTGGCACATCGCAACAATTCTCTGTAACTTATGGAAAGACGAATACCTGTTTAATATAGTTGGCAGTTCTTCGGTTGTGGCAATTAAAGATGTGAATTTTGCCTCTTCATCTCCACTACTTGTTGATTGTATCAAAGGAGGCATCCTGATAACTTGTGTGTTGAGCCACGTTGGTCCATTCCACCACAGAGATGATGTGATAAGATCATTTGGTCGTATCCCCCTCGATGCAACATCAGCTGGATTATTTTGAGTGCTGACATAATTCCATCGTTCGACTGTACTGTGCTGCCGAATGACACCCACTCGGTTAGCAACGTAGACCTTCCACTTGGCAGCGGGACTCCGTATCAACAAAAGAACTACAGCCGAGTCTGTCCAGTAAAATCTATGGACATAGTCCCAATTATGCGCCTAAATAACTTCCGCCATCAATTTTACTAGTAAGACGGCTCCATTAAGCTCCAACCTTGGTATTAATTGTACCTTTACTGGAGCCACTTTTGACTTCGCTGCTAAGAGTGTAAACTTGACTGAGGTTTCATTTACATTTCGAATGTAAACAGCAACAGCATACGCCGATGACGAAGTGTCACAAAATCCATGAAGCTCAAAGGGTTTAGATGGGTTAAACTCTATCCACCGTTTTATTTTGAGATTTTCCAAAACCGGAAGATGTTGTCGCAGTTGTACCCACTCCTTAGTTAAATTTGTATCTTGTGGGTCATCTTAACCCTTTCCTACAAGCCACAGCTTCTGTATTGTTGTTTTGCCGATGATGATACAAGGCTACAACCATCCTATAGGATGCTTCTTCTGCCAGTATGGTGCGTTTTGTAAGATTTTTCTCTTTGTTTGCTCTTACAATGCAAAATGAGAGCTCATCGGTGGCTGGGTGCCATTGAATGCCGAGTGTTCTAATCTGTTTTGTTGCCGCTATGTAAAGAGGCAGCTGTGTCTCCCTTTCTGATACTGGAATACGTTCCGGTAATTGTGCGTGGTTTGATGACCATTTTCTTAAATGGAATCCTCCCTTCCTTAAAAGATTTCGAAGTTCGGTTTGTAACTGTAGGGGATCTTCTACCTTATCTGATCCCGTTAGTACGTCATCAACGTAAAAGTCACTTGTTATCGTTTGTGCGGCTTGAGGAAATGTATCATCCTCATCTGCAGCTAGTTGGTGTAGTTCTCGAATCGCGAGATATGGGGCACATCCAGTCCCATATGTAACTTCTCTTAGCTTAAAATGTTCAATTGGACCATTTTGGTTGAACCACCACAGGATTCGTTGAAAATGCTGATCTTTTTCGTGTACACAAATTTGTCGATACATCTTTTCAACGTCGGCTGCAATCACGTACTTATGTTGCCTCCACCGCATGAGAAGATGTAATAAACTTCCCTGGATCATGTGGCCGGAATGGAGGATATCACTTAAGGATTTTCCCTTGGAACCCTTTTGCGATGCATTGAACACTACCCTTAATTTTGTCGTGCTACTGCTTTTCTTTACTACAGCATGATGTGGCAGATAATTGCTGTAGTCATCGGTGTTCGATCTGCCGGTACTCTAAACATGTGACCCAAATCGATGTACTCCTGCATAAAGCTTCGATTTTGTTCATACAGAGCTGGATTTTGTGCCAGCCGACGGTCCACTTATCTGAAACTTATGTACGCAATTTTTCGCGAATCGCCAATGTCCGAGAAGGAATCTTGAGTGCTTTTGCAAGGTAGGCTAACAGAATATCTTCCTGTTGGCTGCCGATAAATGGTCTGCATGTAATGGGATTCATTTTCTTTCTCTTCATTGGTAAGATGATTGATAGCTGGAAGTTCTTCTATTACCCAAAACTGCCAAAGAGTTTCCTCCAGACCTTGATTAGCAACAAACACGCGTACTGATTTAGTAGGTACTATTCAAAACAAGACCCACGCAAGTTTGGTCCTTTGTGCGCATGATTTCCTGGGCAGAAGTCCTGGTAGCAAAAGCTGGTCATAAATATCTGCTCCAATAAGAACATCTATAGTTAACGGTACGTTAAATCGTGTATCAGCTAAGCAAGCATCGACTGTCAATCCCTGTGGAATAGTTAGAGGGATATCAGTGCACAGTAATGCTGCAGTTATTGTTGTGAGGGTAAGTGGGAAGAAAATAATTTCCTCGTTGCGCCCAGATTCAGATCGAACTATAACATGCAGATTAGTCTCTCTTCTTGATGTCACGTTTTCAACTGCACCAATGCCACTTGTCCTGAGTTTTGCACCTGTAAGAGGGAATTACTGCTTCACTTATGAATGATCGTTGGGCTCCATAATCCAATAATGCCCGAGAAGTTACACAGTTTCCATCCGGATGGCGTATTTGAATGTATGCGGTCGTAAGCAATACGTAATTATGGCTTGTGTAAGCTCCGTGACCCAGTACACTGACGTAATTGATAGCCTTGTTTGCATGTTGTTGTTCACTATAGTCTCTGTGTGTAACAGTGTATTGTGTTTCTTTCCGATGTGCATTTATTTGCTCTGTGTAGACCAAAACAATAGAAACAAAGGTTAGATGCCTTGATCACTTCTCGTCTCTTTTGAGTATTTGCTTGTTGGAATAAGTTGCACTCAAACAGCTTATGTGACGCTTTGCACATTGGACAGGAAGCCTTCATCTTGACTTGGGTGGTGTTGGCTTTAATGGTTTTAAATTTCGCCTTTCAGTTGTCAAGGTCCCCAGCAAACTTTGCTTCAAGAACTCTCAAAATTGTTTTCATGACGGAATTTGATTCGATTCTGAAATTGATCGCTGCAATTCCTTCCTCGAGTCTTCGTCAAGTTTTTGATTGAGCATGAAGACAGATGCAAAAGAAAATGATTCTGCTATCAAGTTATTAATGCCTGCAAGAAGCTGGTTCATAGTGTCCAGCGTTTGCCTAAGATCTGAAGGTTCGTTATGTATACAATGCTCTATGCTGAAAAGGCGCTTCATCATTTCTTGGGCTATGATGCGGTGGTTGTTGTGCCGCTAGCTAAGCAAAGTCCATGCAGGATCGTAATTGCCTTCAGTGACGCTCAGAATATTTATAAACTGCTCGGCTTCTCCACGAAGAGCACTCCTAAGGTACTTGAACTTTTGCACCTTCATCAGCTGGGCGTTTTTGTTCACAGTGCTTTCAAACAAGTCATGGAATGCAAAAAAAATTGGTGTAACTACCACTAAATGATGGTATCCTAACCATCTCCTGCTTTACGGAATCAGGGGGGGCTGGTGTTGTGACTACACCTGAATATTCGTTGATTTTGGACTGGAAAACGATGAGGTAATCCAAAACCAGTTCCTCTAGCTGCTCGAACTCTCTGGTATACTGCGTCAGCTGGTCTGCTTTATCTTTAAGGTGGATAAATTCAGCTTCATGCTGTTCCTCACACTTTTCCCATAGCGTCTTCAATTTCTCAATCCTGGTTTGAAAATATGCCAGATGGTGCCGTGACTCGCTATCTTTTTTAAAATTGCTAATGAATCTTTGAACTTGCTTTGCAATTGCCTCTTGACCCCTAATGATGACTTCTCAACCTCACACTGCTATTTGAAACTGATGTGATGACCAAACCTAGATTTCCGCTTGTTACCTCCCTTTCGGAATGCCTGTTCTAACTCGGTCAAGCCAAAATGTCTCGATGATGCTTCTCCCTAACGCCTTTGTCCTTTTTCTTTACTGCTTGGGTGCTCCAATACAGTCTTTCCTACTTTGCACTCGTTATACAATCCTTAAATTGCATAAACCTTGTTGTTGTTGTAATTGTCGTACAGACTTGCTTCCAACGCCACTTTGTTGCCTTGAATTCCCTTGTTATGACTAAATGATTGCAAAAGTCTCCTCCGATTGTATCCCGGTATAGCTGAAAAGGTCTTCTAGAAGCTCCGTTTGCTGTTAAGTCCAAGAATCCTGATTCCTATGAGACTTGATTCCTTCTAGTTTCCTATTCAGCTCGACGAACCAAATGTTCTTGCGTGAAAAAAGTAATGAAACACAATTAGCAATTGATTGACTAGCAATGGTTTATTGTTGCCGCTCTGTCTTAATTTCAACCTACATTGCGCTTTGACTGCGTAAATTCTTAGCTGGCGCGTGGAAAGAATTATTGCCATTTCAAGTGAGTTCAATATTTTTCAATTGAACTTTGATTGACTCAATATTTGCTTAAAGTGGTAGTAATTTCAGATGTAGTTTAAAAAAGAAGAAGTAGAAGCGTTTTCCTTGTATTTCGCCTTCAGGTGTATGTTGAAGAATGGCTGGCAGTGCATTGATTGTTGATATCTCATATGATTTGTAGCTTTGCTTATTTATCCTTATCGAAGAGTAGTGAGACTTGATAAGAAACGTCCCATCCAGATGTTGCCTTGAGTTTCTTGTCTCTAACAGGCCGCAAAATTTGTTTGCCAGTGGGTTTTCTGCTGATATTTCCTCGATTTTAGCGATATGTAGACCGCTGATTTTGTTGCATGATGCGTTGGAACTTTGTAGCAATTTTGAAATAAAGGGTGACTCATAACAAGTGTACACATGTGAATGGGCCTTAACTCTTATTTATAACCAACTTTAGGCCCATATATTGACAGATTACGACAGTTTGGTCTTTTACAATTTTAATTATGGCATCACACACATCAGCCAAACGTTTTATTATTGCTAAAACTTTTTACAAAAATAATGAGTCGTCAGTGCAAACATTTCGCGCTGAACGTGAATTGAATAATTTCACGAAATGGACCCATAAATTGGCCGGCGAGATCGTGTGATTTGACTCCTTGTGACTTCTTCCTTTGGGAATTTCTGAAGAAACGTGTTCACGCTGATGCTTCCAGACTACTGAAGCATTAAAAAACAATATTCGAGCCAACATACGCCTAATAACGCCGTAAATGTGCGAAAATGTCATCGACAATTACAATCATGGTTTGATAGTCTGTAAAGTAAATAACCATTACAGCTCAATATTTACAAAAACTATGTTTTTAGGCCGTTGTAAAAATTTTTTTTACAAAGACCTACTAGTTTCGCGACCTGTCTGTCCGTCTGTCCGCCCGTCCGTCAGTCCGTCTGTCCGTCTGTTCGTGCATCACAGCTGATTTCCTCAGAAACTATAGAAGCTAGAATGCTCAAACTTTGTGAAAAGGTCAGAAGTGATTGTCTCTCAAAAGTTCAGGCCTTAACAAAAATTTAAAAAATGTTTAAGGCGGGTCCCCCTAATAAAGAATTGGCCCTTAAAAACTTTTTTCCATCAAAGGTAGTCGAGTGGGGTATCAAATGAAAGGTCTTAATTAGAACTTTTAGAATCTGAAATACAAAAATCATTTTATGAATTAGGGGGTCAAGGGGAAGGCAAAATGTACCCAAAATTATGGAATTACACCAACAATAACACGTGTTTATGGTTGATATAGGGTTTTCCAATAAGAGGTGTTGTTTTGATATTAAAAGAAAAATGCCACTTTTAATACAAATGAACGAATGTTTATTTCATTATAAAGAAGAGGATATGCCGTTAATAGCAATAATTAGCATTGAGCAAATAACCACTACGACACGCTTACAGGACCATATCCTCTTCATGAAATTTTCCATAACCAAATCGCAAAGTGGTTGCCCTACGTCCTCGATAGCCTCACGAATTTTATCTTTGAGACCTTGAATCGATGCTGGGCTATTGGCATAGGCCTTCTCTATCGCGTGGCTCCAAAGGAAGAAGTCGCAAGGTGTTAAATCAGAAGATCTATTCAAAATAACACCTCTTATTGGAAAACCCTATATATATTTAAAATTGACTTAGGCACTTTTATTTTCTTTCAATTTTCATAAAAATTAAAGGAATAGTGTTCAATCGGCCGAGCATTTAGAAAAATTATTTAAGCTAGATTAAAATGGCGGCTGCACTGTGCTTATGAAAGAAACTGTGCATCTTTTGTATAAATTGGAACGATTTCATATCTAAGTATTGGATGAATAATTCAAGTTATCGATTCACGCCATTAGAAAATTTGTTTCTGACCCTAGGATGTTTACAAAGACCTTCTGGTAGGAGCACTCTCCTGCTTACTCAACTTGTTTTTCAACAAAAATGTGTACACTTGTTATGAATCACCCTTTACAATTTTCATTACTTATATCTATGAGTTCTGATTTTTTACACATAGATAAATTTATTTTTGATTCCATAAAACTTACATTAGTTGTTTTTTAACACTTTTTCAAAAAATAAATGAGGAATTATAGGTAGTGATGCATAAGTTTCAAAATGTCCGCAAAGGACTGCAGCGATGGTCTGCTGCCTCGGCAGAAGAAGATGGAGTTATCTGCCGAGAATGCCCTTGTCTGGGGAAGCGTGAATGCGCTGGCAGGCTAGCATTGCGGTGTCATGGGGCGGGTTGATTCCTCCAGCACAAGGACCTACTAAAAAAAATTTCGCACTCACGAATTTCTTGGGGTCGAACAAAGACAAGGCGACCGACGTCGCAAAAAGTGTAGGTAACTACACAAGGGACAACTGACTTGTTCATGGAACAAGAGTAACAAGTAAATAGAAGTGGAAGCAGGGTGACCTCGTCATTACCCGGAGAGGCTCATGGCCCACAAATGAGAAAAGGGTAACCGGGTGGTGATGGAGCCCCTTCGCACCCACTCAACCGGATTAATATCCATATTGGTTGCAGTGGCCAGGTATTTCTCTTCTGAGTGGGAAACTCATACAACTTAACTTGCATAAGTCTTCCCATCAGAAGAAAAGTACCCCGATGACCAATTTATGCCACAGAATTATACAATTCAATTGCATAACTCTATGCCATAAAGAGGCACTCTGCTTGGGCCACTCAACCCGCGGCGTCACCTGAAACAAAAGGAAGGATTAGGGAGTACCCGGCGGCGGGCTCATGTTTTACGAGGAAAGCCTGCCACCGTACCGGGTCCTATACCCGGTCAAATCCAACGTAATGGAAAGACCGAAGGGTGCTGTGTATCAATTCATGTTTATTTTTTTTTTCAATCCATATAAATATCAAGGATAATTTAATATGTGTTTTGTTATTCAATATGTAAACAAAATTCATTCAATGCTCTCTGTAATCAATCTTCATATCAAAAGAAACTTTCCAGATTCCCACATTCCTCCTATTATAAATTATTTTTTTAGATAAATTGAAAATCCCTATACAATAACGAATTTTTAAAATTTATATAAAATAGATAAATATGTTCAATAAAAAATGAATAATTTAACATAAAAAGGTACTCACCAGTATCCTAAACGAGCGCTCGCTGAAGATCTGGTGATGACGGAGATCTGGATTTCCTGTTTTGAACAACAATTTACACTTCTCTAATCAATTATCCATTGAAACATGCGCTCATGTGAACACAATGCAATGATCAATCAAGTGCTGTTATTAAAATCAAATGACAAGAGAAAACATAACGAGTGGGAGAGAAAAAAAATTTTTTCTGATAAATCTCTTTATAAAAATATTAGCCGGATTGGTTTTGAATATGTTTCAAGTATTTTCTTGTTTTGCATACTTCCTAGAGAGTTTTCAATTTGTTCTAGTGTCTTCTAAATTCCACACAGCGTTTTTTTTAAATATGGATCAAACGGGGTGAGATACGGCTGACATCACTAAACTGTTTCTTGAAAAAATATATATGGGCTTTAAAAAGGTTATATTTCCTTTTTTCTTTCTTTTTCTCTTTTCTTTGATCGCATTCTTTCCTTGTTTTAGCAAAAGAAAAATTTCAATCCAATTTCGCTCGTAAACTAGAAGAGTTTCAACGTTTAGTTAGGTCAGTCCATTTGATAGGAGAAAATCATAAGGAAATCAATCTTTGAACGAAAATTCAATATCGTTTGCATATTGTTTGTGAGATAACTGAGAAACCATCTGCTAATCTTCAAGACGATCCAATCCTTTACGGTGCGTTGACAATTGGTAGCTTTAGCAAAAGCGGTTGGGCTGGATGTTGTGCCTTATCCATTGTTGGTCTTGCTTTTAAGCGGGTCTAGTGTCAGACCACATGTGGCAAGTTTATATGGAGGCACTGAGCCATAGCTTTGGTGATATTTTCGCCGCTTTTATGAGCATCCATTCCTTGGTTGATAAGCGCCAGCTTATTTGATATTTGAAGGCGAACCGTCACTGGCGGTTCGTTACATATATGCACTCACGTAGTGTATTACTTCCAACAAAATTAGATATGAATTATGTTAGAAAATCGCCAATTTGGAGTAAGTCCAGGCCTATTTGTTTTCTCGCCGGGCAACGTACTTCAAACCTTTAACAGTTAATGTGTTCCTCGAATGCACTACGCGGCATTATAACCTTTTCATTGAGGTGTATACCTGTCGCTCCATTTTGTTTTCATTCATTTCCATTCGGTTTCAACTTCATCTGCTCCTTTCTCCAGAAAATTTTCAAACGTAACTGCTTCCAGATTCGATATTGTATACTGCCGGTTTCGGTGTGTTCAAAATGCATTTGATAACTTGTTTGTTATCCAAGTTTTTGTGATAGTCGATAATAGTCTGATTCAAGTCGTTATATTTAATTATTATGTATTGTTGCTGTGATTCTCACGTGTTTGAACCCATTCATATTAAAAATTTCAATCAACGTCTATTTGTCGCATGAATGTGATGATACTCTGAGATTCCTTAGAAGTTGCGGTGTTCATTTCTGTTGCTGCTACTGCTGATATTCGTTTACTGTTTGTTTTCAAAAATTAGTAAAGCTTGTTATATTTGTTCTGTGAAACGTTCCCTTTTGTTTGTATTTTTACGATTCATCACTGTGTGTACGCTTCTTCAATAAGTATTGTGGAAGAGTTGACCTTGTATTGGACATTAAACTTCGTATGCACCGTATAGGAACTCTGGTGATTATTCCGTTACGCACGAGTTTTGTTCCACTTTTCACTCCATACACGACTCACGAAGCGGTCGCAATTTTCACGATAACTTCTCGATTTTCTATTCACTTTGCAAAATCTTATAAGTAAATCAAACGGGTACTTCATGTGCTCGACTACAATTTCCTTGTCGGCTGGCGCGCGAGAACTCATCTACGCGGCGTCCGCGCTGTGTGGCGGTTTCGAGCTGACCCTCCGAAATCTTTCGGCGACAGCACCAGCAGCACCAACAGGTCATACTCCCGCTATCGCCACTCATACCTCATCAACACCATTCGTGTTAAATGTAATTCGAAATGTGTATTGATTTGGACTTTCAGTGTGCTCGTGAACTGCAAAGTATTGACGGGTATTGCACGCAGCATATAGAAGTCGAAACGCGAGTATCACAAATATAGCCATTGTTCAGTGATGAATGTACAATGTTTTAATTCATTGCTTTAGTATTTGTTATTTTCTGTTGTATGAGTCGGATGCGTTGCATGAGTCGGATGCGTTGCTGCGCAGTATGTGGATGATGCGATGAAGTCGATGGCGGGTACATATTCCAATTCGGTGATGGTGGAGGTGGCGTTGGTGGTGGCGTTTGTTGTGGATACGTTCCATACGGAGTATACAGCTGATGATAACTATAATTATAATTCATGTTGTTGTATGCGTCATATGGCGAATATGTCGGCGGGGTGGATACATTTGGTAATTGTTCGGATATTGACTGCACTGATAATCGGGCGGAAGTTTGGGTTTCACAAATCCCGCTTCTGGCAAGCTTGTGGCTGTAGGTGTAGGAACAAGTTTTCCATCAGCTAAGTTACTAGTATTTACAATAGTTATATCATTCATTGGTACTGGGTTGCCAAAATTATTATACGTTTCATGATGTTGAATTGGCTAATGTTTATGTTGATATTACAATGTGCCGTGCTCAATTACTACATATAATTCTTTTTTTTATTGGTTTTATTAATAAAGTATCACAAATTTCATTTCTTGTTAGCGGAATATTTATAATATATAATATAGATTCATGATTTGTAATGATTTTCAAATCGGCTTCTTCAAGCGCTTCTTCTATGGTTGAATACGGTAACATTTCTTTGTTCAGTGTTTCAGTGGCTAATCTAATTTCCTTTTTTGAGAGAATAAGGGAATTTATTACTACCATTAATATTTTGTAACTCTTCTTGTACAACTTAAATTTTGTATTGTACTTCAGTTACATTGTCGTCATTTTGTCCTTCATTTCCTAACAGTTTTTGAAGCTCATTTGTGAATTTTGTTATTTTGTTCATTTGCTTGGTGTATATTTCATTTAAGACTACTTGTTTCTTTTTATTATTCAAGGCATTGGTAATCTTTTCTTGTATCGTTATGTGAATGGCGGACCTGGAAAAGAAATTAGTTTCTAATTTTATCTTTATGGACAACTTTTCCAGATTCGGCTAGTAGTGTCGTGTTTCTGTTCTCTTTAACTATTTCTTGCCGGTATTTGGGAGTTAGTTTAGATCCTGCTCTTTTGTTTTGTCGAACGTAAACAAAGTGTCCTATGTCGTAAATTTTCTTTTTTAATTTTTCAATGTTACTAAGTCTTGCGTTCCCCAGTTCTTCGGGAGAAGTGTTGGGTATTCGGCCTAGATACGATCTTACTGGCTTTTATCCGTAGTTGAATTGTGTGAATTGTGAAATTGTACTCATTCAACTACGCGTTCTAAGAGCTCTTCAAAGGGTCAAGGTGGTCCTTCGTGTTTTGAACATCTCATAATTTCTATGCGAGTTGAATGCAATTATGTCCTGTTCAGAATAGCTCGGTCGATTTTCGAAAGGGTTTTGAATTTGGTAGCTATTCTCGTTACCAAATTTAGGATGAGTTGGTTTCTGAAGGCATTGATAAGAATCTCCAGGGAGGTTATTAGGTTTTGTCCAGAACTTGCGTCGCTGTGTTCTGTCGGCGTCATTGAGTTAATTTCGTTAACGTCTTGTATCATGTTACTTGTCGCAGGTAAGTCAGTGGTGACCTTATTTATAGTTTGGGGTGGCCTAGAAAGAGAGTCGGCAATGACATTTGCCTAGCCCGGTTTGTACTGGAGTCGGTAATTATAATCCTCGAGGATGGCTTTTCATTGCTTGAGTGAGTGAGTGATTCGTGGTCTGTAAAAATGCGTACTTGGCTTGCACGGTATAGGTAATTTCTAAGGGAGTTAATTGACCAGATAATTGCCAGAATTTCCTTTTCGTGAACACCGTAGTTCTCTTTAGTTTTGCTGAAAGTTCGAGATATGAAGGAAATCGGTTTATTATCCTGGGATAACACTGCACCAATTGCATAATTGGATGCATCAGTAGTTAACTCGAACGGGTTTTTTAAATCCGAATGAATCCGGATTTGTCGTTGTTAATGGCGAGGGCTGTTTTTTCTATGTCTCTTTCCCATAGAGGGATTTGATGAATCCCGCTCTTAAGATCAATAATAAAGAAATACTGGCTTTCACCTAAATTCAACAAGACGTAGTTAATATCGGGAATAGGGTATGTGTCGGCCACAGTGATCGAATTGAGTTTTCGATAGTCAATGAATATTCCAAATTTTTTGTTTCCTGATGCATTTTGTTTATTTGGAACAACCCAGACAGGTGCATTAGAGAGCAACTTGGAATGGCGTATGATTTTGTCCTAAAGGAGTTATTCAATTTCTTTTTCCACTATGTCTTTTAGTGGCATGGTGTATCCGTAGTATTTCGTGCAGACAGGATCGTTGGTTGTGGTCCGGATTTCTCCTTTAACGTTGGTGATATACGTTAGACTTCTGTTAGGGGTTTGAAGCCAAATTTGGATATTTATTAAAGATTTGTTTAAGGGTTTTTATTTGAGAGTCCGTCATGTGGTCGGTTCTTATGTTAAGATGGTTAACCGTCCATGATACAAGTTGTTTTAGTAGAATTTGCACGTTTCCTTTAATTTTCATGAAATCGTTGTCGGTATGAATTGAAGTGTCTTCAAACTATGTTCCCGATTGTACCGGCAAATGTTTTTAGCGAGGACAGGATACAGAATTTTAATTTCTTGAATTTGGGTCCAAACAAGTCGATGAAAGAGTGATGTGTAACGTTCATGGATCTTCCGACAGAATTAACACTAAAGAGCTTTTCGTTCAAAATGGAATTTCGAATAAATTTAGGCTGGATGTAGTTCTTATTCAACCCAGTGTTGATTAAGAATTTGAAAATTTGACAGCTCTTCGCTATGTGTTCCAAGTAGAGGAGCGAAGAGAATAGCAGTCTAAAAATGTACCTCATCTTGATCTTTTTCTGAAAGTATTTCGGTTGTTTCTGTAGTCTCATTGTCGTAGTCGATCGGTGGTTCTTGGTAACTGGTCACTTTATGATTTCAAATTCAAATTCAAATTCAAAAGCGCTTTATTTAATACCAATCGTTATAAATTTTTAAAAGAAAATAAAGCAAATTCCAAACAATAAAACTATAAAAAAACTTAATGGCCCGAATGGCTCTCTAAATTTATACGTTATCAGTTAAACACATTAAATGAAAAAAATACATTTGCAAATTTAAATTAATTAAGATTATTAGATATTTTTTGATTCAATTGGAAAAAGGAGAAAAAACCAACCAGCATTATTCAAAAATTACTTATACTACTAACACTTCAATGAACTTATATCCTATACCTAATATGTTACACCCTAATTCTAAATAAGTTCAATCTAAAGACAAAAAAAAAAGAAACGTTACCTTATATTGAAACCTATACCTTATTTATAATACAAATAAACGACAATACTAGATGTAGCAATAATGCGATGAATCTAAAAAACTAAGTAACGAGAAAAAACACAAAAAACAGAAAATAAACACGAATAATTTAGACATTGCCATTCAGCCACCATCTCAGCTCGACCAGCCTCAACGAATCTAGCAAATGAGTATCTCCATTGGAATTGTTGGTCTCGTGAACTCAGATTCGGAGGATATTTTATCTTCTTATCGGTGGCCCGTCGATATATGTGATATATGACTGGGACGCCGTCAGAATCAAAAACATATCGATTCATGTCCAAATACACGAATGCTTCTGGAGGAACGAAGCCAGTAGTGAGGCAAGTCACAATATACCCGTCTGTAGGGTGGAACGGCTGTGAAATCCAAGGGTTTTCACTCACAGTTACAGATCTTGCGATATGATTCCGAAGAAGTTTCAATATGAAGATATCGACTCTTGTCACTTGAGCGGTTTGATAAATTTTTCTATTCGATATATAGTGCTTCCAATCCATCTCAGGCTTTCTGTACAAACCAGTACATGCACAAAGACATTTCCTTTCGAAAACTCTTAATCTTTCCATTGTACTAGCGCTCTGGTTGTACCAGATCTGGCATCCGTATGTCAAAACTGGCCTAACCAGGGTCTTGTAACAGATAACTTTGACTTTTTGGTCAATGTATCTGGAATGAAAGAGTCGCCGAAGGGCCATGACTACTTTTAGTGCTTTACTGAGCATGATTTTGACATGTTCAGGATAGTACAGATACTGACCGAGATGAACACCGAGGTATCGAACACAGGATTTATGTGGAACCCGTTCTGAACTACCCTCACCAGCCATAATGTGGAAATCCTTCCAATTACGTTTCAGGTCTTGACTGGCCCCCTGCAGCGTTGTCCGAAACAAAATTGTTTCGCACTTCTGCGCATTGACTTTCATTCGCCAATTGTCGGTGTAGAGCTGCACATCATTAAACATTTTTTGAAGATTGCTCTGAACTATAGTAGCTTTTCGGTCTGCCGTATAGATGATCAGATCATCAGCAAACGCTACCAATGATCGCGTTGGCGAGACATTAAAATCAAAGCTGTTCAATAGCTTGCGAATGAATATTGAGAAAAGCAGGGGCGCAGTAACTGTTCCCTGCTGTAGACCATTCAAGACCTTGAACTCGCGCATTGTTGTCAGATTTCCATCAGTCACAACAAACGATTTCCCGTACAACATATTACACATCATGGCGACAAGGTGTCTGGGGAAGTTGTCCTGAAGGAGTTTAAAAACAAGTCCATCTAGCCACACCGTATCGAAGGCTTTCTCCATATCAATGAGACATGCTCCAACGTATTGTCTATCGTTTAGTTTCCAACAGATGTCTGAGGTTACTTTCGTTATTGCATGTATGCTCGAATGCCTGGCACGAAAACCAAATTGGCAATTCGGCATCAACTCATATTTCTCAATGTGGGCGTTTAATGCTCTGTTGAGTATCACTTCAAACACCTTGCTGATGTTAGGCAGCAAGCTGATTGGGCGATAGCTTTTCGGGCATGAAGATTCTTTTCCTTTCTTCAAGATCGGAAATACCTTAGCCTTTCTCCACTGATTTGGGAAATATGAATTGTTCAATATGTTGTTGAACAATATGCAATAATTTTTAATAGCAACCTCAGGCAAATGTCGGAGAACTATATTTGGAACACCGTCAATACCACATGATTTCTTGTTGTTTATTCTGCGAAATATGAAACACAAGTCTTCATAACTGACAAAATAATCAATAAGATTCAAGGTCGGTATGAGGTCAGATGTTAATGTTTCATCGAAATGAAGAATTTATTGGCCGTTCAGGCTTGATTTGAAGTCGGAAACTTTGGCTTCAACGACCTCCGAAAATATTTCTTTCCTTCTCTCTGGGTTTGGCAGATGAACCAATTCAAAATGTGTTCCAATCAGGGCAAGTTTCTGCAATCCATCACATATAATCCTGTTTCCATTTCTATCCGGAGTCGTACTATTAATTTCGATACCAGCTCAATCGAGAAGATTTATCTCATCACTAGCGACTTCAAGATTCGATACCTTCACTCGAGACTTCCTGCGGAATAAGCTATTCACTTTCGCGAAAACGCCATCTGGGTCCTGTGGGCTAATACCCCTCAGTTTTTCCGCCCATTGATTACTGACCTCACTCCTGAAGTATGAACGGATTAAGTTCCGGACATTCTTCAGGTGTAATTTCAACAAAGCCAACGAGGGATGGTTGTAGTCCAAAAATCGTCGATAAATATTGTTGACGCGGGTGAGAAGAAGGTTTTTCAATCTTTTCAACCTTACGATGGTTGGTGTTGCATATCCTTCCATATTGTTTCGATGTTTAATCTTGGGAACAACTTTCTCAATCGTTTCCAACGTCAGCTTCTCTAACTTCGACAAGTAGAGATCTATTTCATCGTCAGTTAGATTTCTGTTATTTGGAACCATTGAGCAAGCGTTGCCATCATCAGAAGAGGGACATTGCTTCTGGTACTCCCGATTAAACTTCTTTTGAAACTTTCCCCAGTCTGTTTTTTTGAAATTCAGCCGATGGTTTTCATGTTGAACTGGAATGAGGAAGAAATCATCCCTTTGATGATTGATTTCCATTACAATTGCGTTATGGTCGCTATTGTAAGGAAGCACCTGCAGTTTCCGTTGAGGACTATTAAAGCTGAATTCAAGTCTTGCGTCAGCAATGCAGAGGTCCAAATATGAATTTGTCCTAGGGTATGCTGGGAACTCCGACCCATATAGGTTGCACCTGTATTCAATTTGGTTCTCTGTTATCCATGATTTCAGGAATACACCTCTTGGATTATTGGTGGCATTTAGCTATGATGTATGCTTGGCATTCAGGTCACCGGCAAAAATATAATAACTATGCAGCCTGTTCAATTCGAGTATTTCAAACAAGGAATTGAGTTCCTCCTTGAACTTGAGAACATTTTGACCAGTTGCATAGGCAGAGATAACGAAGAGGTTATCCCCACCTGGCAGTGAAATTTTGATGACGGACACTTCAAGAAATTCAAAGTTTTTGAATTCGTCTTTTTCAATATTTTGGAAACAATAGGGTCTTTGAACCAATATCCCGGTGCCACCTCCCCCATCACCTATTACCCTATCGTTTCTTATGAATGCAAAATCTTTGAATTCCATGGAATGCCATGAATTGAGGTGGGTTTCAGTGAGAAGTATGATGTCAGGCTTTTGCTTGACAATGAATTCAGGGAGATAATCACGTCGATGTATAGCAACGATAGAGTTGACGTTGATCGATATGAGGCGAAGCCTATCCATGGGAATATGACTGGATGACAAGTTATTATTAACAAAGTTAATTTTTGAATCTTGTTTGTCGATTCTCTCCGATGAAGAATTAAGTTGCTGGTAAATTTTGAGAAGCAGCTCATTATTGCCACTTACATTATTTACATTATTTCCAGCGTTTTCTGCTGGTCCTCTAGCGGCGAGTGCAAATGATACTCCGGGCTTGACGAAGTTGGAAGGTATTATATTACGGTGTACTTGTGTTTGCTTTGGAGCAAATTTAACTTTTGCATCTTGATATCGGGAGCATCCTCGATATGATGCTGGGTGACCAAAAACACCGCAGTTAACGCAGTATAATTTTTCTTTAGGCTCTGTCTGAGCCAATTTGCACTCACCGGGAGCATGAACGTCTTTGCATTTAACGCAACGGTAGTGCATGGCACAATTGGCAGCCGAATGTCCAAATCTTTGACACCGGTAACACTGGTTGACTTCTCTTTTCTGGAGGCGTTCCCACCTCACCACTCTGAAATTCAAGTACCTTATTTGTTGAAGGGCACTTGGACTGCTCTTATTTGCAATTTGTACCAGGTAAAGTGGTAAATTCTTCCTTTCTATGGTCGACCTTCTTGTCGCAAAGGCTTTTACTGAAACAAAATCAATATCTGGTGCAGCCTCCTTGAGCACCTGAAGAAGATCGACCGTATCCTCTCCGCTGTCCAAACCCTTCAACAAGAACGTCTGATTCTTTTCACTTTTTGGGGTATAGGTGAATATAGGTGATCTTTGGCTGACTTGAAATCAACCAGTGATTTCGTCCTTATTGTTAATTTTTCGGCATTAACTCTTTTGATTTCGAAATTGGCCAGTTTATTTTCGGCTGCCAATAGCCGAACCATATCTTTCCCGGTTTGTCCGAACACGTTAACTTTTTCTGTCTTGTTGGAAGCTTTTTCAGAGGAACCAGCAGAACTGCGGGCTGGTTTTTTCTCCTTATTTTTGTTCTTTAAATATTGAATGAAATTAACGTCATTATCTTGATTAAAATTACCTCTGATGTTTTCTTCGATTTCCATATCTTCGGTTAATTCCTCCAGCGCTGCAAAATAATTTTGGCTCTCGTTGGCGCCACCAGCACTTAGAACTTCCTCTGGAATTGCTTGCTTTGTAGTTTTCTTCGGCTTGGTTACCTGTTGCCATTGATTTTGTGGCTGCGTCTTTTGAGGCTTCATCCCTTTCTTGAAAAGATCCTTGAGAGACTGTATCTCTTGCCTTAGTTCATCATTTTCTTTCTGCAATTTGGCCATTTGTTGATTGTCCGCTATTATTTGCAGCTTGCACCCTCCATCTGCGGAGTTTTCTTCGTTATGCTTTCTTTTGGTGATTATCGCCAGTTTCGTATTCGTCGTTTCCCCAGGTTGCCCCAACGGTGGGAAGCCGTCGGGCTCCTCCATACTAGCGGCGAAATTTTCTTTGTGAATTTGTTTTTTGTTACCAATCGAAGTAAAAATATTCGATAGAAATTTCCTGAGTCGATTACTTCGACAATATAAGATTTTTTCCGATAAAAATTAACTTCGGACTAACGTTTTTAAAAAATTAATTTAATTTTTGAAAACTTTTGACAGGAGCGATTTAAAAGACGTCTATACGCAAAGACAACTACGATCCCTCGGTGGTCACTTTATGATAATTGTAGTGTTGTGTGTTTTGCTCGTAGTCATGAGCTTCGTCGAAGTCTAGGTTGAGTTGTAAATGAAAGACTCTTTGCTGTTTATTTGGTCCATGCACCATTTGGGGTGTTGGGCGTTTCTGCGCGAAGGCTTGAGGTTGCATCTGGGGTCGTTTGATAATTTACGGTCCTTGATTGGCTCGTATTGTCTAGGCTTAGGGGGTAGTTGTCTATGGTTGAAGAGCATGTTTTGTGGAAATGGTCGGCGAAATTTTGGGGGCTGTGGAGCGTTAGGGTTGTGAAGCAGTTCAGGGTAAAAGTTTCTTCTTGGGGCATAATTTTGAGCAAATAGGTGATACGTATTGATTCGTTTTGGAGGTAATAGTGGTGGTACACGTAAATAATCCTTTCTGGTACTATAGTCCACATTCTGTAGTTTGAAGCAAAGGGGTGATGCTTGTGAGAGATCAACTGGTTCCCTTATACTGAGTAGACGTTGCAAATCCCCTTTGAGACCACTAATAAATGCATCCAATGCCTTATCTTGATAACATTGGGTCATATTATGCATTGATTTGGGGCCCATATCCATGATAGATAACTTGTTTAGAATATGTGGTAGAACTCATGAATTGTATTGTTCCCTTGTGCCAATGTCGTCATTTGGTATTCGAGAGCACCAAGATTATAGGACCTTACCTTTCTAGGGGCTTAAGATATCACTTTTGTCGCCTTTTTTTTGCGGGAACGTGTCGCTTGGGTCGTTAACTTATATGATACCCAAGCCTTGCATCGACATTAATAGTTCCACACAAAATTATCTGCGTTTATATATCCCAATCAGAAATATAGCGTCATTTCCCGCCTGAATGAAATTGATGATCTTTAAAGGTATGCATGGATGTATACAGTAGCAGTCGTTGGTGGGGTTAAGGTCAAAGTGTGCTTTTCGGATTTCCATGGTATCAATTTGCCGCTTCTGCTTGTCCTAAACTCACTGCCTCCTTTCCTGCATTTTATTTCCTTGTTTCGAAACTGTTTGCGCAAAGGCTGTCAGATTCTTGTGAACTGTTTTAATCGCCTCTTAATGAGCGTCATGTAATTTTCAAATTCGTAAGCTTTGAAGTTATTTATGAAGCCAATCTCACGGACATATTCAGTAATATGCAGCAAATTTTGTACATTGTATGTGACACTCTTCTCACTACACAGGATCAGAACATTTTGGACAAACTGAATGTAATAATAAGAAGTTATGGTAATAGTCACTATTCTCAATGCCCTCTAGTACAACAATTTCTGTGTAGAGTAAAAATAGCCTGAGTTTGGTTGATTTCCACATTTTTAAATCAGCGAAGCTTCTTGGGATTCGGGAAAATTCTTTTGGTATGAACCCATATAATGATATTAACTTATCAGATAGTTGGCTCTTTTCCATAGAAGTTAACTTCAACTCCAATGCTCTACGTATATACAACAATTATCCAGAAACGGTCCTTTGTAGTTTACTGCTTAGGCTGGTTTTATCTAAGTTCTTCAACGAACAGGACTCGAAAATTTCACGTTCGCTTTCACCTTCCTCTTCGTTTGCAGAAAAAAACTGGATCATCTTTTAATTAATCCTTATCTTCAGATCTGGTGCATTCAGCAATCAATCTCCTCTCTATATTTAGATTCATGATTTTCTCTTCCTTTGGCGCTAATCGTCTCAAATTTTTCATACTGAAACCTCGTTCTATGTTATTGAAAAATCAAATTTTACCTAAATTATTAAAAGAAAAGATTATTTCTGATATCAAATTATTCTAAAAAATTTGATGAAGCTTACCGTATCTTAGGATTAACGCCATTTTCCAAACACATAAAGTTTCACTATTTCGCCCTTCACTATACCAAAACTGATTTCATCTCACACAAAACTGATTTCTGTTGCACTTTTAAAAGAATGGATGCACTTGCATATGAATTATGCGTGGTTAGTTCTAGTTATTGAGCGGTCACACAAGCAAACTGCTCAAAAACCTTCCTATCTCCTATTCGAAATTTTAAAGGCAGATTTGGAAAAGTATTTAATTATTCACATTCATTCTCGTAATTTGTAAAATAGTTTTCTTTCTTGTTATTATTATTAAATGTAATTTTATATGAATTTTCCTTTATATTAAATTTAAATGTTTCCCTTTAATAAAATTCTGCATGAAATTTAACTTTTATTACTATTTAAAATCCTCATCATTTTCTTTACTTCAGTTAAGTTTTGTTTTAAAAAATTTTAAATCTGCAAATAATATTTCGAGTATGGGAACGCTGATCTAGTACAGCCATCGGCGTATTACACCATGCAGTGTAAGCAGTGAGCTACCAGCTGATGCCAGTTAGCGGTACACAGAAAAAGAGAAGAAGGAAAAGACAAGCTTTGTGACGGATTGAGGAATTGACTGAAGACCGCGAACCGGGAAGCACGCAGAGACCGGCCGCCGCGGTAAATTGGTTCAGTGAAGGAATTATTCCCCATCGCATTTGAAAATATTCGGATGGGAGTGAACATCGAAAATGTTCATGGTTCGTACAGAATTGCATTTCGTTGCGGGTTTTACTGTGCCGTGCAAATAAGAAAATAGAGGAAAATATCGATAAACACAGGAAATCGCCCAATTTTCTAAAGATAACGACGATATCTAGTCGGGATTTATGTGTCTAAGAGTCCATGGGAGATCGTGAAGAACCACGGCAAATTGGCGAAATTTTGTTCTATATCCCCTTTCTTTTAATTCGATAAGTTTTTCGTCTTTGGGATCGGTGCTATGCGAAGTTATTAACATCGCATTTTAGTTAATACTTGTTGGGAAGTTCTTACGATCTGATTAAAACAAGTTGGGTGAACAGAGCTATGCTCATGTCAGAAGGGTTTTGTATCCAACTTCTCAGAAATGCAGTCACCAGCAATGAATAACGTCAAGAAATATGTCAAACAGATGTGCACGTTCAAAAGAAAATCCAATGTTTTTCTACTTTCAACGGTCGCCATTTTGTTGCAAACCGACAAAAATCACTCAAATTATGAATTTTCAAAATTATTAATGTTATTGACCTTATTGGAAAATTTCAAGAAGATCAAGTCAAAACTGCAGTGAATGATTCGATGGAAAGTCCATAAAATACCAAAATCATGAAAGTTCATTAAATACCAAAATCATGTGTTATTGTAATTGGAGAAATTTCAAACGGCTATAACTTCCGTGTGTATCATTCGATTTTCATCAAACTTACCAAGCTTAAGAACCCTTGGTAGGACTACCGATGTGATTTTATCGGGGAAAATGTGAAATTCGAATATGATGCTATTGTTAACAAAGTTGAGCGAATTTTGACTTCTAAGGTATTTGTTGTTGTTGTACTAATAAACACCTACCGCAATGATTTTTTTCAGATTTTTCGGATCACAGGTGTCCAATTGCGAGGGGGGGACACAAATTTTTCATGTATTTCCCCGCCCTGCGCGTCCCTCGAAGCAAAAAGTATCAAATTAAGACCAATTTTGAAAAGTTCTCATCAAGACCTTTCATTTGATACCCATATCGGCCACCTTTGATGAAATTTTTTTTTTCAGGGGCCACTCCCCTATATGGGGAGACCCCTTTAAATACCTTATAAAATTTTTTGGAGTTGAAATTTGAAGAGAGCACCACTTTATGACCGCATACAAAATTTGATGTTTCTAGCTTAAGGCGCAGCCCCCAGTGAAACTGAAAATTTGGGTAAACTTTACAGCCGTTCACCTCGGAAACGTTACAAATATTTGCAAAAATTTTTTAGCAAGAAGTTGGAATGAACCTTTGGCTATCGAATCAACTCATCAGATTTTGCAAAAAGTTTGCTGCAGAACTTATTAAATTCAAACAAAATAGCATGTTTTCGTTAAAAAATGTAGTAGATCTCGGAAACTACTTAACATACCGAGTTGATTTAAGCTACGGTTGTTAGATCTGAATTATTTGCTGTGAATTAACTCATCAAAAATTTAAAAAAGTTTTTTGCAAAAAATTTCCTAGAGCAAAATGTGGAAATTTGATACAAATCAATGTGCATGCATGATATTTGTTCAGTGTGTGCAAATCACACTTTTTGTTCTAGAAAATTTTTTGCAAAAAACTTTTTTAAATTTTTGATGAGTTAATTCGAGCAAATAATTTAGATCTAACAATCGAAGCTTAAATCAACTCGGTACGTTAAGTAGTTTACGAAATCTACTACATTGTTTAACGAAAACATGCTATTTTGTTTGAATTTAATAAGTTTTGCAGCAAACTTTTTGCAAAATGTGATGAGTTGATTCGATAGCCAAATGTTCATTTCAACTTCTTGCTAAAAAATTTTTGCAAATATTTGTAACGTTTCCGAGGTGAACGGCTGTAAAGTTTACTCCAATTTTCAGTTTCACTGGGGGCTGCGCCTTAAGTAGTTTGCGAGAAAAAGTGTTGTGACACACAGACGGACGGACGGACGGACGGACCGACAGACAGGTCGCGATTTCAGTAGGGTTTTGTAAAATTATTTTACAAAATCCTAAAAATAAGGTTCCATAAAGGCAACGGCAGTGAGTGAATCGTACGGTTTCAAGACACCTCCAATGAAAACGTTTCTCGAGCACCTTCCATTCGAGTGTGTAAAGGATGACTGATGTGCCGTCATTATTTATTGAAATTGTTGAATTTTTTCTGTGAACACGGGCAGGAAATTGAAAAAACCAATCGAAGTTAATTTCTGAATGAGCTTCTATTCTAATTGATTATCTAGGATGACATCTTCTATTGCTATTATAGTTGTTTTCTTTGTTTGTTCTGCTTACGGTAGTCTCCAATTAAAATTGGCATATTAAAGGAAGAGGACAATGTGCTCCTCTAGCTGCAGGTACAAAGGGGACATTGAAATACGGTTGGCATTTCAAGAACGGTAATTATTGCGAGTTATATCTTTCTGAAGACTGGAGTTTATTTGAGTATTAGTGCATGTGTCACTTTTTGTGAAGAAGCGCTAAGTGTTACTTTTTCAGTTTAATGAATTTATCTAAAGATAGATAGCGAGTTTTAAAAAATTACAGCTTTGCATTTTCGCAGTCAATTTGGAAGTGTGTATCTGTGTATATGTGACGGTGCCCGAATAGACTTATTTTAAATGAAACTTAGTGGCGTTAAGACCACGGATTGCGAACATTTATATTCCCAATTGGTAGACGTTAAATCTTAGGCAGTGAATCGCTGATTATACATTCAAATGGTATTTGCGTTTCTGTTGGTCTATCACGGCATTAGAGGATCGAAGGAGTTAAATGCTCAATTTTATAGAAATCAAAACAAAACCAGCAAAGCTTCCATAGAAACTTAAGTTCCTAGTCTTCCTATGAAAATCATCCATGCTCGAACCTGCGCTACAATCGCTTCTTGGCAACAGCATTTCATCTGGTAGAATTAAAAGCAAAGAAGTTGGAGAATACACTGCAGCGAATTCAAGATCAACTTCAATTAAATCTTTTAAAACAAGTGCTTATAATAAAACAGCGGCTCAGGTCAACCATTTCCATTTAACATTACTTCGAAACATGCGTCACGGCTAGAAGCATTTATCAACATTGAAGGAGATTGTCCAGTTTCTGGTTAGATAGCACGTAAATTTGTTCTTTTCTGCTTTTGTTACCGCAAAGAGTAATTTAGTGCGGCTTCGTTAGATTGAAATATTTCTCATATGACAGTGATTTGACGACCGAAAAAGGGAGAAAAACAAACATGATAATTTCTGAATATAGCGGTAAGTCAGAAAATAGCTTAAATTGTAATACTAAATGATATTTACTAGTTTGTGTGGTGGTATTTAAAAAAGATTTGAGATCTTTTGCAGATAGTCGTTAAATCAAGTTAAAAGATAATGTAATGAATCATGCGACGCCGCTGGCGACCACTACTAACACACTTTGCTGCTAGGTGGCTTGTCATTTTACGTTGGTTGCGACGAGCGCACATCCCACGTCAATTTTGTCGTGGGATGTCAAGAGGATTTGACAGCCCCATGGGAGTGATGTGTGCACGTAGTGGCCGCCACCCATGAAGAAGTCCCGGAGTGTGCCGACAGTTCCACAAAGGGCAAAGAGTAACGCTTCGATTCGATCATCAACTGTTGCGACAACAAACCAGGAACTAGTCGGATTGCAGGAATTTGGAAAAAGGCAAGAAAAATCCGTGGACGAGCCAACCGAAAAGAAACATTAATTGTAATGGTTAAACTAACCGTGGATACCATCAATCAATCTATGCAGTATATAAATCCATGCAGAGGACGGAACTAGATCTACGAGGATACAAAACACCGCAAATAGAAAATTTGGGAGCTACACTTGACCTATTCGATACTATAGACTTCTCTGATAATGATCTACGCAAACGTGATGGATTTCCGTATTTGCCTAGATTAAAGTGCATGCTATTAAACAACAACCGGATAATACGAATGGACGATTACTTGCATGAATCTATCCCCAATTTGGAGTCAGTAGTTCTTACTGGTAACAATATTCAAGAGTTCGGCGACTTGGAACCACTCACGCACCTCAAAAAGCTGGAAACATTGTGCTTGCTTGTAAACCCCGTATCTACGAAGCTATATTACCGTGAGTATGTTGCATACAAGTTAAATCCGATCCAATCTGAAGGACATATGAATTAAACAACGGTAAATGACGATGTTACATGCCAGTCTAACCAGAGACGCAGCAGAAAGTCTCCTGCAAGACTCCTATGCTTAGTAATTCGTAAAAAGTAGATAGAATGAGGGTTATAATAGAATAATCAAAACAATATTCGCTTTTGATATAACAAAATTTATTTAGCTAATTCAATTATGAAGGCTAAAGATGCAACATATGCATCAATGCTGTTATAGCATGAATGAAAGTAGAAATGTATGAATAGTTGAAAGAATTTCAAAGTGATGTTATTACAAATTTATTGAATGATGGAAACGATAGTGTGCCTGCTTAACTAAATGTTAACTTCACCCACTTGCCGTGTATTCAACAGGCCCCGACATTAACAAATTGTATTGTTTAGCCAGTGAGTTTCAATTAAATTTTCGAGTTATGCTTCCCTTATTTTCATCAAGATTCAAAATTCCATTTAGCGAGTCATTGTTTAACGCCCACTCTGGGGTTTCTTACTCATTTTAGTAATTTACATACATACAAAGACTTAAATTAAAGAATTCACCAATATCAGTGAACGTAGTTCAAAAATGAATTGGTATTCCAATTATTGGGAATACTTGATAATAATAAGAAATAATTCTAAACATAAGAATAGCAGTAATAAATAATACAAATAATAATAAGAAATAATACGACCTATATTACTAACTTACAAATAAAGTACAAATTATATTAAGCAATAATACGAATCATGTCAATGAATAACCAATAACACAAATAATAATACAAAATAATACGAACCCTATTCATAACTAAAAAAAATAATAATAAAAAAAGAATACGAACCATATTAATAAGTAAAAAATAATAACAAGAAATAAAACGAACCATGTTAAAAATGAAAAAATAATACAAACAATCATAAGTACTAACAAAATATGATAACCTTAAGAAATGTTTAATAACATAAGCGCAGCGACATTTTTTTGAAATTAATCCCCAAACATAAGCAAAGGAATTTCAACCTTTTTTTACATAAAATGTTAATGTTTCCGACAAATTAGTTTAAAGCAGTTAGTTGAAAGACAAAACTACAAAGAACTTTAAATTCACTAACTTAAACTCAATGCTCCAAACAAATCATTTTCATTTGTGGCAGCAATATGAAATTTGAGCCCTTTGTTTGCAACATTAGATTAATTGAGTAGATATATGATTATTGATTGATATAAAATACATACATTAGTGCGAATTTATTTTCAAAAAGACACTTTAATTGAAATTTCGATTTTGCTAAAATTTGTTCACTTTAATTAAGAAGCGATATCAACTATCATCTAGAATTCTAGGTTTATCTAAACGAAGTAGGAAATGATTTTAATTTCATTTGGCGAGCGTATTCGAATTTATCATCTGACATATCCAGAGGATATTACTAAAGAAATATTATTTTTCGTGTTTAATTTTTAGTCATAAATGTTTACAGACAAATTCATACGTATCATATAAATATTTTCCAATAAGTAGATATGAAACGCTTGAATGAAAAAACATGAATTGCTAACTAACAACACGACTTTCCTTTCCAGTGGTTCTTCCTTTCAGCGGGAGATAGAGTGCAAGGTAGGTATGCCGTCGCGAGGGTAGGGTTTGAGAAAATCCGCTGAAGTCGGTGTCGCGTCGCGCGCGGTACGCGGTA
The DNA here is from genome assembly GCA_963969285.1 of Odontomyia ornata. Lineage (NCBI taxonomy): Eukaryota > Metazoa > Arthropoda > Insecta > Diptera > Stratiomyidae > Odontomyia > Odontomyia ornata. Next base: position 349,872,318 of record OZ017739.1, on the reverse strand, counting down.
CCTTTGTTGTTTTGCCTTTTATTAGCGTAGCTTTCGTCGGGTTGAGTTGGCGTAGCAAATTTTTCGGTACCGCGTCGGAAATTCGGGAACGCGAAGGAAGAAATACGGAGTAACGTAAAATAGGTTTCCTCTCCGTATGGTTTTTTTTGTAACGTGTTTGAAAACGGGCATGTATAGGTGGCTGAAAATTGTAAGTGAGCGTAACCCATTCGGAGACCCGCGACCGAAATCCTCTCCGATCTAGCTGGCCGACAAGCAGCCACCGCGTGAATGGGTTACGGTGCACGGATTGGTTGACCGGTTGGTACCGTCCGTTGGCACTACTCAGACTTAACGTCTAGAACCGATGAGAGGTCGATTCCTCGTACGGACGTAGACTTAAAATCATTACAATAATTCCCCAGTCATTAACCTGGGCATACCCATAATTAAATGAATGCAGCAAACATACAGTTGCATTAAAACTATATTTATTAGATTCATTCTCTCTCCCTCCTTTTCTATACACTCTTCTCACAGGGAATAATCGAAACATTTTGCAGACTTTTAATAGGTCATAAGAAAATAAATACTAACCATTATAAACTCATTTGAAATATACTCGATATTTGACCTGATCGCTTAAAATTACGCTTAGGATGCAAAGACACAAATAGTTTTTAGATTTTTAAACTGTATCCTTTTTCATAGTAGTTAAAATATTTATAATAGGTTAGACTGCTTTAGCAGAAATAATATGATTTGTTGATCGCAACTAGTTAAATAAAATGCATTGTTAAACTTTATACCTTTCGATCTTTCCATCTCATTCAACCTGACCAGGTATAGGACCCGCATCGATGGCGAACTCCTCCACTAACATGGGCTAGCCATCGAGCGCGCTCCTCCATTTTTAGGGTTTTGTAAAATAATTTTACAAAACCCTACTAAAATCGCGTCCTGTCTGCCCATCTGTCCGTCTATCTGTCCGTCCGTCCGTGTGTCACAGCAGTTTTTCTCGGAACTACTGAAGCTAGAAACATCAAATTTTGTATGTTGGTGTAAAGTGGTGTTCTCTTCAAACTACAACCACAAAAATTTTTTACAAAGAATTTAAGGGGGGTCTCCCCATATAGGGGAGTGACACCCCGAAAAAAAATTTCATTAGAGGTAGCCGATATGGGTATCAAATGAAAGGTCTAGATAAGAATTTTTGAAAACAGGTCTTAGTTTGGCAAAGTTTGCTTCGAGGGGCGCACAGGGAGGGAAAACACACGAAAAATTTGTGTCTCCCCCCCTCGCGATTGGACACCTGTGATCCGAAAAATCTGAAAAAAATCAGGGATGTAGGCCTTGATGAGTACAACAAAAACAAATACGTGAGAAGTCGCAATTTAATCAACTTTGTTAGTAATAGTATGATTTATCGGTTTTATGTTTTCTTGAATAAAATCTAAACGCTACCATTATGAAATGAAATTCAGCACATAGATGACTTTTTATAAGATTGATTCATCCTGAAAGTTTCATTAAGATTGAATCATATTTAGCTAAGTTATAGCGGTTTGAATTTTCCTGTATTACTATGGAATAAAATGTGCTGCATTTATTACTATAGCAACATATGGCTATGGAACAACATGCGCTTTTTACCGACTCAGACACTACTGATAGGTGTTATGTATATCTTTAAGAATCGGTTCAGCTAGTGGTATCAGTAATCGTAAAACAAAATAGTGGCTGTTTTAAATGCGAAGATTGACTAATTTTGAGTTTTTTTTCCCAACTTCAACGTTTAAGGTGCATGCTTTGAACACTTGATTCAATTTAATGAATGACTGAAGATGAGTACCCACAATTAATGCACATAAGTGAAATAAGTCAAGGAGGCGGTAGAGAGCTCCTAGCAAAAGGGCTTTGTAACCATTCTAGGATTCGAAAAAATTGGCCATGAATCGATGATAACAGTAGAGGAGAGTGGCCCCTGAAACAAAATCATGAAATGTAGCCGATATGAGTATGAAATGAAAGTTTTCATGGGAGCATTTCAAAACAGTCCTTAAACTGTCAGTTTTTGCTTCAGTGGGGGCACAGGGGGGAAATACATGAAAAATGTTTTTTTCCCCCGCGAAGGGACAGCTGAAATAATTATCAAGGGAGATATTCATGAGTATAATAATAACAAAAACCTTAGAAGTCGAAATTCGTTCAACTTTGTTAATAATAGTATGATCTTCGAATTTCATATTTTCTCCAATAAAATCGTCTTTGACATGTTTCTTGATTTAATTCGATCTGGTGACTGCATTTTGTAAACTGAATATAAAACCCTTCTGACATGAGCGTAGGTCTGTTTACCCAACTTGTTTTGTTGTTAACAGGGGCTCTTACCGGGTAGATTGCCCTTCCGCTCTCGTGCTCTTTTATGAAATAGAGTTATATGATTCCATCACATGATTCTATAACATAAATTGGCCACATCAATATTTCTCGATTGATGGAAAAATTCATGCAAATGGGAAATATATGGCCACGTCTACGTTTCGATCTTGATCCGGTTGGGAGGGTGCCAGGGGGCACCACCTCCATCTCGATGCCTCACTCTTATTTGTAGGCCATAAGAATTGTCGGTAACGACGAAGTCCTCTTAAGCGCGTCTGTCTTCCCCATGGCCAATTTCCTTTGCGTCAGCAATTTTACCTCCTTTTCCACTTCGGTCGACATTTCTTTGAACCCGGAGTTCGTGGATGCGAAATTCGTTTGTAGTGGGTCCTTGTGCTGGGGAAAAGAACCCACCCACAGCACCGCAACGCTAGCCTGCCAGCGCATTCACGCGTCCCCAGACAAGGCCAATCTCGGCGGAACTTAACATTCTCTTCCCTTGAGGCAGCAGACCATCGCTGCAGTCCTTCATGGACATTTTTAATCAACCTCATTTCACTACATAGTTCTAATTAAGACGGAATATGCTCCAAAGATATCACCATTCTACAGTTAGTTCTTTTCCCCATCATAAATGCAATGCAGAAGTGGACTAGGTAATGACGACCCTGTGCGTTTTTCATGTGTAAATTTTTCATTCGATCGCAAAAGAAAAGCTTTGGAAAAATGTGAGTAGGTGCATTTTGCATTGATGATAAACTTGTTCGTTTTTCGTCAGTGAAATTTTCATCACCTTAAACAAATGAATGAACTACGAAAATGTCATGCAGAAGGTAGAGTAGGTACATATTTCGATGAAAACCATATCAATTTTCCATGCAGTCATTTTTAGGGTTTTGTACTAAAATACAAAACCCTATTGCAATCACGACCTGTGTCCGTCTGTCCGTCCGTCCGTCTGTATGTCACAGCACTTTTTCTCCGAAACTATAAAGGCTACAGCCATGAAACTTTGTAGAAAGGTCAGAAGTGGCGACCTCTTGAAAATTCAACGGTGGAAAAAATTTTCAAAGGGGTTTAAGGGGGGTCTCCCCATATAGGGAGGTGACCCCTCAGAAAAAAATTTTCACCATTGGTAGTCAAGTAGGGTGTCATTGGTAAGGTCTCAATGAGATCTTTTCAAAACAAGTCTTAAAATTGCCTTATGAGTGCCAAGGGGGGCAGGGGAAGGGTAAATGA